>CM035815.1:9600356-10027856 GCA_020458035.1 Magallana ariakensis
CCTTAAAACTTTAGTTTAGATCACCTAACTTGTACAATGTATTACTTACCCGCCATTGTCTCCCCTTTACAGGAGAACCCATCATCACTTGAGATCTGGAACTGGAATTTGGGTCCCTCCTTCTTGTTCCTGCCCAGCCTCTTGTCTCTCTGCTCCTGCTGGAACTGACAGAGGGGCGTCTCCTCCACCTCTTCCTCTAGCGCGGGCTGGGGCAGACTGATTGTCTCCTTGTGGGAGTGGATAAACGGATGGCTCATGGTACCCGAAAACCCTGAAATATTCAGTGGAACTTTTTTTAGGTGAATTTTTTTTATCTATAACTACATGTTTATCCAAAATTGTCATCTCATGAAATACCATATAGGTGATTTAAAGTAAAATGAATTGCATTACCGGTAAGTTTGTAAAACTTGTTATCTGGTTAAAGAAGTTGAGTGTAAGAAATTATTTTTTTACCTGATGATTGGGGTAGTCCCAGTCTCACTTTCTGCGGGCTTTTTCTGTTGTGCTTCTTTTTCTTCTCCTTTGCTTTGACCGCTGCCTTCGTCTTGACTCTGACAGACAGCATGTCATAGTTCTTCCCATGTTTCCCAAGAATCGGAACAGCCTTCTCACCACCAAGTTTCTTCATAATTGCCTTCATGACTTTTGGCTGGATGGCAAAGTTCTTTTCCAGGTCAACTCCTTTTGGGGTTGTTTTAATGATCCTTTTCACTATTGTCCCATCAGGCTTGCGTATGATGTATGGCTTAACTCCCAAACTTTTTAAGTCGGGCATTATCTCTCCTTCCTCTCGCTGCAGTTTCATTGAAGCTGGTAAAAGACTTCTGCTTTGAGCTATGGCTGGAGGAAGACGAGTGTGAGATGCAGCCTGGATGGCCATGGAAGAGGAAGGAAGGCTTCACCAGTGATAGATGTTAATGTATCCATAGAAGTTGCATCCGAAATTTTCCTGAAAATTGTCTTTTTCTCCAATGAAGCAGGTCTAAAAGGATTGCCCTTTAGGCCTCTTGACGCCATGGATGTTGAGGGCGTGGTTTCAGAGCTGATGTTTGAGTGATTTTTGAGAAGGGCACTCAGCACTTTGTTGGCTGTGGTCGGAGAGCAGTGAGCCCGGTAAGTGGTACCACTTCCCTTGCTGGAAACTGTGAGAGTTGTCGTTGATGTGACACGATGAGAGGTTACAGACATGTTGTACTTGCCTTTCTGAAGAGCTGATGGGTCTAGTTTTGCTAAAAGGGAAGTTGGATCATTCAAAACTGAGGCATCAGTGGTCATTGCTATTGGTTTTCCATCTACAAACACTCTTACAAGTGTTGTACTTGATGTACAAGTAGGATAAACTGCATTGCTTGCAACCAGAGAAGTGTTTTGATTCACACCTGGTGTTAGTTGGGGTCTCATTGGTACAGTTTTAATGGCTGGCCCTTGTATCTGGACTGAGGATTGATTTTGGATACCCTGTGAGCGAATATCATTCTGAAGTCCCAGATTTGAAATGACAGTTGGAACATTCTGAAGTCGTGGAATGTTATGAACTTGTGGAACATTTTGAACATACTGTGTAGTGTTTATTACTGGTGAAACACCTGAATTCAGCAGATTTTGGCTGACCCGAATTCCGGCATTATTAATCAGTGACAGTAAGTAGTTGTCCAGCTGTTGAGGAATACTGGGGTTCAGCAGCTGATGTGGGGGAACTGTTATCAGGTTTTGACTTTGTGGAACAGTGATCAAGTTCTGATTTGGGGGCAGGAGATACGTTTTTCTGGGGCTCTGGAACAGTCACAATTGCAGAAGATAGTGCTTGGTACCCTGGTGTAGTACTGCTGACAGAATACATGGGAGTTTGAATACCGCCTGAGACTATCGCTGGTTGTGGGGAGGCCAACATCGGACTTGGTGACATCATCGGCAGCTGCTGACCCACAGGTAAAATGGCACTCTGGGACGGAACAATGACAGGAGCTACAGGAGTCGGATTAGAGGGCAGTAGAGTGTTCATGGTCTGAAGATTGGTGGTGAGTGGGATATCACTGCACCTTGAGAAGGCAGTATCGCATTAGGAGACTGCATCATAGCAGATGGAGAGACAGCATTTGTTGCTGCCAATAAATTATTTGCTGCAACAGTGATCTGGGAGGATATATCAAAGTTTTGAGGTAGAACTGAGTTGGAGGAGGGAGGAGCTAAGTTTGTTTGCACGGTTGAGATACTAGGCTGTGACTGTGCCTGAGTGAAGTGCGAGCTTGTTGACACTGAACTTAGCACTGACGTTGTAGATTGACTGGTCAAGGACTGGAGCGGAGATGACCTCGATATTGGTGTGATGCCTATGCTGCTCTCAGATTTACCCAGAGTACCAGTGGCTCTCTTATGAGCTTCAATGATTTTCTGGATATCTTGAGGAGTCACACTTGAAGGCAGATTGACTTTCATCACAGAACTCTTTTCTCCTGACGAACTTGAACCTTGGTCTTTTCCATTTCCCGTGTCTGTCTCACATACATCGTCTTGTTTGTGCCCTCTTCTATTTTCTTTTTCAGGAATGCTTTTATACTCTTGATTGTGGCCTCTGTATCTATTTTAGTCAGAGAGGAAAGGTCAACTTTCTTATCAGTTACTTTGTTTTGAAGTTCTAACAGTTGAATAGGTGTCAGTTGTTGTATTGCGGGATCATTCATAATTCTATCTACAAACAAGTCTGTGGACGAACTGTTTTCTTCCGTTTTGGATTCAGAACCTCTGCTTTGTTCAGCACCTAACAGGTCTGATTTAGATGTGGCACTTTTACTGATGTCCATTTCATCAATTTTATCACCACTTTTCTTATTTTTAGACTCTGGATTTTTGAGCAAAGACAAATTTTCAGAACTTTTTTGGGAAGCACTGTTATCATCATCCAAATCACACTGGATCTCACAGCTTTTAGCTGTTGTCTGTTTTCTGTCTCTCTTATTGAGAAAATCGCCCGTCTTCTCACAAAAGATTATGTCACTTTCTGGATCATTGTCGTCTGCAATCATAATCACTTCCTCTTCAGAAGTAGACTTCACATTTGGGACTGGGCATTTGAGCAATGAGGAGGTATTGGATTGTTTAATCACATTTAGAATGGAGTCCTTAATTTCTGTCTCACTATTCTGTGCTTTGTTTGATTTCTTTTTCTTTTCCATTTCTTCTGAATTTCCTTCCGTTTTTTCAGTTGATTTTCTCTCTTCAACTTTTGGAGTCTTTACTTTAACTTTTTCATGATCTTCATTTTTCACACTTTTGATTTCTTTCTTCTGAGAATGTCCATCAGAATTTTTGGCTGAACCAGCTGTAAATTTTGGTGGCCGTCCTCTTCCTCTTTTAATGCCATTTTCCAGTGCAGTTTTTGACAAAGTCTTTCCTTGCACAGAAAGTGCTTGTTTTAGCTTTTGCTTTTTTATTTTGCTGTCCATTAAAGCCTTGAATTTTCTTGACAATATGACATTCCTCTTCGTAACACCAGAAGTTAGCCCTGGGTATTCCAAATTAACTCCTTTCTTTCTTCGCACAGGCCTGCTGTTTTTAATACTAGATAGTTCTCTGAGCTTCCTTTCACTCCTTAACACATGTCTAACAGAGACCTTGCTAGGTCTTCCTCTTAGACCAGTTTTCTTCTCTGGGGTAACTTCTTCATTATTGGATGACTTTCTATTCGGCCCCTTTGGAGAAATTCCATCGGAACACTTTGAAGGTCTTCCTCTACCTCTTTTTGGTGTTGGAGGAGAGACAAATTCATCCTCTTTTTTACCATGAGTGCTAGATCTCCGTGTACATGTACGTCTCTCAGTACTTCCAATACTTGTACTATCTGAAGCTGCAGATTCTCTTCTTGATCTTCCCCTTCCTCTTGTAGATACAGGAGAACTTTCAGACAATGACTCTTCCTGGCTATTGCATTCCTCAGAAGTCACAATCTCTTTCTTAATGTCTTCTTCAGTCATCAAAGAACTTTTCCTAGGTCTTCCTCTTCCTCTCTTCTCTATCCCAGCTTTGTCTGCACAATCTTCAGTTTTGTTTTCTTCTGTGGATGAAGACTTCTCTTCCTCATTCTGTTCACTGGGTACAATTGATGACTTTCTTGGTCTGCCTCTTCCTCTTTTTGGTGAGACATCACTTTCAGAATCATCAACTTCTTTGGTTTTGACATCTTCTGCTTTCACTTCACACAAAGATTTCCTAGTGCGCCGGTCTGAAGAAACAGCCCTCTCTGCTGACTGACTACTTTGTCTCCTTTTTCTTTCATTTTCAGTATTCTTCTTCTCATCATCTGAAGACAAAAAGCGTTTTGAACCCTTGAAATCTTTATTTTCTTTGATTTCTTCTTTTTCTGTTTTAAATGGTCTTCCCCGTTTTCTTGGAGACAGTTTCGCTATTCCTTGCTGAACTTTCCTTGGGGAGAGCTTATGCAGAACCAGTCTAGCTTTTTTACAAGAAGACTTAAAGCTAGAAAATCTTTCTTTCCTTGCAGCACTCTCAGATTCTCTCTCTTTCTGCTCAATCTCCATTACAACCTTCTTGACAACTGTCGTCTGCCGCATGGAATATTTTCTTGCTCCGCCTTCATTCTCACTCTCCTCCTCTTCATCACTGGTGCTTACCTCAAAATCGCACGTCTTCACATGTGTCTCAAAGCTCTCTTCAGTGCGATACAGTCTCTTACAAGTTGGACATTTAAATGGCCCCTTAGCGCCAGGACTGCTCTTGGCCAGGCTTTCTGCCTTAATTTTTTGCGCAATTTGATCATGTAGAGGAAGGTCACTTCTCTTTTCTGATGATGCAACCCCCTGTGTGCTCCTTCGTCGTAATGGGTAGCTCTTGATTGGGGTTTTCTTCATCTCTGCTTTCGTCTTCTTAGCCTCTGGGGTCCGCGCTAGTCCTAACCCTTTGAAGAGATCATTCTTTTCTTCTTCAGTCCTTGTGTCAGGAATAATGGTATCTTTTACAGATAATTCATCTAATGGGTTTTGTTCTCTGTTATTGCTTGATGAAGACTCCAATGCCGTTGTCTTATCTTCATCAATGTCAGCAGTTTTTAATTCACAAGTTTTCTGTTTTTCACATTCTACTTCATCTTTATCACATGTTTCCACTTTAATATCCATCTCATACTTCTCATTGTCACTCTTTTTAGTACCGTCCTTTTCAGTAACTTTTACATTTTCTTTTGATTCCTTCAACATGTCATCATTTTCAGACATGTCCACCAGAGATTTGTCCATAACTGCTGCATTGTCTTCTGTTTTCACTTCCCCTGACTCTATGAGACTCTCAGCACACTCACTAGATTGTTTATCTGTAACATCTCCTGCACTGAAGTTAACAGGCTGCATCTCTACAGATTCAGATGGCTGAACTTGACACTCCAAACTCATTTCTCTGTCTGTGGAATCTGGTGTGGTTTCTTCTCCATGTTTTTCCTCCAGCAATTGTTTCTGGGCCTCACTCAAAATTTCTTCAAAAGTTGGCTTTGGTGTTGTGTAATGAAGCCTTCGAAGGTCGGGGCGTTCCATGGTGAGTTTTCTGTATCCAATTAGCTGACCCTCACGACCATACACAGGAATTCTGTCATTCCGTTTTGATGTATTTTCATTAGAAGTCTGCTCCTTCATGCCTTCAGGGGGAGTTAATGATGGTACATCAGCCACTACTGTTGATCCCATGGCTTTTTGTGTTACATTATCACTTACTTCCAAACTGGTGACTGCAAAATTTTAAAAAATGCATTATTAAATACTGACATCAATGATTCATAACCAAATGCTAATAAATAAAATATCATTTAATAATCTTTACCTTGAGTATTGCTTGTTTCTTCTGAACCTGGTGTGGGAGTTGTAGCAGAGCTTGTTTCTTGATTTGGGTCCATAATCTGCAATTTTTGCAATTATTCATATCAATGCATATCTATATAAATACTGTATACAGGGTTATTTTTGCCTCGTGTAATTTCGCCCTTAACACTTGCAAACAATTTCGCCGCGTCTTGAATTCGCTCAGATGCAGTTGTGTTAACAGAGAAATTATTTGCAACATAGAATTTGCCCAGTCTTAAATTCGCCCTCTGACAACAAGGGCCAAAGGGGCAAAATTAAAACGGGGCAAATATTTCCCTGTATACAGTATACATGTAATCTAATAATTTCATCAATTAATATCTTCATGTACATGAGATTTTTCATGAGTTTGTTGAACTTTAGAATTTAATTTAAAGTATTAAATAAAATAATAATTACGTCAGTATCCATCTTCTCTATGGCGGTTCCCTGTACAGCTTCTCGACTTTCAATAGATCTTTTATCCAGGCCTTTCTCCTGCACCGATTCCATTGACTCTGGAACAGATTCCTTTTTAAACATTAGCTGCTCATCAACATCATGAATTGTAGACACAACCTTATCAACAGGACTTGATGTGGTCTGCTGATTTTCAGTCACCTCCATTGCTTCCACCGAATCACTTACAGTACGAGTTTCTTGTTCCTTCTGATCAACACCAAGTGCTCTTTCAACTTCGAATTGTTCATCTGAAGTTTTCACAGATTTTTGTTCATCACTGCAACTGAGATCATCAGACTGAACTTTATTTGTCAAAGATGAAAACTGATCAGCTTGTTCATAAGACACTGCTGAGTCTGCACTAATGCCCTCTTTTGGTGAAGGTTCATTCGTATTCTCTGGTAAATCCCTCGACTCTTTCTCATTATCATAAGTGTTTGATGTTTTCTCCTGAAGTTTTGAAGTATCCTCCTTCACCTTTGGCAAGGAATCTGAGTCTGCCTCTTTACTGACTTCACCATGGTGTTCTTCCGTTGATTCTACAGACACCATGCTTTCATCAGTGGCATGCTCTGATCGACTTCTCTCTATGGCCTCCGTTATCATTTGAAGGTCTTCATCCGAGAGCTCAGAGCAGCCTTCAGGTAAAACAACATAGGTTTCATTCGCTGGATCCACTTCAGCTGACCCTTCTTCATTTATTGGCTCCAGACTCACTTCTTGTGAATTACTTTCACCAGTTTCTATGGAGTCCTCAGCTTTGTTTAAGTCTGTGACCTGGGTATTACAGTTATCGTCTATGAGTGGTTTCACTGTTGTCACTTCTTTGTTCATGGACAGTTGTTTCTGCAGACTCATGGTAGGTATGGGAGAGAACATCCTCTCCTCAGAGTTTGCTCTGGAATTGGATCTCGTGTTTCCAGCACTCTGATGACCTTCAGACCTGAATGAGGGAGAAAATCTGACAGGTGGTGGTGATAAAAGACGATCTACTGACTTTGATCTTTCTCGGCGAGGAACTGTTCGAGCTACATCACTCTTTCCACTAGCTGCCATATTTAGTCTATCTGCAATTTTTATCAAAGTCCCAAAATCATCTTTTTCTTTTGAACAGGGTTTTACTGTCTGTTGGAATTTTTTGGGATCTTTCAAGTTTAAGAGCCTAAGAGTATTTGGTGAGAGCACTCCCAGATTGACAGTGGGGTCACTGGTCTTCCTCTTCTTGACTACTGGCCAGGAGGAACTCAGAGAATCATTGCCCACATCAGAAGCACTGAAGCTCTGATTGGAGTTGAGAGTACTGTTGAGTATCTCGCAGTCACTGGACGTATTAAAACTCTTGGAGAGTCCCGACTCCTCACTGAGTCCACTCAGTTCCAGACTCTGAGTCCGTGGCCGGCTGTCCGGGAAGAGATTGATTCCGGGAATGTTAATCTGAGACAGAGGAACGTAGTCAGGGTGAGTTTCGTCATGGATGATGGTGACGTCCTTTATCAGCATGGAGGCGCTCTTTGGGCTGTCTGGCTTCACCTCCACAATCCGACAGGTGTAAACACAACGCTTTCTGATGTCTTGTGTGCTCCAGAAGACTCGAGTAGAGCTGAAAGAAATTCACAAACCAATTATGATTTCAGATAATATGTTCATCAGCATGAAACTCAATATCAATATATCAATAAGTAATGGTATTCCTCTACTAACGAAAATTCTACAGGTAAGAGTAGGTCTTTGTTATCCGAGATTGGAGCTAATCTTCCTAGTTCTTCCACAGTACAGGAGCCTTGAAAAGAAATGAAAATTTAATTTTAATTTTTCCATATGCAGATACATGTACATGTATATGTAAAGACAATTTTTTATCCCAGAGAAGAATTTTCTTGAGTTGATCATTTTTTGTCCAAGACACATTTAATAAGATAGCAAATCATTGTAATTACAGGTACAACTATTTCATAGATAGAATACCACACCCTATACTGACCTATGATGACACTGACAGTGGAGGGGTCAAGGCCTTTGGACCATGTCTTCTTGTTGAATTTGAGGTCTTCCATTGACACACATACTCTTCTGTTGACTGCAAACTTCTCCTTAGCTACCAACTGAAAGTAAAAGCATCAAAAACAGAGACATTTAGTCCTTGTGTAGTGTGGTTTAAGACTCTTGAGCCTGTAACAATCACAAATATTGGGCTAGCTTTACGGCCCTGTATCTTAAACCCGTCTGGGTATTACCCACAATTCCGTTATTAAACACGTGATTGTATGTGACGTAGTCGAATCAAACCATTTTCCAAGGTGTGTGGTCGTGTCGTGTTGCAAGAGAGGGGCACAATTTATCTACCAGCATGTGCATATGCATTTAGCTGCTTGACTTACTTCATAACATGGGCACTGAAAACAGACTGTGGTGAGAAATGTAAAGTGCATTCGATATGTATTCCTGTTATTAATGCATATGAAGTAAAACTTTGTTGTTTGACCTATTTCTAAAATAACTTTACTGGCCAGCATTCACAAAACTTACCTGTGTTGTTCACTCATGTGTGACAGAGGAGAGAAAATTTAAATACCCCATTTCTATTTCTATCCATAACTTTTGCATTTGTATTTTTTTTTTTCTCCTTTTAAATGTATTTTTCTACGGTTGAGATTTTTTTGGTAAAGTGAATTAAATGTGTTGCATGGAAGTGAGTTTCAGGAAGTGGAAGCCACATTTGTTTAAAGTTTGTTTACATGTTACCATGATAAATGTATTTTAATCAATACAGACACCTATAAGATATTATATACTATATTAATGTAATAATATTGCCTATGCTTGTTGCCTACATGGATTTATATACAATCATGTACATATTTGCGTATTGATACAGTTGATTTATTAGTGTTGACTTTGTTGTGTTGTGACAGTGGTCGATGAGCATGAGGTAGCACATGAGTGGATCTGATAGGACTTTGTTTCACCACCACACCACACCACAATCAGCTTAGGACTACAGCCCCAGAATAGTGATGAGGGTGAACTTGTGAATCAAATGTCTTACTGAACCATCAGCGCAGTGCAGCGATAGTTTCTTGTGAACATGTTTGGCAACATAAATAATATAAATGTTACTGTCTAAGTGTGTTTAACAATTGAACATCAATAGTTTAAGATCATTTAGCTGTCTACTATTTGTCAAGAAGGGAATATAATTTTGGGTTTTAGATTTAAGCATTTAGTTTTTGAACGAGAGTGAGTGTGTGAGTGAGGGTGAAAGTGAGTGAGAATTTGTAAATATTTGCTATCGTTTTATTTTCTTGTAAATAAATTCATTAATTGAAACTATCTTGAGTGTTATTTGGAGATCACCTGGCTCAATCACATTACAGAGCCTACTCATTACACGAATTAGTAGTTATGATGGGAAAACCTTCTTTCGGCTATCCAAAAATCAGAAATTTATTATGCTAATATCTTTATCAAATGTTTCAAAATGAAATATACAAATGCATATAAACAGAAACCAAGACTGCTGATGTTATCAATCTGTAGAATTCACAGGGGAAAAAAGCTGAAATACATGCACATTAAATATACATCCTCCACTATTAAACAGCATCCCCTTGCTAATACTGACCTCTCCATCCACTTTTTCTCTGTGCTGGGGGCAGAACACCTTCTTGTCCTCCTGGAACAAACAGAGTTCGTGCCGGGCACACATGAAGTGGTAGTTGGCTGGGCAGCCCCTGGTGCAGCACCCCACCGTGGCCCCCGCACGCTGACAACTGTCACACCGCTACAAGATAACGGCGAGACAACTTTGAAATCCATTTTAACTTTCAGTGAAGAAAACGCAGACCACTAGTTCTTGCTTTCAGTTACATTTTATTTCAATCAATCATACATCCTTGTTTACATATTTTATTAAAAATCTTGTTGCCTTGTTGCCTGAAAAGCACTAATCAATATAATAACTTGCTCATCATAAAAGATAGATACTGTATTTCAGGTAAATTCAACATAATAGAAACCTATCATCACTCAAAATTAAAGCACCAAAGGTTCACTTAAATTGTCTTTGGAAGAGCTGATTACATTTTATGCCCCCAACAAACTGAAAACTATGCAAGAAGGTTTTGATTAACAGCTTGTAAATAAAGTAAGGTATAAATAATAAGCCCATCTTTCTAGAGTCTACTCTTACCATGACTCGTCCCCTTGACAAGGCCGTCTGAACGTTCTGTAGTGTCCCATCATGCTCTTCTTCATACACCTCAGCTGACCATAGGGCACAGTTAACGTGAACCCAGTCATCCTGACCCACATACAGCAGACGACCCGCATCCTGACACACAACAAAATGACAGTTAATTCCATTCTAAAGGTTAACTGCATCCTAACACACAACAACTGACAGTTAATTACACTCTAATGGTTAACTGCATCTAACACACAACAACTGACAGTTAATTACACTCTAATGGTTAACTGCATCCTAACACACAACAATGAAGAGGCAATTTATTCCCACATATACTTCCATTTAGATTGAAATACATGTACTGCATGTTAAAAAGTATCTTCCATTCAATAAACAATTATTTGCAAATAAATAAGACTGATCTTTTCAATTTTTCATGAAAAATCTTACATTGGGATCTGAATCGCCGTAGTGCCAACAGAGGATGCATCGCCTGATGTCTTCACCAGAGTCCTCTAAATCACATGACAAGACTTTTTCTGCATCTTCATCCACAGCTGTAAAAGTAATCAACATCCACATGAGGGGCAAGCCAAAATTCTTTTAAAAAATCATTCCAACCTAAGCAATGCCCACTATGATTGGCTTAAAACATATGTTAAGCTGCCAGATCAATATTAAAGACTTTGTACACATCCAGTACTGACCACATTATTTTCCTTTAAGATTGCATAATACCTGGTATTGTGTTTATTATGTTCTATCATTTATGAATCAAATGACAAGTGTCAGTAAACTATATACTTGTATGTACTTACGTAGAGGTACAATCTTTTTTATGGGGGTGTTTCCCACTCTCTTGAATGGTGAGGGTTGAGGAGACTTATGGGGGTCCCCCCTTTCTAACCACTGAGCATAGGTGTGGTCCTCAAAGGGAGGCAACACTGCATCCGGTAACATTCCACTACAATATAAAGCAGATTAAACAAATTTAATCTAGCACAGAAATATTCACCTTTAGGATAATGTTCAACTATATATCAGCTATTCTTTTTCCTAATTGGCTAAATACCTTATTTGTTATTCATTTTTTTATCACTATCTTTTTGATTAAACAAAACAATCTACTTACGGTGGAAAATTCTGGTTTTTGTCCCATATCTGACAGGCTTTTACATTGAACCATGGAAAACATTTCTCCATTTGCTGAATTGAAAAGAAAATTTCATTAAACTTGATCCCTGCCATCACTAACAAGTCCCTTTAAAATATAAGGGGCCACAAAGTCATCCACATCTTAGACCTTACCTTTACAAACATGGAGCGGACAGAGTTGGTTGCCTTTTTCCTGACAAGCTTCATCTCATCTGGGTCATTTAATGCCAAGTTGATGATGTGAGCCATGTCCTCACCGAATTCATTCTGTGATAAAAGATTATGAAAAAAAAAATCATTTGAAAACTAACCTGCATAAAAGAAGCAACATACTGTAAAACGAGAAAATTTGGCGCATACGTATTTTAGCGCATATTCATGTGCCAATACATTGGCGCAATTAAATTTTAGCGCACGCACATTTTATTTGAAAAATGGTTTAAAAAAATATGTTCTTGTTTGAACCATGGTTACGTTCAAATTTAATTATTTGTCACTCAAGCACGTAAACACAACGATTTTGATTTCTAACTTGTCTACATGGTAAACTGCTGTTAAGAACAATATTAAATCAGCATACGTATTTTAGCGCATATTCATGTGCCAATACATTGGCGCAATTAAATTTTAGCGCACGCACATTTTATTTGAAAAATGGTTAAAAAAAATATGTTCTTGTTTGAACCATGGTTACGTTCAAATTTAATTATTTGTCACTCAAGCACCTAAACACAACGATTTTGATTTCTAACTTGTCTACATGGTAAACTGCTGTTAAGAACAATATTAAATTAGTTTTGTTCAAAACGTCAGTAAATAGATACAAAACTTCATTTATTGCCGACGATGTGTAAGTTTTTGCTGGTAAACAAGTTTGAGTTATCGGACTTTCAATCCAACGTACCGACTGAGATAACACTAGAAGAGTTCCGAACTGAAGTGAGGGAAATCGAATGCTACCAGTTAAGTTTCCAATGAGCGTATCTTTTTCACAGAAGTTTTAAATTAAAATAACACAAACGGAGGTATCGTCTAATTATTTTTAAATCCACTAATCAGAAAGCTAGAAATTAATCAATCATGGATTGTCAGCGTGGACATTCAACACGCTTGATCACATTTTGACCTCGAGGCACTAAATGGAAGTGACACAGGGAGAAGCCCAGTTTTGAAGGTGCTAATGATAGTTAATGATAAGCAATAAAGTTATATTAATTTTTGGCAGAGCTTACTTAATGACCCATGATGTTTACCTGTGTAATTGTGTAGTGTACACAAACAGAATTGACAGTTCATAATTACATGTACGTAAGCGCACACTTTTAGGATTAGGAAGACTGAAGTTATTGTTTTGTAACTTAATGATATTTAATACACATGGAAAATCGTTGGCGCACTACTTATTTTAGCGCTCAAGAGCAGTTGCACCAAAGGCGCTAAAATTTGTAGTGCGCCATATTTTCTCGTTTTACAGTATTTACATAACAGTAATGTAAAAATTCATGTAACGTTAAACTTACCACAGAGCTATACTCCTCGTTTATCATCTTCAGTTTGACTGCATTGAAGTCCTTTGGATAGAGCCTGATGAATCCCGGTAGGAGTCGGTTTTCTGCCAGTCTCCTGGACATTGCCTTGGTGGGGGTAACAAGACCTTTGGTCGGTGTGGACAACTGAAAAGATACACTCTTCTCCAATGTCAGGTCCACAACCTCACCTGATTTTTTCGAGGAACTTTGCACAACAGGAGATTGTGGTATTTGATCAATGTCTTTATTGTTTTCGATTTGTTCCTGCTTAATTTCCTTCTCTGAAAAGTCAATGTTCTGATCATTTGTTTGGGGTTTCGGACCAGTGACAGAACTGTCGGTATCACAGATATTTGATTGAGATTCTTCCTCCCTCACATCCGCAGACAAAACATCAGACTGTTTATTAGATTGATTGTCAATAATGCTCGTACCAGTCACAGACTTCTCCTTCTTGGAACCATCCACTTCGTCTTTTTCCTCGTTTAACAACAAATCCACATTTGGTATATTGGCAGGGATTCCCTCTGTGAGGTCCACCATTTCCTCTTCCCTTCTATGAGCTAGATTTTCTGAGACATCTGGGGGTAATGGAGATCCCATCCTCACATCCTCTGCCCCTACCCTGGGTGACCCAGCACTGGAATTTGGAGATACCCCCCTTGAAACTCCAGGTGTGGTCAAGGCTGACAAAGTCTCTACATCAGCTATTGAAATTGTGTCAGAATCATTCAAGACCTCAGCCATTTCCATATCTGACTTATCCTCTGTCACTGAAGATTTTGTTTCATCCAAATCCTCATCATCTTCAAATCTGATCAGACTGTCGTCTTTATCATCCTTGGCTTTTCCCTCCGCCTTCTTTTCACTGTCACCCACTAGATCCACAACGGACGTTCCTCTTTCTGAATTGTTTCCTTCCTGTTGCTGCTCCACAGCTGACTTGTTTTTACTTTTGAGAACTTTTTCTAATGATGTCACAAAGTTTTCGAGACTTTTTTCCAGCTCCATTGTTGTTTTCAGTGCATCTCCATATTTCTGCTCATTCAATTTCTCCTCTAGCTCCTTTGCTTTCTTTAACGAGATAGAAATCAAATACTGTAAATTACTGTACGATAAGATTGGAACAATGCAATTTTCTGTTCTGAAATTTAACAAGAGGCCCATGGGCCACATCGCTCACCTGAGGAACAATAGGTATGATAAAATCAGCTTAACGGAGTCATAATAAAAACTATCTGGACAATGTAGTATAATACATGTACCGGTAGATCCTGTATAAATAAAAATCAATTTTTTCCACTGGATATCCTTATGTTTATTATCATTAGTCCCTTTTCTAACACGATGATTTTATAGTAATATCACAGGTTGAGCATTGCAGCTCTCAAAAAGATCCTAAACAATTGTTTATAAATGGGATATAAACCTACATCAAACTCTGAACCCCTTGTGAGACCCAATCGTCCAGGAATCATCCAGAAGCCAAAATCTAAACAATATTAAATAATCACCTGGCTGATTAGTTTCTGAGAAGAAGATTTGTAAAGATTTACTCTTCATATTTCTATGTAAAAATTCCACCCCCATTGTGGCCCTACTCTACCCCCAGGATTCATGATTTTTACAACTTTGAATCTACTCTACCTGAGGATGTCTCCAAACAAGTTTCAGCTTTCCTAACTTATTAGTTTCTGAGAAGACGATTTTTAAAAGATTTACTCTATATATTTCTATATAGAAATTTGATCCCCAATTGTGGCCCCACTCTACCCCTGGGGGAAATGATTTTCACAACTTTAAATATACACTAGGATGCTTCAACACAAGTTTCAGCTTTCCTGGCCAAATAGTTCTTGAGAAGAAGATTTTTAAAGATTTACTCTATATATTCCTATGTTAAAAATCTACCCTCCGTTGTAGCCCCATCCTAACCCCGGGGGTCATGATTTTCACAACTTTGAATCTACACTACCTGAGGATGCTTGCACATAAGTTTCAGCTTTCCTGGCAAAAATTGTTCTTGAGAAGAAGATTTTTAAAGATTTACTCTATATATTCCTATGTAAAAAGTCGACCCCCCATTGTGGCCCCACCCTACCCCCAGGGGTCATGATTTTTACAACTCTGAATCTACACTACCTGAGGATGCTTCCACATAAGTTTCAGCTTTCCTGGCCTAACGGTTTTTGAGAAGAAGATTTTTAAAGATTTACTCTATATATTCCTATGTAAAAAGTCGACCCCCCCATGGTGGCCACACCCTACCCCCAGGGGTCATGATTTTCATAACTTTGAATCTACACTACCTGAGGATGCTTACACATAAGTTTCAGCTTTCCTGGCGAAATGGTTCTTGAGAAGATTTTTAAAAATGTACTCTATATATTCCTATGTAAATGTCAACCCCCCATTATGGTCCCACCCTACCCCCGGAGGTCATGATTTTCACAACTCTGAATCTACTCTACCTGAGGATGCTTCCACATAAGTTTCAGCTTTCCTGGCCTAACGGTTTATGAGAAGAAGATTTTTAAAGATGTAATCTACCGGTATATATTCCTATGTAAAAAGTCAAACCCCCATTGTGGCCCCATCCTAACCTTGGGGGTCATGATTTTCATAACTTTGAATCTACTCTACCTGAGGATGCTTTTACATCAGTTTCAGCTTTCCTGGCCAAATGGTTCTTGAGAAGAAGATTTTTAAAGATTTACTCTATATATTCCTATGTAAAAAGTCGACCCCCCATTGTGGCCCCACCCTACCCCCAGGGGTCATGATTTTCACAACTCTGAATCTACACTACCTGAGGATGCTTCCACATAAGTTTCAGCTTTCATGGCCTAACGGTTTTTGAGAAGAAGATTTTTAAAGATTTACTCTATATATTCCTATGTAAAAAGTCGACCCCCCATGATGGCCACACCCTACCCCCAGGGGTCATGATTTTCATAACTTTGAATCTACACTACCTGAGGATGCTTCCACATAAGTTTCAGCTTTCCTGGCTAAATGGTTCTTGAGAAGAAGATTTTTAAAGATTTACTCTATATATTCCTATGTAAAAAGTCAACCCCCCATTTTGGCCCCACCCTACCCCAGGGGGTCATGATTTTCACAACTTTGAATCTACTCTACCTGAGGATGCTTCCACATAAGTTTCAGCTTTCCTGGCCTAACAGTTCTTGAGAAGAAGATTTTTAAAGATTTACTCTATATATTCCTATGTAAAAAGTCGACCCCCCATTGTGGCCCCACCCTACCCCCGGGGGTCATGATTTTCACAACTTTGAATCTACACTACCTGAGGATGCTTCCATACAAGTTTCAGCTGTCCTGGCCAAATGGTTCTTGAGAAGAAGATTTTTAAAGATTTACTCTATATATTCCTATGTAAAAAGTCGACCCCCCATGGTGGCCACACCCTACCCCCAGGGGTCATGATTTTCACAACTCTGAATCTACACTACCTGAGGATGCTTCCACATAAGTTTCAGCTTTCCTGGCCTAACGGTTTTTGAGAAGAAGATTTTTAAAGATTTACTCTTTATATTCCTATGTAAAAAGTCGACCCCCCATGGTGGCCACACCCTACCCCCAGGGGTCATGATTTTCATAACTTTGAATCTACACTACCTGAGGATGCTTCCACATAAGTTTCAGGCTTCCTGGCTAAATGGTTCTTGAGAAGAAGATTTTTAAAGATTTACTCTATATATTCCTATGTAAAAAGTCGACCCCCCATTTTGGCCCCACCCTACCCCAGGGGGTCATGATTTTCACAACTTTGAATCTACTCTACCTGAGGATGCTTCCACATAAGTTTCAGCTTTCCTGGCCTAACAGTTCTTGAGAAGAAGATTTTTAAAGATTTACTCTATATATTCCTATGTAAAAAGTCGACCCCCCATTGTGGCCCCACCCTACCCCCAGGGGTCATGATTTTCACAACTTTGAATCTACTCTACCTGAGGATACTTCCACATAAGTTTCAGCTTTCCTGGCCAAATGGTTCTTGAGAAGAAGATTTTTAAAGATTTACTCTATATATTCCTATGTAAAAAGTCGACCCCCCATTGTGGCCCCACCCTACCCCCAGGGGTCATGATTTTCACAACTTTGAATCTACACTACCTGAGGATGCTTCCACACAAGTTTCAGCTGTCCTGGCCACATGGTTCTTGAGAAGAAGATTTTTGAAAAATTCTCGAAATTTTTCATTAATTCCTAATTATCTCCCCTTGTAAGAGGGCTTGGTCCTTAATTTTCACAACTTTGAATCCCCTTAGGCTAAGGATGCTATGTGCCAAGTTTGGTTGAAATTGGCCCAGTGGTTCTTGAGAAGATGTTGAAAATGTGAAAAGTTTACAGACGGACAGACAGACGACAGACAAAATGTGATCAGAATAGCTCACTTGAGCTTTCAGCTCAGGTGAGCTAAAAACTCTTTATATACTGTACATGTTCTTCAAATTTCTTGTGTAATTAAGACCTCCCAGTGTGTGCATATTTTACATGTTCTTAGCTGGACAATTGAAATTGCATTTTAAGACTTTCATTTGAAGAACTTCATCATAGTATTCACTTAACAGCTTTATCATCGTTGCAAACCTTAGTGAATCATCAGAAAACATGGCTGATTCTTATATTATATTTCTGTTGGCAAAACTTAAGTCATTATTAAGTTGAGATTTTTCAAAACCCACCTTTTCATCGATATGCAGCAGATGCTGGGCACACTTGGCCTGAGTGACTGTGTTAAAGACAGACTTCAGACCGTCTAGGAACGAGTCCCTTAGGACCACCTCCCAGTGCCGAGGGCCTCGCGGAGAACAGATCTTACAGATGTAATGGACATCGTCCGGGAGAACAGAGACGCGCTCATACATTTCATCTGGAAAAGTAAACAACACCAGTAGAAATGTGAACTTAGAGATATATGTACTGTACAATTAAGGGGTCATGGTCATTTTTACAACAGAGAGATTACTGAATCAGCATCTTTTTTTAAGGGCTTGCGGTCCAACATCAGTTTTGTCCTTCTTAAAAGATTAAATGTCTTCCAGTAATTAATTTGATTGATTGAAGATGACATACATGTACATGTATATTACATTCTGTAAGTCTGTAAGTATAATGGAAAATTGATCTTGTATTATTAATCCTCCACTCGAATTTTTCAAACTCTTTAAAACCAGTGCAGTTTCAATAAACACCAAACTTGAATGTCAATTTAAGATTAAAAAATACAAGTACATGTACCTGACAGTAAGTCATATTTTTAAGAGAAACTCCTAACTTTCGATTATTTTTTTACTACAAAAAATATAATGATGCATAATAGTTTAGCTGTGACAGAATCGGCCCTGAAATGTCAGACTTACCTGTGAGTTCCTCACACTTGGCATGCACCCAGCTCTCACAGGACGCACACTGGACCATCTTACTATCCCAATCATCGTCCGAGTAACACTTGTGACAAATAGGGCAATAGTTTCCTACAACAATAATTATTTCAATCAGTTGTAAATCTAATCAGATGTTTTATTTATATCTACAATATTTCTAAGTAAATTTCCACCATCACATTTCAACCAATTCATGTTTTATTATTGTAGCAGTATGATACCTCAATACTTCCTCCGAATACAATGTCAAACACAATGGGAATTACACACAGCGTCAAACACATTGGGATCAAAAGAAATAATTACACACAATAGATTAGATCGAAAGTACTGTGCATCAAATCCTATCAACAAGTGACTGTGACACTGGGCGCAATCAATGTACTGGTAGTTCTAACACTTACCTTTGTCCATCAGTTGTCCACACTCATAACAGAGCTGGAAGTCATACATCCAGGTGGCTGCCGAACCAGAGCCAGGTGTGGTGGCCCCACAACTCTTACACTTCACACACTTTGTACAAATCTATGGATAACAATACAGTATCTTTTCATTTTTAAATCATTTAATTAATCAGGTGTGGTGGCCCCACAACTCTAACACTTCACACACTTTGTACATATCTGTAGATAATGAAATGTAATGCTGTAGGTAAATAAACATAATAAAATTTATATTAATAGCAAAACTACAGCACAAACAATAATTTCTCAAGAAGGATGCATCCAAATAAATTATGCACATGAACATTTGCAATCAGTTTAGATCTTTAATACACACATTGACAAATTGAGTTTTTGGATACCATTTTCTTTGATTTAGATTTGAGACTTTTCACTGTAACAAGTTTGGAATCTTACCCATATATTCTTCTTCTTGGACGGTTTTGTTGGGTAGTTTGGACCTAAACATTCAGGGTGGTATGTGTTCTGACATTTATCACATTGTAGAAGCTGTGAGCATTTTGTAGAAGTTTTAAACTATCAAATAAGTCTTCAAAACAACACCCCCCCCCCACCAAAAAAACAAGTTACATGTACAAATCACAAGATCTAAGATATAAATTTCTCTCAAAATAACTGGTCAAAAGTCTTCATTTTTGTTATCAATATTTACATAAATCTCTTAGTCATCAATTTTTAAAATCAAATGATTTACACATTAATAAACAAAGTACACCAACATACAAATACACTGTATGATAAGACTTACATTATTCTGGCGCCCACACACTTGACAAGCTTGACACCTCTTACAGCACCAGTTATCCGAGTGAATCTCGTGGGGCCGTTCCTCCTCCTCCAGACAGAACTCGTGGAAAGGTTCACAACACACATTGCAGTACAACATCTGAATAAATACAGAAACGCCTCATCAAAACATGTACTGGAGTATACATGAACAAGCGTTAAAAAGCTAAATGTATGGTTCTAGCTTTGGTTCAAAATTCTATATGCCTACATACATATATACTGGTAGCCTGTGCAGCTCATTTAATCAAATTTGACCTTGGTCTTGATCAATAACCTTGATTACACTGTAACCAATGTATGTTATGTAAGCAGATTATTTACTACACAGAGAGATGGAGATCAGTATGCCTAATACAGTTTTAATATTTCCAGCTCAAAATTTTTTCCAAAGCATATTAGATAGTCATAAATGAATCACATTTTCAAAATATATGTGTAACAAAGGTGTTTACTTCATGTTTTCCTGCACTGCCACATAGAAAGCAGATGACACGAACACACATGGGTCCTGAGACAGTGAGTGAGACACCGGAGTACCAGACCTTGGTCAGCTCAAAGACTTCCTGTCACAAAAAAAGAAAACAACAATCAGGAAATCAACATTATTAATAACATTGAAATGCAGTTACTCAAGACCAAGTATTTTACCTATCATTTTTTATTTGCAAATGGTAGGTTGATAACAAATCTGCATCAATTAATTATTGCAAGTACTGCAAGCAAGAAGTCATTTTTTTTCTAAAGATATATATAGAATTGAACTGGTTTGTGACAACAAAATTATACATGTGCAATCAGTGCTTTTTTTTGCAAATCTATGAACCATTTATTGCATGAGTATAATACTTGGAATACAGTATAAGGCTTCTCAAACGCTTAAAGTATTCCAAGACGATAATGCATTATTTTTAAACAAGAAAAGGAATGATTCCATTAGTAGTGAAAAAATACAGTGGCACTTCGATACCTCAATCATCAATATCTTGAATATTATATGTCCGAGTAAGGTGTAGTCTAAACCACAGTTTTCTTATGTACTGTGTTTAAACCTCTTAGTCTTAATTATTTGGAAACCTCAAATTTGTTTATGTCTTATCAACTTCAACATAACTAAGTTGACTTATTTGTTATATGTATGTACATGTATATGACTGTATTTGTTATACTTTTCTTGCAATATTACAGACAAAATTCACAGAAATTTTATTTCTTTGGTGCAAATTCAAAATTACAGATGAGTTAATCTGATTTTAAATAAGTGGGAGCATTTTCAAATATCTACATGTAATTGATAAGAAAATGTGCTTAGATTGGGTAAGATAAGAACATCAGTAATTCTTTTCATTATTGTGTGGATTAGACAACAGTACCCTATATTCCGCCTTGATCCTGTGCTGCCCCTCGCTCTGAGCTGACCAGCCTCTGGCTGAGGTCACAGAGTGCATCACCATGGCATCGGATCTACCGTCATACCCCTATAACAGAGAGCATCAACATGTAATTATAACCATCGAATGGCATCTTGCCACTCCAGCACTTAATAAACAGTAAAAGTCCCTGAAGTGTTCTACTTTGCCATTTTTGCATTCACTCCCTGTGCTTACTGCATTGACTCACAGAACAGTTTTGTGTTCTTCGCTCACCCACCCACTTGTTCGGTGGTCATGGAATAAGTTCATTGTAAGAAAAACATCCTATGCAAATACAGGTAAATATCGGTATCTCGAACATGGGATATCTCGAATACCCCGCTTATGTCGAAGTCTTCCGACGGTCCCGGCCGTTTTCTCTATATAAATGATTTTAAAAACTCCCGATATCTCGAATACGGTAATCTCGAATACCCCGCTTATGTCGAACTGTTTGAAAAGGCCAAAACCCTAATTTTACCTGGTTTATCTCGAAGTGGAGCCATTTTCCCGGTCAGTTGAACATAATTGGTGTCATTACATCACACATTTCTGCCCGCGGCAATTTTCACACCTTTCGAAACTAGTGGTATATCAAATTGCACGATGAAAGTTAATTAGGATGGTAGCTTGGGTGTTTTTACATTTAGTACCTTTTTATTAAATTCAAATCAAAACACAGCCACGATTACCGATAATGTGTTTAATAAAACACACTGTGTACGGAGAATCGATCTAGCATTGATAACTGCCAATTTTTTAAAAACGATTAATTACGGAATCGAGTTTATTATTTTTTTCATGTACGCTCCAATAAAAATGAAGCATGAATGGAATACGAAGATTTAAAAGAAAACTTATTTAAATTTAACATAACCAGTCCATGTATTGAACACGCAGGGTGTAAAGTGACTTCCGGTTCATCGTACACGGGTTGTTTCTAATATGAGTACTAAAGCTGTGAGCGTAATGAGTTAATACATGTATGAGATACGTTAGTTCACAAACAAAAATGAAATAAAAATATGTGAATTCTAATTCTTGATTATTGGTGGTTTTTTTTTTAATTTTCAAATCCGTATTTTTCGTTTCCTCTGTGATAAATTTCAAACGTTACATTGCAAGTGCTTCTTCCAAGTTCTGAACGTCGATAGCGAAGAGGATGTGAAGTCGTATTATTTACGGAATATTGAGTTTATAATTTGATTGCTTTTAAAAGTATTGATAACATTTCACAAATAAAAACACACAAACTAAAAATATTTAATCAAATGGTTGATTATTCGTTTATGAGTAATAGAAAAGTTCAGTATATACCGGTAATAATACACCTGTTGATATGAGAACATCACGGAATTAGAATTGGAAAGCCACTTCGGATATCTCGAACCCCCGGATATCTCGAAGTTTTGTTGAGGTCCCCCCAAGTTCGAGATACCGATATTTAACTGTAAATTGTTTATCTTGCACATTCATCATTCCCATGGCACCCATATTTTTGCTTCATTCTCTCACAGTTAAGTGTTCATTACTTAAGAAATTTTCATGAATGTTGCAGAATAACCTCCGAGGTCGAGAAATGTTGTTTTGAAATATAAAAGCCGAGGCATCTCTTTGATCTCGGCAATAACTGTAGTAGAATACCAGGTATGTTGTGTTTAGTGTCACAAACTTTTCTCATACTCTTTTGTTCATTATTTGATCAACTGAATGGCAAAGTAGAACATTCCAGGGACCATATACTCATTTCAAAATACAAAGTGTTTTAAATTTTTTAAAATATCTATTTGGTGATCTTTCCCTTATCATGTTTATTCTTTATATATTGAATGCACATCACAATTAACTTAGTAATACACAAAAACTGAAACAATTATATATAATCAAAGATGTATCTTCTATTCTTACCCTGAAGTTTGTTATCATTCTCTTTGGTTGAGAAGAATTTGATAACCTTGTGCTTTCATTAGATGAGGACTGGAATTTGGGAAAAGGCTGTGGAGCATGCCCAAATTCCTGCCAGAGCCTCCTACTGACATCCTCTGGGGTAAGGACTTCCGAGAATGGTCTTTTGGAGGCCAGTGATTTGTCATTATTAAGTTTGGGGGCATTGCTCAATCTATTTCCCTGTAATGCCATTCTTTGAATGACACTAAGAGCTGTTGTCTTGTTCGATGTTTCCAAAGCATCATCTTGATTGTCTCTGTATCGTGCTAAAATTTCAAAAAGTTCATATTAAAAACCAAGCTCAAAAGCAGTTTGATTTTTTACCAAATTAATCTGGTCTTAGTGTATGAATTTGCACTTTTGGAGCAATGTCAAATTTGTATTATAAAAATCCTTTATCTGCCATGTGGAAGTGAAAGTAGATTTAATCAAATTACAGCTAAATTTTCAACTATGGATTGTAAATCTTTCACAGAAAAAAAGATATTGCACATGCAAAAACTTTATCACAGCTTTTAAAACTAAACCTATAACACATTAATCAAACTGTTCTCCTCTATTCTTGCCATCTTGGGAAAAGTCTAACATTTGCATATGCAAAAATAACAGTTAATATTCCATATTAGAAACATCCAAATCCTATAATTGGATCTTAGCATTTTAATTTATCCTTCTTTAGCTGCAGTTATTTTTGTAAACGTCTTAGAAGTTGATATGCAGGCACAGCTCTGCGTGCATTACCAGGCTTGGGTGCACGTCTCGAACTCCTAACTAGCCTGCTCTCCATTAAAACCACACACTGTCAAGGCATAAAATTACAACAGAACGCAGCAAGAGTAAAAGAAAATAACCAAACTCGTCGTGTTAGTCCAAACAATAAATCCAAACATAATCGTTTCTTGTTGCCAAAATTTCCCTCCACAAAACCTATGGAGGCTGCCATTATTGAGGGAGGTAACTCCCAAATGATACAGAAAACAAGAGGAAGTAACTCTTGATTTTCAATATTAAAAAGAAAACAATCAACACTCTAGTAAATGTATATTTTATTTCCAACAAATACATTGCCTGGTGTTTATCCACTGAAAATAATTTTTTTCAAAAAGGTTTGCAGACTTAATGGAATTTTAATTTCATTTTTTTTTCATAAAAAGAATTAACAACCAAAGCACTTTTGCAATTTTTGCTCTGCTTTGCTAATAAATTGCATTTGATTCTACATGTTTCTGCATAAATAGACCTCAAATGTTAATAAATTAACAAATTCTGACCATGAGTTTCAAATACTGTTAAGACTTTTGAATATTAATATTTATTTTTATACTATAAAAAAATAAAAAATAATTCAAAATATGAAGAGGAATTTATTGCTGTAAAAAACATATTGAAAACCATTTGCCTGTATTGATTTTTTTTGCCACATTTTTTTTTCATCAGGAGATAAAATTTTCAACCAGTAGCCACAAGACAAAGCACTTTTCTCCAAAACATGGAACAAAATACTGAAGCATCAGGTCTCAAATTATTCCAAATATTACACATGACCTAATATTCTTCAGTCTGGACTGCTCAGCATTCATTCCAACACTCTTATAACACCATATGAATCGAATTCCTTCCAGTAAATTACGTTTTCATTGCGAGCCCATTTATGATGAGCATGATCATTTTTAATTAAAGTTTTGTGCACATTAATTGATTATAAAACCATCTGAGAATAGTGCACATTCAAGCATTTCATTCTGATTTATACATGATCAAATGTTAAAGTAAGAAACCCCACTAAAATGTTTGTAGTGAGACCATTACACAAATTTACATGTCCTGTGTATTTTACTGCATTAAAATCCACCCAACATTGATGCCGGTGAAAATAAATGAAACCACTGTGTGGTTAATGCCCATGAATTTAGTAAACACAGCGTTTAGGTACTGACTAACATTTAAGCACTAATATTAATGAGACCCATTGTTAAAGTACTGACCTTGCTGATTGGGACTTGAAGAGAAGCCGTCCTTATAAGGACTAATTGATGACCCGTCACTCTGATTGTCTGAGTCCCTGGCCCTCATCAGAGAACCAGGTGCCAAGCGGCTGTACCGAGGATATTTACACCGCCTCTGTCTAAAAACAGATTCAAATTCAAATTGTTTATGCAATTGACTTGATTTTCAATAATGGAGGTATATTCATGTACTGGTTTTCCATTTTAATGGCACTGGCACATGTACAACGAATATTCTAAACTCTTATATTATTGAAACTAAATCTCATCCAATTTGTAATACACTTCTTACATCCCAGGTTAATATGATTTGTATTATTGACTGTTGAATTCAATATATGTTATACAGTTTTTGTCTGTTCACAATACAGCCCTGAGATATTGAGTTATAATAACATGATACACGTGTAAAATAAGTCTAAAGATCTCATGTCAGCATAAATAATAAGAGAGAAAATAAAGAAATTACTAAAAGCTTTTTTACATGCACGCTTGCTTCATAACTCCTCTCCCTCCAAACTTTGGCTTATCACTGTAGGAAAACAGAAAAATAATTAGCAGTCATCATAACAAACAAATTATAGTACACAAAAAATTCCACTTAAAGCAACAGGAGGTTCAATAGAAATATTGTGTGTTTGCTATACATAATGTGATTTTTAAAAACAAGTTTATGACTATTTTGGGGCATGTCACCATCTCCCAGTATAATTCAATATGTGATTTGTTCTAGATATAAAATATTAAGTTTGTAACGTGTTATACCACTATTTATTCCTTTCAAGTATTGGTAGTACTCTTGAAATCATTCTTCCAAAATCTAAATATCCAAAAGAGCTGCATTTTGCCTTTGAAGGATCAATAAATAACTTGTAAATACTTCATAAAACATAAATAGCAGGTGAAAATTGCTTACAAGATGAGGGACAGGCTAGGAAAGCTAGATTAAGATCAGACAGAGCGAATGAGCTTTCGTTGTACTTACAATGCTAGCATACTAAATAGAGGGAAAACAGATTTATTGTTCTTAAAAGACCCAATGCAGTTCTATAAAGAAAACCAGGTGCCCATCTGCCCATAAACAATGGAAGAGGGTGACCAAAATTTACATACAGACAATAATTGCAAACACCACAATCTTCCGAGGTACAGCCCTCACATTTCTTGCAGCGGATCTTCCGTTTTCCGTAACGGCCTTTTGGAATTTTTAATGGGGAACGAATAGGAGATTTCTTAATGGCCTGGATGTTGTCCTCTGATTGTTGGATGATGTCTTCCATAGGAATTTCATCATCTGATAAATCTGTATAAGAATAAAAGTTTCGAAATGACCTCCTTGAATGGACAATTTTGGGTATTAAAGACCAAAAAGTACACAAACTGTAAAGCTACAGTATACTTTTGGAACTGAGGAAAGGAGGGAGGGGAACATCTGTGAATCTCAAGTACTACGTGTTGAACAGCTAATTTTGACAATCGATTTCGTGGTTCTTTATTAATATATATATAGGGGATGGTTTTTGTTCAACCTCCAAGACCGTCTAGCTGCAAAAATGTAGTTCATTTCCGATTTGCTTTAAATGTAGAGGGCTACATTGTAGGAAGAGTCACCCTTTGGCTTTAAATATCATTTGCTATAAGCATTTGTATAAACTTTTAAATACCAAACAAGAAAATGTTGAAACTGAGTGAAAGCGAAATGAAGGGATAGTGAGGTAAAGGTCATAAGAAAATTCAAGGTCGAAAAAAATATTTACACATTAGACTTGCATTCATTTATTTGTATCTTAAATCACTCTGAATTTCGCTTGGAACTTAACATTGAAAATTGAATGCCCAACTGTCTTGTAAACTTGACTAGTCTGTTGATTGCTTTGAGTACATAGCAACATAGGAAGTATTAAACAATTCAAAATCAGCAACTGTTAGTTACAATGCTTCTTTGCAACAAAATATTACACATACATTTTAACACACATTTCTGTTGTATATACCTTTGAAATGCATGGTAAATATGTCGTGAATGTCGTTAGCGCTATGACCAGATTTTTCACTTTCCAAATCTGGTCATGACCAGATTTTCACATGTTGGAGGATGGCAAGTATGACGTGTTCTATTTTTCAATCATTCTTTTTTCTAATGGTAGTAAAGTGCAGGTACCAGTAAATAGATACAAAACATAGGTAATCACAGATTACAAAGCTCACCAAGACGAGGCATCACCTTTATGAGGCATCACCTTTATGAGACCATCTTTATCATATTATATGAAAATCATAGTTAATGATCTTGGATATACATGAATACTGTTTTGACACAATATTGTATATTTACATTTTCCAGTGTCTTTGCCTGTGATAACACTACGTATCGATTTTGTACTACATGTATATAACCCATAACTTCAAATGACGTATAATTGGGGCGCCAGCGGGGTTTGCTTATTCATATTTAAATATTTAATCGTACAATGGCTTAAAAATATATAAATATAAGTAATAAAGAATCATTCTTTGAATATTATGAGGTGATAATTTCAGTCGAGGCGTGATCAAATCTATCATAAAGCCCTTCGGGCTTTTGTGGATTTGATCATGCCCCGACCGAAATTATCACCTCATAATACTCAAAGAATGATTCCTTATTCCTTATATAACTAAATCATACGTTTAAAAATTGTATGATAATAATATGTTCATTTAATATTATAAGATATTTATTTATCAATACAATAATATAAAATATGATATTGCATCCTATGATACTTACAATATATATCATAAAATACAATAAAATACTGTAATAAATAATGATGCAATATGATACTGTAAAATATGATATGACATTGTATCCTGTTATACATTATTGTATTTGATCACATAATACAATATCATAATATAACATATAATACAATATAGAATTATATGATACAATATCATATCACATAATACATCACAATATTGTAACATATGATACAATATAACTTGATACAACATTGTATCATATGATATGATACAATATAATGTGATACAGTAATAATTATATAACACAATATCATATGATACAATAATACATATAACAATATCTTATAATACAATTTCATGTGATATAATAATATATAATATAAACCAATATCATATTAAAATAAAATATTGTATCATATGATACAACATTATATATTATACAATATTGTATCATATGATACAATATTATATATATTGCAATATCATATGAAACAATAGCATGTGATAAAATAGTATATAATACAATATCATATTATACAATATTGTATCATAATATACAATACTATACACACAACAATATCATGACACAATATCATATCATAATGTACAAAAAAATGATACAATATCATATCATATCATATAACTTTTTACAATAAAATATATGACACAATATTGTGTCATATAAAACAATAGTGTATCATATCATACAATAATTTATTATAGGAATCATGTTATATCATTTAACAACAAACACATCTATTAAGCAGGTTTGAGTGAGGTAGGAGATTATTTTTAGCATCCTTGATAATAGAGATCAGGCTCTGCATCTGAAGCTACCTCTGCGGTTCATGTATATTATAGTTAAATCAACTATGCAAGTTTGAAATAATACTATTACATGTATCTATAAAACATGTGACCTATTCCAAAAAACTTAACCTCATCCAGAATCTAAAACCTATCGCTCAGATTCAGCATTCAAGCCTGTCAGGTGCATCAGTATCATAAGACGCACCATCCATGCAAGTTTGGTGAAGTTAGAACCAATAAGAACTAAGATATAATCATCAAAAGGCACCTGCTCCAAAAACTTTAACCAGCTCTAAAAACCTTAACCTCCTCCAGCATCCAAAACCTATGGGTCAGATTCAGAATTTATGCCTGTCAGGTGCATCAGTATCATAAGACACACCATCCATGCAAGTTTAGTGAAGTTAGGACCAGTAATAACTAAGATATCATCAGAGGGCACCTGCTCCAAAAACTTTAACCAGCTCTAAAAACCTTAACCTCCCCCAGCAGCTGAAACCTAAGATTCAGCATTCAAGCCAGTCAGGTGCATCAATATCATAACATATCCATGCAAGTTTGGTGAAGTTAGGACCAGTAGTAATTGCTATCAAAGGGCACCTGTACCAAAAACTTTAACCTGCTCCAAAAACCTTAACCTCCTCCAGCATCTGAAATTCATGGCCAAGATTCAGCATCCATGTCTTTTAAGTCCATAAGTAGGTCCAGATGCATCATCCATGCAAGTTTGGTGAAGATAGGACAAGTAATAACTTAGATACAGGACCTGCAACAAAAACTTGAACCAGATCGGGACACCGACGCCGACGCCAGGGGTATAGCATGTAAGCTCCCCCCGAGTTAAAAATCTTTAATTTCAATGAAAACAACATAGATGGAGTTCTGACACTCAAGTTACTCTCCATGAATTTATTACTGCAATATTGACATGAAACAGGACTCTCAATCGTTAATCATTGGGGCCACTGTAAGCCAACATATTCCAAATGCATAATCTGTGCAAATTAAAAAGGAATGGTGTTTAACACTAGCAAGACTGAATTAGCTTAATTTCTACCTTTCTTTTCCAGCTGATCCTTTTTCCATAACTTGACTTTTTCTCCACTTGGTAGTGCACTAAGAGTGATTTCTGGAGACTTTGGAAACTTGGCCACCGGTTTCCCCAGTACAACAGCAGCTTTACGACATACATGTTTGATTCTAGGTCCCCTCCCATCAGACTTGGGCGAATCGTCCGTTTCTGGGGAACTAGTCGTCGTGGTGGCAGGAGGGGAGGTGGTAGCCATGGGAGACAGCATACTTGGAGACTTCAGAGATCCCAGGGGAGAATTCATTAATCCACTAGTACCAGGGGAGGCAGAAGATAATGTGATCTGTGGGACTGGAATACAAAGAATCTTACGAACATGCAGATATAGATTAAATACAGCCAAACTTTTATCATGTCCAGGATCAAGTAAAAATACTCTTTGAAACATGCTTACTGGTCACGTTTATCTCCTTTGAATAATCAGTGGACTGAGAGTTTGAGTCCAGTGAGTTTCTTCTGTTTTCCAAGTTGAATAGTTTAAGACATTTATTGTAGCGACAATCTTGGCATATTGGTCTGTCTTTATAATAAACAGTACAGGATCCTGAAATTTTCAAGGCAACATTGGTGAGTGATAAGATGTTTGAAAAAGAACACCGGTATTGTTTCGAGATTTATACCAGTGAAGGACTCAGACTTACAACAGTTACATAGAATTGATCTTGAATTTTCATTTCATTTCTTTGTGACAAAAAGATTTTTGTAACGAGGAATTAACAAGCAATAAAAATCTTTTGAACTTGTCTAACAAAAATACACTATTAACATTTATCTCTGTTAATACCATACCAGTTGGACAGAGTACAGCTTTCCCATTAGAGACTCTCTCGGAGTGAGTCTGGAAAAATTTCCGACAGCTTTCACAGGTCAGGATACCACTTCTTTTTCGAGGGGCAGTCATCCCCCTCTCACATATACGACAGACATAGTGTTTGCCAACAGAACCATCATCTGCAAGTTTGTAAACAGTTTCAGTTTACTCATGAAAAACATTTCAAATATGATGCCAGTGAATTAAATTCATTCCACTATATATTATGCTCCATTTTACATTTCACCCATAACATACCCCCAATGGCCTGCTCCACCCTAACCCCTGAAGCAGAGGGGGCCGATTTATTTTTCTGACTTTCTTGCATTTTCTGTAATCTGGCCTCCATTTTTAACTCCTTTTTCAATGTCCTTGCTAAATCAGCTTTAGATCTATTTAATGCTGCTCTGTTTAGCTGAAATTTAGCTTTGCGCAAGATGTTGTGCCCCCTCATACGTTTCACCAGTGCCTCTCGTTCTAATTTCTCCAATCTTTCTCGTTCAGAAAGTGCTGTACATGTAAATGGTGCCACTCCAAATTTTGGTGGTGCCATTATAGGCAAAGAAGGTAATTTGGATGATAAGGACACACTGAGTTTGGAAGGTGATAAAAACAACTTTCTTCCCTCTTGTAAGTAATCCTGTTCTTTTAGTTTCACTTTTCCCTGTTCAATAATTTTACGCGCTTCTAATTTCTTCTCTAATGACCTCTCCTTGAACTTTTTAAATGAACTATCAGACATTTTCATTCGAACCTTCAAGCTTGGCTTTCTGGCTCGCTTCCCTTCCACGATCAGCGGCTGATCGTACAAAGGCGACTGGAATCCCCCGATTCCTTTATAAAACATGTACAAAAATATTTTCATCCACAACATTTAGTAGCATGCAAGAAGAAAGATCAAATGTTAGGAAAAAGTCAAATAACTATTTTTTTTTAGAAGATAACAATATTGGAAACATTAGTACTGAATACAAACAACTATTAAACTTGGGAAAAAAGAAAACTCACCTGTTAAAGCTTCAAACTTTGGTTTAACAATTCCTGATGGTGACAAGCTAGACATTGGTAAAGATGGCAGTTTTTCTGTTTCAATCTGTAATTTGGTTGATGCATTTGCAAATAATCCCATCTCAGTAGGCAATTTTGTTTCAGGTGCCAATGTTTTTGATTCCTCTGGCACCTTTACGGCAAGACGCTTTGCAAAAGCCTTGGCCGCGTTTTCACTGTCTTCCTCTATAAATCTCTTGTTTGGGATGATTACACGAGATGACCGTGAACTTTGAATGGGCAACACAAACTGTTTTTTAGCGGAGATCTTCCGCTTCGTTGTCTGTTCAGGGGACACCTTATCTTTTTTACAGGTCTTTGCTCTCTGTAATAATTGCTTCGCCTTCCCTACTGCTGAGAATTTATCCTTCTCTTTTGCTTTCTTTTTTCCTTTCTCTGAATCACAATGGTCCTTGTTTTCATCAACTTCTAAAGACTGTTCCATATCATCAGTGTCAAAGTTTTTGAATTTTGAAGGCCTTCCCCTTTTGTGAACAATTTTTCCCACCTTACCACGCACATCTAGTCGTATTTTAAACTTTTTATATGCTTTCTGTTTCATTGTCTCAGTTGATTTACTGTCTTTCTGTGACTTTTTCATTTCTTTCTGTACTTCACCTCTTGCAGATCCTGACTCCTTTGCTTTTTTGATTACATAAGATTTTGATGGTGTGGCAAGACCTGAAAAATTGATTTAAATAAATAAAAGATCTTCAAATAATCAACGTACAGAATGTTAATTGATTTAGCTAAGTTTTTATTACTTGAGCAATTTATCCCTTCAAAATATTCTGAAAACTTTTATTTCCTTCTTTAGACATGGTTTGTCCACTAAACTTCCAACCCTATTATCAGCAATAACTCATCTATCCTGTTGATCATTTTTCAAAATGATCCCTGTATCAAAATACATGTACTCATGAAAGTGTATGCTGGAATACCTTTTACTGAGATTTTCATAAAAAATTCTGACTTTCATTGAATATTTTCCTCACAAAATCAGATTTATAGATGAGCAAACATGGTATTGGTGCACCTATTGTTATCAAGTTGTTGTAAACTTTCCTGTAAGAAAAATTAGGTCAGAAAGGTATTACTCTTACCTTGATTAATCATCTCTTTGTATGACTTTCGGACAAGTGTTGACTTCCTATTCCGTGTGCATTCCGCAGATGGAAGGTTCTCCAAACTTTCTCTAGTTCTGGATAGTCTCGTACCAGACTTTGGTGAAACTAAATAAAAAATAATTCCTCATGTAAAATAGGTCTAATTAGTAACAAAAAATAAATATCAAATACAGTCCTGTTCACAATGCTTGTCATTAGAACTACACCCTGCCCCCCTCCCCCCACCAACCCATCATCTTCTCCATTAAATGAGTGTTCAAACTTCATATAAAAATTCATGGAAGGTTGTACTTGCTTTATTTATACTGAATTGGTTGATAGCTTTTGTCATACCTGGAGAGGTAATATCATTTTGTGCTTCTTCCGCCAACACTCTTTGTAGTTTTTTTTCTGCTTGACGAACATCCTCTTTTGTAAATCCTTCAAATTCATCATCCTGTAAATATTATTAGTAGAAAAGTTTTCATTGGTCTCAGATAAAGATATGAATAATTCTTTAAAGGGAGTTATTTGCATTATGCAAAAACCAGTAACTTTATTCCATTTGATATGCAAATGTTGACATGTGTCAAAGCATGCAGCACTGTCTTTCTTTATTAAATGGTGTGTTTCACAATGAAAATATATTCAGTACATGTTTTACGTTTGTAATTTTTTTTTAAGTGGAAATTATTTGACTGTATATCAATTTTTATATAAATGCATTTTCATGCCAACAGTATAGAGATTTTGTTTCATTTCATTTGAAAAATATGGTCAATATTGGCTCATCTATTGTTTTACAGTACATTGCAATGAAAATAACAAGACAGTGTTCTATTTAAAAGAAATGGACAAGCAAAAATATTATAGATAGCTGGCACAACACAGGGCTGATTTGTGGTGAAATATACAGGAAACATTTAACAGGCAGATGTAGGGTCCCTGTGATTTCCTACAATTTGTAGCAGATCTATGCCATCTTACACCATTTTATTTGTTTCTCTTGATAAAATGAAGGCTTAAAAATTTCAGAATCAGTGTATCGATGAGGATTAAGTTTATTTACGTGTGTTTAGATTAGAAAAATAAAGGACATCATCGAAGAAACGATCGATGGCGGCCATCTTGAGAGGACGCAGTAAAAAAGTTGGGAATTACCTCGTCCGAATCACCAACAAGTTCTCTAAACGCACGCAATCCTCGATGAATGTTTGCTACAAATAATGTCAATGGATCGTTGGCATTTCTGGCCTCATCTGCTCCATAGCGCACACCCAGGCGATCAAATCTACATCCAGGACGGCCTGGAAAACGTAAACGCGCCATGTTGATTTTTCACATATATAGGAGGCGCTATTTGTTCTATTATTAGATATAAACAAGAAATGCCCACCCTCTGCAACTGAGACTGGGTGATAGCATAATGTTTTAAATTCGGGTTTGATACACACTGATTTTACATGTTCATCGTTTATATATCTAATTAACAAATCATGAATGGCACCAATATTATTGATGTCATTTATTTTTATCTGTACAGGAAATAGAGGCACAATTTTACCCGCCAAATAAATAACGCGGGATTTTTCAATATGAACGAATTTTCGGAATTTTCGACCTGTATTATATAAAGGTTTTAATAGGTTTAATAATATGATGTGTTAAGAAAATATGCACCGTAGTTCGTTTCAAATACCATAGAATAAGAAATGTAAAAGTTCGGATACTGCGATCATTTATTATTTAAATCATGCAACAGGTACAAAAGCAAGGTGTTGTGTCTTATCAAGTTGAGAAAAGTACATTACTACATGGTAAACGTTACATAGTTCAAATACTGATAACTTACTTTAAAAATATTATCATATACATGTACCTGCAACAGTTATATTTTTGGATCTGCATCTGATATATTAATTGAATAATTTATATTCCGTTATTTATTTTCCATAATAGATTTTTTTTTCCTATTCAAACACTGTCGATCTTTTTTTTTTTTTTTTGCAATAGACATGCCTACGTCACATTGCTGTTTGACACAACTACCCAAAGTCCAAGCTCTTGTTAAAATGGTTCTAGATTTTTTTTTTCGGAAATCTATGTTGGTATATTAATCATAAACCATGATTATACTTATCTGCCATTAAGATACTTGCATTGTTCCTTAATTGACAATGTATTATTATATTTATGTGTCACAAAACTAAAAAGTACATTACTTTTCCAACCAAAATAGGAATTTAGTAGACTTTTAAAGAGGATTATAGTGGACGGGATTTTTAATATTTATTAGGATATATTCATGTATTCTTTTCCAGCACCAGATTTCGAGGCAACGAAGACAAAGGTGGTGAGGGAAGACGGATCTGTTAAGCAATGATAAAAATTTCAATGTTGACATTGAGTTAAATAACAAAAAAAGGGAAAATACTGATAATAAATAATACGCACCACTATATATATATATATATATATATATATATATATATATATATATATATATATATATATATATATATATATATATATATATATATATATATATAAACCAAAGTCTACTTTTCACCATTTGTTATTGTAAATGCCTTGTCAAACAATTGAACTGATGGTAATTTTACAGCTTTATATGAAGTCACAAATTTATTATTATTTTATTGTGTATGAAAACGCGGGATTTTTTGGGGGGGTGGGGTGGGGAGGGGGATTTCTATTATATATAGAAATTACAGCTAATTTTGACAATCGATTTCGTGGTTCTTTATTAATATATATAGGGGATGGTTTTTGTTCAACCTCCAAGACCGTCTAGCTGCAAAATTGTAGTTCATTTCCGATTTGCTTTAAATGTAGAGGGCTACTTTGTAGGAAGACATCTTACCGTCGTTTCTCTTTGGTCACTCAAAACCTCATGAAAAATAAATACAATGTAAACTGAAACATTTGCACTCTCGCTCTCTAAACAACAGAGTCATGGACCATAACAATATTAATTGCGATTGCTCTGTTAATATTATTTTTCACGATGCGCTTACACATCAATTAGTATATATTCAAAAAGCACGTGTTACATGTTCTAATGTTATACATGTATATATATTTGTTAAAACGGTTATTATTTTTTTTTTATTTCAATGTTTTTTCTCCTGTTTTGGTATACTGCGGTTTTTTTAAATTGTGTAAAGAATTTTCTAATAATAAATTCCCACCCCCACCCCCTTTCAGACCCGTGCCTGTTCATGAGAGTTAACAACCATGCCCACACAGATTTTACAAGAGGTTACCCTAATTAGATTTATATTCATGAAAATCTCAAGGAATACTAATTGTAATTTCACGTCTGTTAGGAGATTATCTTTGAAGTGGTGGTAATAATAGTCATCTACCCTCCCTACAACCCTTCACCTGTCTCCCACAGGCCATGCCCCGGCCCGAACGACAGGAAGTCAAATCTATTTCATCCCATTAAGATTCAATTCACAGTGGTCACACGTGTGAATTGATTGCACGAGTTTTAAACATCTGTTGTTCTAAGTTATTTCTCATATAAAAGTTGTAACCGATTTTTTTCCTGTTTCTTTCATGGCACGCATCATTTTATTCTCCTTTTAGCAATATTTTATGTTTTCGTGATATTGGGGTTTATGAACAAAGAAGGGGTAGCGCCATAAATTATTAACGATAAATACCCATTTGTAAATTGATTAACACGTTCGGTTTGAAATGCGGCTTTCTCATTGGTGCATAACTGAGAAATCGACCGCTGGGGTCAATGGGAACCCATAATGAAGCGATCCAAAGCGATAGTTTTAGCGTGTGATTGAAAGTGTCAGCTTTCCTTTTATTTTGCTCACAGAGAAATGGGAAATCGTAATATGCCCCGCGGATTATTCTTGTTTATGGCACCAGGTCAGTGATTGTGGCCGTCGGTCGAGTGGATACATTTTGATTGTTTTATGGGAGACCTTCGGTCAGCGCACATGTGTAAATAGTATACTTCGTGTTTATTCCTTACAGTCACTTTAAATAGGACAGTTTATTGCAAAAAATGTCTTCTTTTCAGAGATTGTTGGTATAATTACATCAACGATGTTTGTGTGTTCAGGGGATTATTAGACTTGTCAGTTACGCCGGCTTCTGGATTTTTGATTTACTGTGAGGGTCTCTTGTACACACACTGGAGTAGATTTTTATCTAGAGAATTTAATGTGATGGTCATTCAAGAGGAATTATTCTAATCACCACCAAAGATACTGGATATCTTTGCCCGTAACAGAGTGTCTTGATCCAATGGAAAAGATATCCGTCATGTCGTACGGAGGAAAACAATTGGGATCACCACTATGCCCAAACAACCCGGACTTTCGCCGGGGTGACGGCGGTTATAACACCCTGTTACAGAAGAGTTCGAAACCTCTCAACTCCAGTTTGGAATCTCGGCTGTCTCCACGTGTTAAAGTCGGTGTGGAATTATCTATTCTAAAATCAAACTCCCCCATGGCGAGGGATAACAAAATGATCACAGGAGGTCATTACAGAGGGGGTTCCGATCTCTCTTCTACACACGGGCCTCTTCCATCCACCCCTTCAATCACAGACACAGAATCGGACTCCAATGGAATGTCTAATTCAAATTACGATCAAAGGAAGGTTAGTGTCTAAATTGGAAATTTTTTATTATGGAAATTTCAATTTTGTGTGTGTATGTGTGGGGGGGGGGGGATGAATGGATTGTTCAATCTTGCACATCATGCACACAAATCAAATACATGTTATAGTCTCAACTCGTACAGAATACGTTTATTAATTTTCCATTTGGGGGTAATGAATACAAGATGACAAAGCTTGAGAAAATACAGTCTAGGTATGGAATTTTGGCAACAATGCCTTGAGAAAAATTCCTCTCTTTTTCAATATGACTTAATACACATCGATTAATCCGATATTCGTTTGTGAGAATGTAAGCCATGTTTCAATTGTTTGTGGAAATCTTATTAGCTTTACGCATTATTGCATTAGATTTTTGTGGTAATTAAATAATAAGATAAAAAAAATGAGTAACATTTATTTGATATTGAGTTCAAACTCGTAATTTTGGTAAAGTGTTGACTGTTGAAAGACGTTAGGCCTGACACTGTCACAATGCATTCTAGACAAATGTTTTAAATCTCATATCCGCTGTTTAAGATATTTTGAAAAGAATAGGATCTTCGGATAACGAAAAGGGGATCACCGAAAGATGATATGCACGATCTTTTGTTTTGTGAACTGAAAAAATTGTATGGTCCATTTGAAATAACTAAACACAAATAAAAAACCGAACTTATAAACTTAAAACCAAGTAAACACACACGCCACATTGTTTAAAACGCTCTGTCCGTGAAAAGAAACTCGGTAAATATTTAAATACTAAGTTACTCTTTAAAGACTTAAGCTTTAAGTAAATACAACACTGAATTTTTGATATTAATCAAACTCCGTGTTTTTGCCATTTGATACTGTGTTTGAGCAACACACGGGTCTAAAAGGCGCCGAATATTATTGTTAACACCCTGGGTTTTTCTTTTACGATCGTTTTTTAACAAGTTTATTGAAGTTACCGAGAGCGTTTTTGATAATCAATTTAATTTTACTCATTGTGGGATTACGCACGTGGAATTTCACCAAAGTATAGCACTTTTGGACTAGTATGAAATACACGTTTGTTTGTGAGAAGGAACACCTGTTTGTTGTATTTTTTGTACCTGTAAAATTTACACGCTCTCCGTATGGCCGCTTTTTTTTTTTTATAACCTCATTAGCAGACACATGTGTTGGGGGCAACGCAAAGACATCATTTTACATCGATCGATCAATGTTTAATTGCGTTCGGTCGTCACCAAATAAGACAGAGTCTGCACCTGAAAGGCAAATAAGTGTCTGTCGTGCAGTCCTTTCTTTCTCTGCCTCTGAGCATGCATCGTCTCTGATCCATCATGACAATGACATAAAACTCGGCTACAATAGCCGGATATCGGACTGTGTTGTAACAGAGTACTTCAGCTCGTGGGAATCTCGATTTTTTTTTCAAAGAATGCCTCAGATTGAATCTTACCTGGACTGCATAACTTGATATGAATGTATCGATTTCCTTACACCTTTTCCCCCATCAATAATTGAATAAGGATGTCAATTAAAAGAGAATTGCATGAATAATACCGAAATAAGATCAATAGATAGAGTCTATTGTCATAATCTGTGATTTAAATAATCCTTGAATCAAATGATGTAGTTTTATTTATTCTTTAATTGTATACTATTACTCCCAAATGATCGAGTTTGGTTGTCTTAAAATTTGAACGGAATTTCGACCATATGCTGAGAGATAGGAAGACTTTGGTTTAGTTCATATTATGACTTGTTTAGAAACATGCCATCTCGACACTACTTAGATGTTTATGAGTTTGTAGCAGCGTGTGAATCCTGCACACGTGTTTCTCATCATCACTGACCGCGGGGTTACGCTGACCGTACGGGGAGAAGGGGGTATTAAATGTGACAGATGATGAGATTCCCAGATACACTAAAACTTTATTAATATAACTCGTGTATTTACACAACACTGCATATAGGTTCTAATAAGATATGATCGTAAACACTTATGTATACATATATTTTCAGGACATTAATGCATTTCATGCATATAATTTACGATTAATTAAATTTCGGCATTAGTGATGGAAATTTATAGCAGGGAATTCAACGTAAAATATGTAAAAAGTCCCTTTACTCTGATAATTGTTTTCTTTCTATTAGACTTCACATGACAGCATTTATTCACATCGCTTGCACCGCTATATACATCCTTGTGTTCTATTCTATTCTGTATTGTCTATATAATTATTTTAATAAAAATATATAACTTTCAAAGTGTTACAGTATGTCACAAAGAATGGGATACATTATAATTCATTTTCTTAGTTTCTTCCTTAAATACGATAAAATACTTATACATTTCTAATTAGGCATATAAAAAGTTATTAAAAATTATAATCAGGTATGTGAAAAAGTAAAGCTACATCTGTGTAAACATGCTCAGATTTAAGTTGTGATATTTAAAAAGTTTATGCTTGAAAACCTGTATTTAAATTAATATTTCCTCATGAATATTACCACCGACAAACATTATTTCAAATTATATTAAACCTTTTTTTAATTGGTATTAATCAGACGGATATTGATGATTTAAGAAAGTACTTAATTAATTCGTTGAAAGCTATTATTATTTCAAATTTCGCGGTAAACACCTAATAACACCTCCCTACTTTCAATTATGAACCGGAAGTAAACAGAATAGTCTCAAATTTTATCACAAATCATTTTATTTACTGAATACTTTCCATTATGACGTTATTATTTAATTTTAAAAATAAATTTAAGCAATAGATGAAGATTGTCATTTCTGAATATTTGATGATAGACTAGAGTAAGCTTAAGATATTTATTTGAGATTGCTGGCAACCCGCCATTTTGAATAAAAATCAACAAACTTCTTCATTCAAGCGTGCACATCAACATGGGAATGTCAATCTGTCAGCTTTCATATAAAATGGATACAAAGCTGAAATAAGTAAAAAACAGATGAAATAATGGAGGTAATTTGATTTTTAATGATAGATACTTAAATGATATAGTTTTACAAAGTCTAATCAGACAAGTCTGAATCATTGTCAAAATTTGATAAAAAAAAGAGTACAGTGACAATATTTTTATGTTTGCTACCCTACTTATATACTTGTCCATATTCGCTGAAATATAGTTTGAGGATAAGCTTCATGCATGTTGTGCATTTTTAAATCAAATCAATCAATTTCCTTTCTATTTGTACAGTCATTTGACCAGTTCGGAATAGGGTAGAAATTTAACGGTGCTGTAAATGTTCCCGGGTGTTATTTTTGTCCCCCGCCGCAACGCGGAGCGGGGACATAGAAATGCCGGGCGTCCGTCCGTGGGTCCGTGTGTCCGTGTGTCCGTGGGTCCGTGTGTCCGTGGGTCTGTGTGTCCGTGGGTCCGTGCGTCCGTCCGTCACACTTTTTTGTAAGCGCTCTCATGCCTACAAATTTTGACAGATTTTCATTACATTTATACCAAATGTTTATACACCTATTACCTTGGTCAAGTTCGAAAATCAGCATTGGTCGATACTTTTTGTTGGAGTTATGGGACTCTGACCACAAAAATGACTCCGTTTTATCCAAAAATTGACCTTGTAAGCGCTCTCATGCCTACAAATTTTGACGGATTTTCATTAAATTTATACCAAATGTTTATACACCTATTACCTTGGTCAAGTTCGAAAATCAGCATTGGTCGATACTTTTTGCTGGAGTTATGGGACTCTGACCACAATAATGACTCCGTTTTATCCAAAAATTGACCTTGTAAGTGCTCTCATGCCTACAAATTTTGATGGATTTACATGAAATTTATACCAAATGTTTATACCACTAATACCTTGGTTAAGTTCTTAAATCAGCCTTGGTCACGTCCCCACGAACCTGTAAAATTTAAGCAATCCACGAAAATTGGCCCCCACGAAATTTAATGATTCCACAGTACAGTATACTAGTATACTGCTTGAACGGCGGGGGACCCAGGAATTCTATTCTTGTTAGATCTGATTTATTGGCCGATATACACCATATCCCTGCTGATATTAATGCAGTATTGCTGCATTTAATTTTTTTAAAATAAAATTTTATTCTAACAAACTACACGGGAAGCAATTTTACCAGTTGCGAATAAGCCGATGAGTTCCGAATAGCATACCCTGTTTCTATACATATCGAATGTAGATAAAAAAGTTTCGGCCCTAAAACCATCGATTGAACCTGTTGAATAACAGGTTTAATGCAAACCACCCAGTTATTGGTATTTTCTTAACCTATACAGTTCGATTTGCATGGAAATGACAGACAAAATCACCGTAACAATAATTTAGACTGGTTTCTAACATCTTGCCGGAATACAGTCGCAGCGCACCCACTTATCATTTTTGTGGTACAACATGATTTATTTAAGCAAAGAAAGACATTTAATGAATTCTAGAAGTATTTGTTTTAATCCATCCCTTCATTCAATCCTAAAACAGAGGGAAACAAATTGGGTGTTTGGAACTCATAAAATGACGGCTCAATAAAATTCTGCATCCACTTGCGTTTTTATTTTATTTTTTATCCTGTATGCTCTTGAGTATGTTAGAATACATAACTTAACCTACGTTTAATAAAAGAAATCTTGTTACAAGAGAAAATATAAGGCACTGACAGACGATTTTATGCGCGTATTAGCGTAGCAATGACCTGGATTTATTACAAAGCGAAAGTAGGTCGACTAATCTAAGACCAATGTCAAATAAATATATGACCCCAAAAATGAAACTACTGCAGGATTCAAACAAGCATTAATACGTGTTTATATTAAAGGTATTGATTTTTTTCCCCATTTTTTATTTCATTTATTATATGCTATTTAACTTCTGAACTATTCGGAACTGGTCAAAATTCGGAACTGGTCAAACGACTGTAGTGAACATAATGAAAACGCAGGAATTTGTTTCTCCGAAATATATAATCGTCATTTTTTGGAGGATATTTAGCAAAAATGCACATGCCTGTCAAAAAAGTTCAATTGAAATCGATATAAGGGGGAAATCTTAAATTTCTTCATTGATATGTCATGATCCCTTTTTAACTGGAGAAATTACAAGAATGAAAAAATTATTTCTTTTAGGGATTTAAATTTTAAAATGGGAAAAAATTGATAACTTATGTTCAACCAGATGCTCTTGGGACACTGGCACAAGTTTTTTTACAACGAAAATTGCATTTTTAACATGTATGGAACTGCAGCTTCCACTGGTCTTCAATCCATATTTTTTTCAGATCGGAAGCTACAGATCTGCAGCTAGGGTATTTATAGATAAATAATTAAGCAAAATGTGAGGTTATGATATCTTGGGACAAAATACAGAAAGTTATTTATTAAGCTGCATAATAAAATGTATCCCTCAAGTCCTTTGATTCAACGAACTTTGACTAACATTATCACAGCATCCATGAGTTAGAAGCAACAAATTCCAACCAAAAAAGTCAGTTTCAATTTTCTTGTGTAAAATATTAATAATTTCCTCCACTTTTTATCAGTAAACTCCCCCCCCCCCCCCCCAATAATTTTGTTCAGTTTACCAACAAATTTTTGAGACTGAAATTTGTGCATTTTGCATCTATATATATTTCCATGGATCAACTGTCCTGTAATTTTTTTCATGATCATCTATAAAAGCAAGGGCTTTCAACAACTTTGAAGTGAGGAGGTGAATTACTCATCTGAAAAACTGCCCATACCTCCCCTTTATAATTAAGTTAGGTAAATACAGTAGGGTGGGAATTGAATGATAGTATATTAAAATATGTCTTTATAAATAACGTGAATTAAATTTAAAGTGTGTATTTTGGATTGGAATTTTATTTTGCAAAATGGCAGCCAAATTAAGAATTAGTTTATCCTAATGAGTCAAATGGCTATAGATGATACATAGTATTTTCATTGTGTAAAATATTTGTCAATGAATTAAATGTTAAGCACAATATTGTAGTAAATTGAGGAAGTTCAAGAGTTTGTTAGATGAAATAAAAAATGTGGATGATTATTTTCAATGCCATACACAGAATGTGACAAGAATTACTGTGGAATTATTTTTATTTGTGGGAGTCAATGTTCGTGCAGCCACTGGGTAGCCAAAATTTCCCTGGTTCGGGGACATTATTTTGTAGGTAGTGTAATCAGGATAATTTTAATAAATATTAAACAAATGATCGTGTTAATTAAGGTTTGTGGGGAAGTAAATTCGTGGGCAAGGGTTACCCACAAAAGCCTCGAACATTGGTCCCCCACGAACAATGATGAATCCACAGTATAAAATAACACTTGACATTCTAGACAGCTAGTGGCATTATTGAGGGAGGGACACTTTTAGTGTGAAATTATGATTTCATGCTGTTGACAATGAGCCCTGGCTTGATTAAGTGTGTACTAGACGTAGTAGGTCTTCCGTATTTCACACATGGCCTAAGTGGATCAGGTCATCACTTACACTACACTTCAGAACAATGTCATTTTATTGTGTAATTCTGTATGAGTCTTATAGATACATGCATTATGGATGTTTACGGTACTATAGTGCACTAATACACTTCAAGTTGTATTTTGCCAATTGGGCCCTAGACTTTTGTATTGTATAATCTATATTTTAGGGAGAAGTGTTAATGGCTTACTGGTATTTCTTCTTGGATACAAATTTGATATAACAATATTGCTTGAATTGTTTTACTTGTATTGATGTATGTATGTTGAGTGTTTGTATGTTGAAAAACAAACCCTCAAAGTGTTTAGTTATTTTATTTTACAACTTTCAACAAGTGCAATACATATTTGTAACATTGTATATTGTTTTGCGGGCAAAAATATTTGAAAATTTCTTAGAATTCAAACTTGTTGAATTGCACAATAATTTAGATAAAGTATGTATCTGTCAGTTGATGTGACAGGGGAAGGAATCCTTCATCATAGCACTAGATACAGTTGATATAGTGAGTTCAAAATAACTGTTGATAGAGCAACAGACAGAAATTGTCCCCAGTTAGGTGTTAAATGAGTAACAAGGACATCCAGCTGCAGACTTTGCTATATGCATGTAATAATGTTAGATATGGATTATGATTGATCTTCACAGGACTGGGACCTGATTTGATGTGAAATTAACAACTGATAGGTATTGATAGCCATTGCACAAAGGAATAAAATACTCATCCACAGTTAATGGTCTGGTGATAACAAAAGAAATCATTTTATGCATGTGATGGGATATCCTGTATCATGAATATTGGATTGGGGGTCTCTGTTCATGTCAGACAGACTTTCAAATTGGGCTGCTTCAGTTTTAAAGGGTCAGTTTTGGCCAGTTAATGTGACTGGAAATAGCAAATCCAAGTACCATTTGTTTCCTGTGGGTTTTTAAACATGATGTGGAGCAACAGCATAAACAGCACTCTCTTAGCTTTTCCTGAAGAGGCGACTTCCTGGAAGGAAGCGAGTGGTTGGGAGGAGATGGGCCTCTGGCTGGTATAGACTTTTGTTCATGTTGCATGAATTCTTTGTTCAAATATATTATGTGTAGATTTCTATTGTGAATTTGGATTTTTACGTTTTGATTAAGATTTAGGATGAAAAAACTTATAAAAATGAAGTTTTTCATAATATTTAAATTAAAAATTTTTAACAAGCCAGTGTTTTGGTGAGTGATTTTAGTGTTTGGATAAGTCTTCTAGGTCAAAAGAACAAGTGTAATGATAAGGATTTGCTAAGTTAATTCAATGGAATTTTACCCAACTAAAATATTGACATTATTATCCAAAGCATACTAACGTAAGAGCAGACAACTAGTGATGGTGTACATTATGTGCACTAAGTAGCTGGGTCATGTATATTAGAAGGAATTCTGGCCATTTAAATTCAATTCAGTGAAATTTTATGGACCCAATTGAGGGATAGACAAGAAATTTGATGTTGAAGTGACAAATTTGGATTTCAATTTCAAAAGATTTTTACGAGCGTGCCTGAAAAAGTGTTATTTAAATTCAGGGTGTCTTTGCTACAAGAATTTACATGCCTGTGTGAAAGTATTGTTTTTTTGTGATATCAGAATTTCAGTTGGCAGTCAGGCATTTAGATGTATGTGTTTCAATTCAGGAATATATATTATCCTATTTCACAAGATCATTTATAAGAAAAAAGAAAACAAGTGACTGTGAAATTGGATTTCTTCCCTCTTTTCTGTGATAATCAGATGCAAGCACATGCTGCATAATCCATGCTTGTTTGTGGTGACTCTCAATGTCACATTGGAATTGTAATGATTGTGAACCAATGAATCTGTTCTGATATTGGACTTTGTCTTTACAAGATGTCGGAATCTAGTTCTCCCTCTAAAACCCCTGAGGATGAGGGGTCTAAATCATGGGAGGAGTGGCAAGTAAGTGTCCATACCTACCTACATGTATATCCAGGTTGTGTCCTTCTGTCTGACTCATCTTTTGGTTTCTGATATCCTGTTTGTCTACTCCTTTACAGCTTTTTGCATGGAGAACTTTTCTGTTTGAGTACACCCTTTTTATTTTCTATATAGAAGAACCCAAATCTCTCATTTATGACATCATTGAGTTTCAATATTTTATAGTGTAATATTGTGGCAGCCTTGTCTTGTTTTTTCATACTCATGATCTACACATAAGATGCGAACATAAATGTACCAGTACATGCAGGTTATAAGATATATATGCACAGATAAACTACTCAGTACGCTGTATGTGAATGAGATGATGTAGCATCCCTGTGTATATTTATCGACCCAGACAACATGAATCCACTGACTCAACAAGTGATCAATACACAAATTCAGCATGGCTTGCATGGTCTTGTGGTCCTACAGATTGTCAGATTTCACATTCAGTGGAATACAGGCACATGCACAAGCAAGGCTGTTATAGGGAGCAGTAATTAATGCCATAAGTATTATTTCAAAAACATGTTTTTGTTTAAGTCTTTCAAAAATAGAGAGTACTGGTATGTGTTTAGCATCATTCAGTGTGAAAAAAAAATTGAAATGAATATATATAGAAACTTCTGTTGTTGACATTCTTATTATGTGGGTTCAAAACATCCCCAAACCTGTCCAAATATACTGGTAGACCTTTATTCTGTTTCAATTGACACTTCTCATTGTTGTCTGTGTGCAACGTTTCTTTGAGGTAAATATCTTGCAAACACACGAAAATAATAACAGCGTAGGGCTATTATGTGTTCAAGAATAGAGGAACCTCTTTGTGTGCATTATGAATCATATCAAATTATTTGTTTTCTGTGTATTTACAAAGCCAATATTGTGGGTGATATTATTGCCGTCAGAATTCAATCCACCTTACGACCAGACATTTTACAATGGAATGCTTTATGGAAAAACTGGTTATCAGTTAAGCAAACAAAATCGGTGGAATAAAAAAGTCTTCGCGTCCTTATCGTAATCATTGATCAAGACATATATAGGTCTTTTTTTCACTTGATTGAAGTTTTTCTACTCTGGTAAATTGTATAAATTGAAAACTAAAGAGAATTTGTAAGAACTCAATGATGAATTGGTAAGTGAAGTTAAATGGTAAAAACGGTGCTTTGAATATGAGCAGTTATTGTGTCATATATCTGACAAAAGCAGAGAGCTGTTGAAGATTTAACAGGATTATACCTGGGCTTTAACTATTTGATTTACTACAACCCCAACAGTGTATTCGTTACTGAGAGATGAAAACAGGTGTAGAAACTATGTAAGATAGCCCCCATTTCTCACTGCCCTCAACAATGATTTGTGAAGCATTTGCATGTGTAGCAGAAAATAAAATGTAGAAAGCTGAGCATGACATCAACTTTCCTTTTCACTGCATGTCACTTTATACTACAGATCATTTTCATAAAAATATAATGGACGATTTATCTGTACAATAGGTAAATTACATTTAGGAAATGTTATAAACATGGTTAACGTCAAGTTCAGAAAATGTGGAATATTGTTATTAAACTCTTCTCAAATTATCCCATGACCTTAAGCATTCATTATAATTTTATTTAGCACCAATATAATTAAAACCATGTATAGTGTAACAGTATATTTTCAATTTGCAAATATGCAAACAGTAAATATTATACAGATTGCAAATATATTGAATACTGGGCTGGTAGATCAAATGAAGAATAAAGAATTCATGGTCTGCACATGTCAACAGTTTCAAATGTTTGAACAAAAAAAGATAATTAAACAAAATATCTGAATCATTACATTAATCATTACAAACAATTGTTATTAAATATCAATATTTTTTCTTTAATAGAACCAGCTGCATGCTTATGTAGCATGGGTAAACTCGCAGTTAAAGAAGAAGCCAGGAGTGAGGCAGATCGAGGACCTCCGGAACGACATGAGGGATGGAGTGGCCATAGCAGAGCTCATTGAGATTGTGTGTAAGTAATGTAGCCATAGCAGAGCTCATTGAGATAGTAAGTAATGTATCCATAGCAGAGCTCATTGAGATTGTGTGTAAGTAATGTAGCCATAGCAGAGCTCATTGAGATAGTAAGTAATGTAGCCATAGCAGAGCTCATTGAGATTGTGTGTAAGTAATGTAGCCAGAGCAGAGCTCATTGAGATTGTGTGTAAGTAATGTAGCCTTAGTATAGCTCATCGAGATTTTGTGTAAGTTATTAAGTCATAGTATAGCTTATTGAGATTGTGTGTAAGTTATGTAGCCATAGCAGAGCTCATTGAGATTGTAAGTGATGTAGCCATAGCAGAGCTCATTGAGAATGTGTGTAAGTAATGTAGCCATAGCAGAGCTCATTGAGATTGTAAGTGATGTAGCCATAGTATAGCTCATTGAGATAGTAAGCAATGTGGCAGAGCTCATTGAGTTTGTAAGTGATTTAGTCATAGTATAGCTCTTCGAGATTGTGTCCCAAGTAATGTTTGAGGTATAAGTTAGCCATCACAAAGCTCATTAGGATTGTCTGACTGCTATGTTTAGGAGGCTTGGTGGTCAACAACAATGTTAGATCTACTGGGTACCTTCAAAATTCAGATATATTTTTGGCCATAAACCAATATTTAGTAAAGAAAAAATTCAAAAATTTTATCTTTAAGGACAGACACGACGTTCCTCACATGTAGATAATTTTCATTTCGGGGTTGACTATTTTGAATTTTCTCTTTTCTTTTAATTGCATACAAAATGGAAATAAATGCATAATATTAATAACATTATTGTATATATTTTCATGACAATTGAAACTATATATCCAAACAAAACAATATCAATTATCGTATAACATGAAAATATAATTTTGGAATTATGAAGTGGAAATCTTCACATTGAGGAGATAGGAAAAAGTAGAAAAAAATGTTAAAAAAAAAAAATAGGTTGTGTCTGACCTTAAACTTGGGATATTTTTCATTTCTTATATCTTTATACAGAGCTCTTCGTCTCAAGGAGATAAATATAGTCTTTTAAAAAAAGCCAGGGCCATGCAGCCCTCTTAAGGTGTAGAATGTCAATAGTAGAGCTCATTGGGATGTAAGTCATGTTTGAGAGGTATGATAGCCATTGCAGGGTTCACTGAGATAACATGGTCATAATTTTCCTCAATATAATTTAGAATCATTGTTTAGTTTTTTTTTAAGCATTTCTCATTTACTGATTATAGTCAAGATGTACTATTAAAAGAAGTATGATTATAAATTTTCTCCTGTAAATACACTACTACTGTCACTACCACCTCATGTTAAACATGTGTTATACTGATACTATAAAGCTTTAATTAATGAAATAAAGAATTGAATAAATTTTGATAATCATTAGGCGAAAGAGATGATTACCATAATCATATTACAGAAGATGATTGATATAGAAGTGCTGCGGAAAACAACAATTATACTACCAGTACTTTTATACTGGTGTATGATGAAAAGTTCAGGTTTTTATTGCAAAGAAAAGGTTTTATGAATAAATCTATAAATTATGATAAAAAGTTCAGGTTTTTATTGCAAAGAAAAGAGATCATGAATAAATCTAAAGACTTAAGAATATTTTAATGTAGGCATGATATCTGCTAAGACTGGCTAGTAAACTTTATCTAAATGTAGACTAATTGTATTCTATGTCCAAATCAGTGTTAGAGTGCCTTTGTAACAAATATTTACAGTAAAAATAGAAACCAATGAAAATGTTTGCTGTGAACACACATGTAAATATGTAAACAAGTTGGACAGACAGAAGGAGTGTTATAGTTGTAAGATTTACAGTGCTGTATTCAGGAAGATGTAGTGACATTTGACAGTATAATGAACCTATTTTAGTTACTTCTATTTAGTCACACATTATGTTTGTTAACTAGAGTGCATGCCAGCACTGAAAGTGTTATAATAAGTAATGTATATGTACTGATAGTTGACCAGTAATTGATGTCAATTTTATTTTGAGGAATTGTCTAGTCATAAGATTTCTTTTTGCTTACAACATTTTTCTGGGGGGGGGGGGGTTATTGAGGAAGGGGGCTAGCAGTCTGTTATTACCGGTATCATAATTTATTGATTTCATTTAATCTGTGTTGCTAAAATTATTTTTTAATAAAAGAAAAGGATATTGGATACTAGATATTGAGTCAATAGCTCGTTAATACATTATTTAAAAATCTATTGTTACATTATTTCCAGTCTGAGCACATTGATTAATCTTGTGTGGAAACAAATATACTGATTTGCAGTGCACATTTTGCAGTTGGTCACAGGGTTTTGCCTCTATTTAACTTCAGATTTTTAAAAATGACCTGATGAAAAGTAAACAAGCCATATATAGACAAAAACTTGACCTATAAAGCTACTGGTCTAATCAGATTTGATGGATTAATGGGATTAGTGTGATTGTTAAGCCCTAACACAGATAAAGCTTTTTGACTATATATGAAAGTAAGCAAGGACCTAACCAAGGGTTCTTAGCAGGTGTAGTATGTCTACCTGGCATTGATCGGGTTTATTTGTTCAATGAAAGCAAGAGATTTAATTATGTTGGACCAACCGCTTTGCTGACAGTAGGGAGTAGTCATTATTTCAATAGATAATTGGCAAGCAGATAGGAATCAATGTTAACTGAGGTAATAGAGATCAGATAGTGTGATTAAAGGGAAGGCTTTTGAATGAAGATCATTTTGTGAAATGTTATACATGTATTTAAATATTTGGGTTTTTTTTTTTTAATAGGAAATGATTTTGAGCAATTATCATGATTATAGAACATTAGGGGAAAATTGATATTGAATCTATTTTAGATGATTATTTTAATACACATAAACAGTCTCAATTTTATCAACCTTCAGGTTTTTATTATTTTGGCAATTGTTTTCTAAACTTGATATGATAAAAACAGTGGTGTAAATATGCAAGTTTAAATAGTTAGCCAATGAGTCGTCAGATTTTCAATTCTGTTGTGAATTAGCTTTTTTGTGGTAAATATTGTTACAAGTGTTGACAGACTTTGACCAGAAATATTTTTTTATTTCCAGCGGGTGAACATTTGGTTGGAATACACAGCTGTCCGTCCTCTACAGCGGAAATGAGAGAGAATGTGGATAGAGTGCTGCAATACATGGCTGCCAACCGTATTCGCATGCATCACACAAACGCCAAAGGTACATAGAGAACTGATGTACAAGAACATTTAACTGTTAGACTTGATTACTGACCAATATTTATCCATTCCAGTCAGATTTTCTCTACATACCAGTATCCAGTTGTTTGATATTATATCCGGAGGGGGGGCTGACATAAAAAAAAAATTGCATTTGGCTTACAGACTGTTTATCATAAACTGAAATAAAGCAATCATAAACAGAATTCCCTACAGCTAAAATAATTTTCACTCTCAGAAAATTGGCCTTTATTGTTGAAATTAACCTCCTTCAGGGATGGGTGGAAAATTAAAGAGCAGCAAAAATTGCTTAATGAATTTGAGTGGGAATATTAATGTGATCATTAAAACCCACACTGGTATGACATTTTCTGTGTTTTCTCAGTGCAAAAATACAAGTTTTTACATAGAATTGTATATCATTTTCAGATATTGTGGAGGGCAAGTTAAAGAGCATTATGAGGCTGATTTTGGCTTTAGCTGCTCATTTCAAACCCCAATGTGTCAAACATTCCACCCACCAAAGACGGCAGTCGGGATCTGCCATGACAGGCCTTGTTCAGGTATAGTGGTCAATGGTGAAAGTGGGAGCAAAGGTTGCTGTGACTTTGCACATAATGACATCAGTAGTTGATGATAATATATGAGTATATACATATACTTGGAATGGTTCAGAAGTGAAATGATTGTATGTTACAAATTATTAATTTTAAATGCAGCTATTGTTCGGTGGGGGGGGGGGGGGGGGCTAATTGCATTTTAGTGTTTCATTTTGGGATAAAAGCATTCAATACATGTACAGTATTATAATTAACTGAAACTACCATTGAAATGTCGCAATGATTAATTCTAGCTATAGACTGATGACATTTGTTAGGACTGCAATTAAGCATGAAGTATACTAGGGAATGATACTGTATTGATTCCAGGGAGCTTCTGCAGCTTTGACGGAGGCTCGCAGAAACGCAGCCAAGGCCGGTAATAGCTTCAGACGCAACCGACCACCTACCAACTATGCTGATCGCAGGTGTGTTGTAAAGAATGAAGAAAAAAATCTTGTGTTGTATAAAATAATACTTGTGAAATATACCAAAGCAAACACCAGAAATTTTGCTGATAGATAAAATGTTGAAATAATAAGCCAAAAATCAGATACACTGACAGGATATTTCCTTGCTTGCAGTGTACATGCATGACAGATATTATAAAAGATATAACTGCTCTTAGCAGTAAATGTATTATAATACTATGGACTGGTTATCTTGTTAATTTAAACAAGAAGGTTTTTACGGGAAAACATGAAAATATTTACAGGAATATTCTACCAGTTTCACAAAGTTTAATTTTTCCGATCAGAAAAACCTATCATGGCAGTAGTTCAGACCAGTTCAGTGATTCAGACCAGAGTTTTGGGGACCAGCGGAAGACCCTATTGGGTCGAGATGAGGGAGATGGAGCCAGTGCAGACAAGAGTCCCCTGTCTAGTGCACGTGTACCCAGCTCCCTGACCCAGCATCCAGCAGCTAGGGGCATGTCGTCCTCACTCTCCAAAAGTCATTCCTCAGACCAAATATCAGGTATTTGGCAAAGAGGTACATTGTTTTACAAGAATGTTATTGTTAGGAACATTTGGGCAGTGTTAAACAAAGTGCATTTATTTCTTTATTTTTTTGGGGGGTGGGGGGTGGGTGGGTTAAAAGTAAATTAAAAGTTAATCATGGTTAAGCAATTTCTTTATTGAAAGTGGAATATAAAAATATCTTATTTGGTAACCATTATGCATGAGAATTATTTCATTGGATATAATAATGCTAAAAATAGAATGATATAACCTAATACAAAACTTCAAGACCAGCTTTAGCTATTTAACTGTGTAACACTGTGACTTACAATAGAACACCCTGGCCCCCCCCCCCCCCCCCCCCAAGAAAATAAAGTTCTTTAATAATTAGAAAATTAAAACATTTCAAAAATAGATTTTATGTTTACTGAAATATTTTATGAAATAACCTATCCTATCTTCAATACTGAGCAAATTAACAGTAAATGATACAATTATATTGTTGATAGCAAAGGACAGTGGAACTGAATTAGAGGATTCTGGGTCCAACTTAGTCGAGCGATCTCATTTTGATGACTTGGTGACAGAGTATATTGATGTGTATGAGGATATGAAACACACCAAGGATGATTTACTGAAACTACAAGACCTGGTAAGTAGGAAACACACCAAAGATGATTTACTGAAACTACAAAACCTGGTAAGTAGAAAACACACCAAAGATGATTTACTGAAACTACAAGACCTGGTAAGTAGAAAACACACCAAAGATGATTTACTGAAACTACAAGACCTGGTAAGTAGAAAACACACCAAGGATGATTTACTAAAAACTACAAGACCTGGTAAGTAGAAAACACACCAAAGATGATTTACTGAAACTACAAGACCTGGTAAGTAGAAAACACACCAAAGATGATTTACTGAAACTACAAGACCTGGTAAGTAGAAAACACACCAAAGATGATTTACTGAAACTACAAGACCTGGTAAGTAGAAAACACACCAAAGATGATTTACTGAAACTACAAGACCTGGTAAGTAGAAAACACACCAAAGATGATTTACTGAAACTACAAGACCTGGTAAGTAGAAAACACACCAAAGATGATTTACTGAAACTACAAGACCTGGTAAGTAGAAAAAATACCAAAGATGATTTACTGAAACTACAAGACCTGGTAAGTAGCATCTAGTCAGAGATCAAAGAAAACCTTGTGATGAGAAGTTACGCTTGAATATAAATAGATAGGCTCTTCCTGATAAAATGTTAAACCCTCAACTTTGATGATTCAAAAAAGATGCATAGCATAAATGTCCTCAGGAAAGCAAATTAAGCTAATACATGTAGTTTCTGCGTATGTTTTGTGGATTAGGAGCGAAAAAGTGTAATAGAAAGACCGGCAATAGAGTTTGTTTGTTTTTGTTAGTTGCTGTGTGGGGAACCACCAGACGGGGAGGAAGGAGACAAGTCTGTGTTGATGGGGTCCAGTCCAGAGGAGCAAATTGTAAGTAGATAAAAATATATTTACATCTTCATTGTATGTAATAAAGGACTTCTGGTAAAACTATTCTGATAATTTACATGTACATGTACAAATAACTATTTAAAAAAAAAAAAAATAGTTTTATTCATGCATTATTATTTTCATCTTTTATATGTATGTCGATTTGAAATAGTTTTGTCAATATTTTCATCATTAATTAAGGATTCCTTCTCTCAGATTTTCAAGCAATGAGTATAGATTTCATAAGTGAATGTTTTGTCTCATCAGTGTTCACTTTTCCAGGCAATATTAAAGAGTCAGTTGTTACAGTCTACGATAATACAAAATGATTTACGAGAAGACCTGTCTCGGACAAAGAATGAGTGTATGCTGCTACAGGGGAACAAGGTGACAATGGACTTTTGACACACTACAGAAATAACTCAGAGTTTGAGCTTCTTTGAATTGATTATGCATGTACACTCCCTTTCAAAATCATAAAAATAAGATGTAGCACATTCCACTGTAGCTTTGTTAATAACCCATTTTTGTTTTGTGTAGGGGAGACTACAGCAGATATTCCACTGTAGCTCTGTCAATAACCCATTTTTGTTTTGTGTAGGGGGGACTACAGCAGAGATTAACAGAACAGGATGAGACGATCAACCAACTGAAGCAAGAAATCTTACGAAGAGATTTTGACAAACAAAACTCAGAATTAGAAAAGGTAGATATAATGAACATACAAAGACTTGTATTCTGTAGTAAAAATAGAATATTGTAAGTACTACCTACTTGTATATTGGTTTAAATGATTCCATCAAAATGACATAGGGTTTCAAAAAATTAATGGTTGTATTGTTGCAAGAAAGTTTTCAAACTTGTGTAGATACATATTAATGATTATAAAATGCCATTTTTAAACTTCTATTCTACAGATTGAATTACGAAAGAATGTGCAAGAAAGAGACAAAGCAGTTTTAGATTTAAAGGTAAGAATACGGGTGGATAGTATTTCTTTTCTGAAGTCTTTATCAAATTGCATTACATAGTGAAATAAATCATCTGAAAAATCTGATTAGTTAAATCAAAAGGGAAGTAAAAGAAATTGGTATATAGGTAGAAAAATATTTTAAAAGCATTAACAAAAAGACAGGTATTTTGTGTTGAATTGCACTTATAATTCTTATTAGTTTAAAGAAGATATACTTTAAACCAGTCTTCTATATACTGGGATATTCCAATAATTGTATGTCAATGCTGTACAGAAAGAGATGGCCAGAAGAGACCAGCGAATAGACCAGCTCCAGAATGAGCTTCAGATGCAGATCCAGGAGAAGGAGTCCATTACAAGGGCCCTGAAACAGCAGATCTCTGAGCTACACGACCGGCTGAGGGTTGTAGGGGAACATGGGGTGAGAGACACTCGGCTTCTTTTGTAATCTTATACATGTATATGCCACTCAATGAAAGATAGATACATGTAGCTCAAATTTTAAACCTTTGCAGTAAAGAGTTACCTTTGTAAGCAATACATGTAGCTTTGCAGTGAACAATTGATATTACAATTTTTGTAAAGTATTGGAAATATAACTAAAGATTAAAAAATTAGACTCCCTGTTATAAATGATCCATGTAAGTGAACATACATGCACATGTTGTAATTGTGATAGCTATAGTTTGTAAATCGTGACGGAGGTTCCTAAATGGTGTAACATTGTTTTACAGGCCAATTTAAAGGCCAGAGTTGCAGTGCAAGACAAAAGAATGGCAAAGTTAGAAGGAAAGATTTTGTCGTCTTCTGATCGGGATTCCTCCGTTTCCTCACAGGTAATCATCAGGAAATCTCCAGTACTTTTAAGGAGTTATCAGTTACTTTTAGGCAAAACAAATTAATCTGTTATCTTGGGCAAAAAATGTTAATAATATGAAATAAGAAAACAGGGTGTTTATTTTTATTGTGAAAGTTATCTGAAAAAATATTACAATGAAAAAGGGCATTATTTAATTTTTTTTACAACTTTATTATTAAAGATAGTTATTTCCAATTTGAATACTGTGGAATCATTTTTATTAGTATGGGTCAAGGTTCGTGGGTAGCCAAAATGTTCCTTGTTCGTGGGGATGAATTTCGTCGGTAGCAAGTTCTATTTCGTAAATAAATATCAAACAAATGCTAGTACATGTATATACATTCGTGGGGATGTAAATTCATTGGCAATGGCTACCCACGAATGCCACGAACATTGGTCCCCCAAGAACAATGATGATTCCACAGTATGTTTATAAAATTGATTAATGCAACAACATTCATCTCCCAGTTTTTTCCTATCCACCGAGGTTTATCAGTATAGTATTGTGTGTATGTCCTACACTGAAAATACTGTATACAGCCTACTCCGGATATATTGAAATTCAGGGGACCATTCAAATTATTTCAATATATCCGTAATTCAATATAAGTGAAATCGACTGACATAAAGCCGCCATTTTGTAAAGTTCAATCCCGATCTGAAATAAAAAAGAACAAACCCGAACAAATTAATTTGATCATCGTTTATCTAACAGATACATGTATTAAACATGGAATGAGAGTCATTGAAAAAAAAACCCAGTTACTTTGAGGATCTTGCGTTGGTGAACCATTTAGAAAGAAAATCTTCAACATCGTTATAATTCACTGATCGCATTCTTTTACGTTTTGTGGAATAATCACCGGACTCAAACGCTTCAATCACTGCCGAACGCTGCTTGTAAATCATCGTCAGCATTAAGCTTTAAATCCCAAATCATTAGCTATTTCAGGGTTAGGCTTTGTTTTCATATCAATAGCCATAACTAGTTCGTATTAGTGTCCAAAGATAAAGTTTTTCTTTTCAGTGGGGTTCCTATTTTACGTCTAGCCTCGATACATCCGTATGTACGTGAAAAGAAAGAATTCAACAGTGAATGAATTTTATTTTGTTTAAGCAGTATAAAAACACATAAGGTGAGAACCTTTTAATTCACACCTTTGTATATCAACTGGTTAGTTAGGTATAATTACTGTCACCAACCATAGCCGCCAGGGAGTACTTCAGTATAACCGTTATAAAAACAACTCATTATTACATCTGGGGACCGATACGTGGCTTCAATATAAGCGATTTTTCAAAATAGCCGATTTCATTATAACCGTTATTTTAATGCAAAGAAATTAAGAGGCTAAAACTGGGGATTTATTTTTATTTCAAAATAAGCGGAATTTCAAAATAAGCGACTTCAATATAAGTGGAGTAAGCTGTATATGCATGTTTGGAGTTACAAGTTTGTGTTTACATATACACTTGTATGTAAATACATGTATATGTACCGGTACATACAATGCTTTAAATTGACATCCCATAAAAGGCTCTTTTGTTAAAGTATAGTGATTAGTTGATTAATCTTTTTAACTGGTTTTTTTTTATTTTAAAGGGGAGTGTAGACGATCTCCAGGTGGTGAAGGATTCCCTAAGCAGTTTACGGGTGTGTTTTAAAGGAGGGGACCCACAACTCCACACCCTGGACACCCTGGAACACAGTGTCTCAGCTCTTCTAGAGAAAAACCAACCAAACAACAGTACATCAAGTAATGGAAGTCATCAGGTATGTGTCCACTCAAGATAATTCGGTTAACTTTATGCTTTGAGGATTTGGGAAGAAACTTGCTGTGTATAAAAAGAGGAGAACCAAAAAATACACGTATTGCACATTGTGGACAAAATTGCAACAGAATTTGAATGTTGTGTATAAATAACAACTATTTTCCTTAAGTATGATATAAGATCAGTGAATATTGTTTGATTTCATGATTGCAGAATTCCTACAGCAGTAATTCCTCGCGGAGAATGAACTTTGACTGTACGGGTGATGTACGGAGATCCCCTATCACAGCCATACCAGGTAGTACAAGTGAGTGTAGTTTGTTGTGGTCTCTTACAATACTGAACCTGGGTGGTGGATTACAAGGGGTGGACTGAACTGTTGTGTGTGGTGGATCCAAGGTATTTCTGTATCACACCTGACCCATTGACAAATAATGGAGCCCTTTAACATGACTTGAATGTCTTTCTTGTGCAGTGTGTTAGATATGTCCATTCACCAAACTGTTATTAACCCAAGTGGTTTGGAATTGTGCATGCACTTCTGGTGAAAAATGTCACAGGAGAAGTTTGGACTAATGATTAATTGATAAAACTCTTTAGAAGACAAAACAAACTTCTTAATCATTGTTTAAACATACTTTAGAAGAAGTAACATTTGGAAAGAAAATCACTATAAAAAACAAGAATATTTTTTTTCTTTATTACTTAATACAGTCCAGGCTAATTTTTCATGATTTTTTTTATTTGCCAAAGGTTTCTCCGTCAATCAATTAGATGGACCACCTAATGGAAACATAGGAAAGGGCCAGAACTCCACCAAAGTCCTCTACTTCACGGACAAGACGGTCAATCCTTGCATGTGTACAATCCAAAAAAGGTTGGTCTGAGTTCTTGTCACCAAAGTCTGCATTTTCTTTGTTTAGCTTTACTCCCAATGCCTCAACTTCGTCAAGTTGTGAAATATAGATTCAATACTAAATATTAGTGATGTGTGTTTACAATAACGATATCATTTGGTTGCACTAGACACTTATTGATAATAATTATTTTCATAGAATGATCACAATTTTCAAAAAAAAAAAAAAAAAAATGCTTTAGTTTTTGGCATTAAACCTTACTCTTAAGTATGTAGCTACCTACTGATTTATTACAATACATGAGGTAGACTTTGAACCCTTTCTTTGCCAGGACACAAAACAATTCAAAAGAAAGCTCTGTGTGATGAGAGATTGGTAGGTATTGAACTCTAGATACCTAGGTAGAGTGCAAAATTTCCTAGCCAAATCCTTCTGTAATCTTGTGCTGTGCTCTCGGTTTAGCCCATTGTGCTGTGCTCGGTCTAGCACCTTATAAATGGTGATAGGCTATCGTGTGCTCTGCTGTGAAAACCACTTTCATTTTGGCTTCAAAGTGAAAATCCCAGTTCCAACATCTGCCTTTTGAATTTAATCATGGGAAAAATCCCTTTATATCAGCTCCATGTACATTATCTGTGTGAAAAGGAGACCGGATTTTTATTGTGATCTACATGTACCATTTCAGGCATTTGATTTTATTGAAATGTGCATTATATGTATTAAAAAGCAAAACTTTCTAGTCTGGAGTATCTAGGAACTAACAGATTGATATAAGAGTCATTTGTAATTTATATAGGAGGAGTGTTTTTTTCTTTTATAAGACAGAAAACTCTAGATAATACAATTCATTTCTAAAGCAAACTGCTTATAATGAATTTGTTGCTACATTTAATATAATTTAAATGTTTTATTTCAATGTTTTTCAGACTAGGTGAAATAACTCTGAAAGACTTTAAACAAATCCATGATAAGAGTTCAGGGAACTACCGATATTCTTTCAAAGCTCTGGACCCAGAGTTTGGAACAGTGAAAGAGGAAGTGTTGAATGACGATGACATTATCCCTGGTTGGGAAGGGAAGATTGTAGCATGGATTGAAGAAGACACTGGATAGCAGCCGAGTGAGGAGACAGATTCTATAATGGCTATCTTGTTCTTGTGATACCTCAGCTTTCTCGTCTATCCTGCCTATATTTGTTGATCCTTAGACTTTGTTATGTTTTATTTGTGCTCTTTTACTGTTATCAAAGCAAGTCATGCTTTGAGATTTTGGGCTCAATGGGCAAAATATTTTGCTAATCATATTTGTTGTGAAGTTATCAATGTCAAAGGTTTTTCTATGAGACAGGAGCTTCCAGAAAAGAAGCGTATAGTTACGTGAAAGGAATGTATCATTACTGCGGAAAGTTCTTTTTGGAAGGAAGAGGGAAGGGTACATATTTTCATTCATATTCAAAGAACTGTTTGCATTTAATGTATAACAAATGATCTGATGTCTCTGGATCTGAACAATGCATATTTGCATAAACATGTTTTCATTTGTCTCATTTTGATTGTATTTTTCTTTTGTGAGTGCTTTATTTTTGCAACAACCAAGAGATAGAAATGTTTTTATTTTTGAATACAATTGTTTATATTTCTCTTTAGTTACGATATATACACTTCAGAAAGTATTGTAAAGGATAGTATGCAAAATGAATGGCATCTTGAGAAATGTATAATTTATAGTACTGTACTTTGGTTTAAACATGTTTGTAAGATACACAACATAAAAATGTAACAGGCATGATATTTATTATTTTTGTCGGGTATTGACATAATTATGTCGTTTTGTGCAATAATGATATGTTTTGGCATGTGAAAAGGCAGTACGACGGTATTGACACTAATACTGGGTTAAATGTTGTTCATCCTCATCATATCTTGGAACTTATTACCTGGTTCCAAGACGTTTTCTTGAACAAGACTGTGTGAAGTTTGGTATCTTTAGGCTTACTTTTGATTGTCTTATTATTTAATTTTTATTTAATTAAGGTGTACGTCTCAAACAGTTTTTTTAGTCCATTCTCTTTTTTGGTCTGTGATACTTAAGTCGTCAGCTGTTAACCATATTTTTCAGATACTATTTGCAATGATTTTTTAGATTCACTAAAACATAGCAAGAATGAAACCTACATGTTATGTACTTAGTTTTAAAGTGACAGAAACATCAGCAATTATCTGAATAGTTTAATTGATCTAATCATCAAATTTCATCAGCAATTAGATTTCAGTATTTTATTCACATTTTTGTTGATAAAGTTGACAATTTACAATCGTTCATTTTTATCTGACAGGTTTTTTTTTTTGCAAACATACATAAAATGGATTGCATAATGACAATCTATAAAACTTAAGATTCTTTTATTAAATATGGTTTGTTTCTAAAAAATGCTACTACCAAAATACCACTATACCAATACATGTACATATATATTTAGGATTTTTTTTTTGCTAATATTTTGTACCTTAATACTTTGACTCTTGTCACTTGTTTGTTATAAATTCATGTTTTCCAATCTAGTCCACAATTTTACAATGTGAGTGTTTTATTTTGTCAGGGATCCAGACATTCCTTGTTAAATAATAAAACTGCATTCAGTTCAGTGACATTCCTTAATAACTGGCATTTACAGTGTATTTTTCTAATTTGTGTAAGAACACTTGTTATTGCTGTTATTCCCTTTTTCTACAACTTTGACTTAATTAATATCTGTTAGAAATCAAGTGAATTTTTTTTTCATTTACTTGGCACCCTATTCATTTTTTCTTTTTCTTTTTTTTTTCGAGCTAGATCTGTATTTTTCACTTTTAATAGATATTTGTCTCATTCCTCATCAGGGTGGCTTTTGAATTTTAGATGTCCACCCCAAAGAAAGAATGCTTTGTGAAGACATTTACATACATGTATGTTTACATTTATTCTGTGTGTGTTGTAAAGTGATCATCAGTATTGCCTGGTCTACACAATTTTATGCAGACAACATTGCCTAAAGATTATTATACTGCCTTACAATAAACAATTGAGCATGCAAGAACATGAGAAAGGTTCTTTTTCTGTTTTTTTTTTTTTTTTTTTGCATTTGTGAATAAATGTGGAAGGAAGTTACATGCGAAATCTTTTCTTTTTATTTAATATAAAAATGTGAAGATAAATGCTGGTACATAAGGATAGAAGAAGATTTAAGGATGACATGCGGTACACATTGAATGTAAATGTAAATAGACCTATTTTCACCTGCATCAGAATTTATCTTCAAGAGCCATAACATTCCACCCAGGTTGTAAATGTAAGAATGAGGTGTAAAACACTATACGGTACACATAATCAGCTAGAATGGAATATCTTCACCCCTAGAGGAGCATACTCCATCGTTCTCTTGGCTTTGGGCTGTCCAATGAATTTCCTGCAACTGTTTCTTGATCTTTAGACCTAGTGGCCTTCCAAATTTGTTTGGAGAGGAGTGGACTGAAAACCCTTGGGTTACGAAGATGATTTATGGTTACATTTTGAATAAGTTGAATATAGTTGACCGTAATGTACATTTGGGGGTCATAAAATTACATGTATGAAATCTGTCTTATGATATCTGTTAACTGAACAGTTAGATGGTATAGATTTCAAAGTGCAGAAACGTCATTATAGGATTTGGAGGTTGTGTAGTAAAAACAAGACCCATTGTCTACTCTTTACAGAGAGCCTATTGAAATATGAGTAAGGGCAGTATATTTACATCCTTGTAGTTTTTCCCTTCATAGAATAGGGGGGGGCGCAGTGTTGGGCGTGTTTTCAAAGATCTCTCCCTTTGTCTTCATCTTGACAGCATGCGGCTCAGCCTGAGCCCTGTTTCAATATTACACTCCCTAAATTATACATTCAAAAGCAAAGATTTGTATGGGTAAGACATTTCTGACCTTGATCTTTCCCATGACCTTTACTACACCGTTAAGTTTGCGTCTAGCACTTCGGTATTTCATCAAAAATTGAACAAAGATACATTTGGATGAGGGAGATTCCACTGTGAAATTTTCTATTTTGTAATTGCGCTTATGTGTTTAGATTTGTTTCAAAAACAGTGCTCTTGATTTTTCATTTAATTTCAATTTAAGATACAAATAAAGGAATGCAAGTCTAATGTGTAAATATTTTTTTCGACCTTGAATTTTCCTCTGACCTTTACCTCACTATCCCTTCATTTCGCTTTCACTCAGTTTCAACATTTTCTTGTTTAGTATTTAAAAGTTTATACAAATGCTTATAGCAAATGATATTTAAAGCCAAAGGGTGACTCTTGATGTTTACTTTCACAGCAAAATTAAACAATCACTGAAAAACATACAAATGAGCAATATCTCTCTCTCTCTCTCTCTCTCTCTCTCTCTCTCTCTCTCTCCTTCCTTTGGGAAAAGTTTGAAACGCTGAATAATGATGATCATCAACATCTATTTTTAATTTATCTAAATTTGTCCAAATTATTTCACAATCATAGTGTCCAACGAAAGTATCTGTGATTACCATTTTGACGCAAATAGCTTTCATTGAAACCATTGTAGAAGTTGATCTACATAGAATTACTTGTGTAGTATGATCAGTTCTGTGGGGCGTGTATTTTACTTTGGTCACGAGTATTACTGTTATATCATTGCTTTCATTGCCTGTCACTCTCAATCAAATTCCAATTAACATATTCTTCCTAAATTAGAGTTTAGATTACATTAATAAATTGATCTATTTCGAATGTGAAAAATACATTCGTACAAAAACGAACAGAAAAAAGGAGCATACATTAAAATATAAATGCATATTAATGTCAATATTCAATATTTACTGCTTTATATAAATTACATCCGAAGCCATTCTTAAACTTATAAGGTATACATTGGATCCGAAAGTTAAGAACATGGCTGTTGTTTTGCCACGCCATGCATACCTTTTTAACTCTGAGACTATTTTCTTGTCCACTGCAAGCGACATGGGACCTTGTATATGTTGTTCAAGTTTTCTTCCAGCAAAAACCTTCCCAATGTCACTAGCAATACCGACCGCGGAAATATCCGATGAGCTGCAGATCAGACACGTGCATACAAAGCCTTGACGTCCAGACGGACCTGTAGAAGTTGCGAAACAAAACAGGTACGTACTGAACTTACTAAATATCCACAACAAGACTCGAAAGATTTGTTAAAACTGCGCAAGTTAGGTACATAATGTATTGCTGTGACATAAAAACAAATTTAATTCTTAAATAAATTAGTGGAAAGAACACCTGGAAGAAATTGATCTTGGTTTTTTTAGATACTGTATCGTGGAAATTTTTTAAAAAATCATTGCTTCAGAATTCCGTCGGATTTTTGAAAGTTTGACTGTTTCTTGATTTTAAAACCTCTAAAAACAATGTTAACTTTTTCCCGTCTTAATATAGCTGTAGCTCATTGATCTTCCATCCAAATTTGTTCTAACTATTGAGCTAGGGAACTTAAATTGAGAGAGTTTGCTAAGTTGTCGATTTTTTTCTTCTTCTATTTTTATCCACCAACGCATTATTGTATTACATGTATATGTATTATTGTTGATTGGATTTTTCTCAACACTGTAAAATATGTAATTAAGATATTTTCTTAAAGAAATTGATGATAGTCAACTGCAGCTGTTCAAATTCTCAGAGTCATATCGATATGCTGAATAAATATCAAAATCATCTTAGTATAATCTCATTATTGTAATGAATTATATATTTTGTCTATTAGTTTATATCTATGTCAACAAACAAAATATAAAAGACTATTTATAAAGAATGAATTATCTATTAGACTAGTGAATGAATTTATCTATAAATATTCAACTTTTTTTATTTTCCAAATTGACTTTTAAAGACTTGAAGAAAATGGATCTTAAAGAGTAGAAAATCGTTCGGATCATTTTTAAATATGAACTTGTGGATTTAATTTTATTGAAGATAGTAGATTTTGTACATTTCAAAAAGTTTATTACAGAAAATAATTGAGTTTTTGATCTGTAAGCGGTTTCCCTCTAAAGAATAAATTTTGTACGTCCCTTAAAGATGCACAAATTAATTTTTTTTTTTTTCAATTTATTATATAGCTTGAGGTCTACAGAATCTATGAATATTTTTTATTTCGTTATGTATATGATAGTTTACCTCCCCTCTACTCTTCACAATCTCACCCCTTATTTTGTTTTCACTTTAGGTGTATTCACTTCGTGTATTGTATTTTATTGAATTTTTTATTTGCCAAAATTCATATGAATTATAAGCATTGAAATATAACATATGTACGTACTTATAAACATATTACACTGCACTCTATCTAAGCAAAAGCACACATGTCACTATTAACGCTATACAATATTCTAAAAAAAATATTCGTATATCCATAGGGGGAGAGACCATGTAAATCAATGAATTAAACTGTACATGTAATGTAAATATATAATAATAATGATAATAATAATACATTAATTGGATGTAGTCTGACATTCCCGTTTTTACCTGCCTCACGCAGATAAATTGTTTGCGACTATGAATTTAAAGGAGTTGAACTAACTTTAACATTGAAGAACAAGTCCAGTAATATTTTATTTAAATATAATACACGTAGACATTTATAAACAGGACAGATAAGAATAAAGTGGAATTCATCCTCGACTTCACCTAAATTACAATATTTGTAGATCTATTCGCGCCGATCTAGCAGTTCCATTATAACGATATAATTCGATAATTGAAAATTATTGCATTCGTCATTCATTTGAACTCACAAACATTTGTCGACAATTATCAGAATTTTCTAAGAATCAAACTGCTCGTTATCTCGCTATTTTCAATTTAAACTTCGAGTATCACAGTGTAGGTTAAAAATGTTTAGATAATGTATATAATGTTATTTGTATTCTGATGAGTTGTACAACTTCAGGAAATAATTGAATTGAATTCATAACCAGGAAGATTCGGGCTATTTAACACAATACAATGTAATTTATACGATGCAAAATAAAAAAATATATATTACCCGGTATATGTCAAGAATGTAAAAACATTCATATCTTCACGACTAATGTAATTAGTGGTTTTCAGCATTTTGGATAAAATAAATTATAAAAAGTGTAGTCTTAATCTTAAAATATTTTTGAATAGAGAATGAAAAAATGTAGTATAGTTTATGTTATAATATTTTAAAAAATGCCACATATAGTAACCTAACAGCGGGATTTTCATGCGAAAAGGCATGGAAAGAAATTAATGGAAAATGAATTGTGTTTTGAAGTACAGAATTCTCTGTCTCTCTCTCTCTCTCTCTCTCTGTTGATCCGCTCCTGTGCACGTCAATAATTGTAGATCTTTCACTTCAAAGACAAAAGACTAACAAAAACATGCTATTTTTCAACAGGTATTGTCACGTGTTCCCAATCACAGATTCAGGCACTGACAGGAAATTGACACTTCAATTACAAGGCATCAAACCAACACGGCATCAGCGCGCTGCACGAAGACTCCCAATGGATTCATTAATTCAACAAAAGAATCATTAATGACACTGTTTAAAATCCTTGACTCTTTTAACGACCAATTTGATAAAAAAGAATATATCAAAGAATGAATCTTTGAGTGATAACTGAATGTGTATTAATTCTGTGAACAAAACAACTGTTGAATGATAATTGTCAATAAATCAGTAATCCAGGCTGATTGTTCTTTTACTTGGAGGTATATTTGCATGACACATTATTTTAATCTAAAAAGAAGACATTCATTATGTCATAAGAATAATTTTATTTTTGTTTGACATGTTTAACATAAATATACAGAAGACATTGTATTGAGTATATAGAAACATACAGATATATACTAATTAAATGTTCATGTATGTCCTAGCTCTTTCAATCATCCAACTCTTTCCCTCTTGTATATGTTTATTGAATGGTTTATGTACATTGGATGTTGTATATACAATCTTCATGTTGCCCCTTGAGGGCCCTTAATTGGTAAATGAAGAAATTGAATTGAAATTGTCGTTTAATGTTGTGAGCTCATCCTGTATATTTTAAAATTTGATGTCCCAGTAATAGTAATATCTAAATCTAATAATAACTGAATTTTTGTTCTTACACCCTGATGACCAACTTATTTTCTCGAACCTCGACCGTGTACAGTATAAAGATTCTGAACGAATAAGCATTTGATCTGTTGTTATTTCTTTAAGAACTGAATTAGGGATATTATATCAAGAAATTAGAAATACGTGTATTTTAAAAAATCTTAATCGGTATCAAAGATATTGAATAATATTAAAAAAAGTCAATTCATCAAAATGTTCTTTTCATAAAAGAAATAACATATAAACCACGCATACTTTATAATCAGTATATGATAACAGTTTCTGAAGATACATGTCTAGAAGTAAGGAACAGGTTTTCCTTTGGTTTTCCTGTGACGGGAAATACATGTAACTAGCAGCAATTAACACATTTATAAAGATTAATTAACATCTAATCTGACTATAGTTGCAAGTTTTGCACTGACTAGATGTGAATTGTACAAATCTTGCCTACTCTGTTTGCATTCGTCAGAATACAACAGGATGTAAATGTAGGTGTCTGGTTGGACACATGTGATAGATATGGCACGCCAAATTCACAAAAATAAGCTAATCATAGTTTCACAGTCGATAAACTATGTTTAACGGTTGTAAACTATAGTTTACGGACAGAAAACTATAGTTAACGACGATAATCTATATTTTACATCTGTAAACCATAGTTAACGCGATAAACTATGTTTCAGAAGTGTAAAACTATAATTAACACTGAAAACAACCATTTGCGATTGCAAAACATAGTTTATCTGATAAATATAGTTTCACGATTGTGAAACTATGATTAACAACTCTAAACTATTTGTTAACGAATGTAAATTATAGTTTACAGATGTGAATCTATATTTATCAGCAAAATTTATTGTTAACGTTTTTTACAGATAGATAAACTATGATTATTATTCGTAAACTATAGTTTACATTCGTGAAATATAGTTTCACAGATGTAAACTATAGTTAACGAATCGTTAACTATAGTTTCGGATCCGTAAACTATAGTTTACAGCCGATAAACCTAGTTTATTTACTGTGAAACTATGCTTAGCACATTTTTGTGAATTTGGCGTGCCATAGATAGATAAATTTAGAATAATCTTTTATACGTCTTGAACAAATCTTGAACAAATCATCCAGCTAAAATTGATATCGTATATTAACCATGCAACCTAGTCAGACTCTAGTGTGGATGCTTGGTATAGAGTCCTTTCTCATGCACAGATCTAGAGGGGGGTTCAGGGGGTCCGGACACCCCACCCTGCAAAATTCAAATTTCTTTAAATTACATTATAAATTAAATTACCAAAAATATGCATTGGACCTCCCCTGGCAAACTCAAATAACAGCCCCCCCCCCCCTGGAAAAAATTTCCGCACATGTTTCTGATATAAATCATTTCAACAAATGAAATATACACAATGGTTATAGCCGTATAGTCATGTATATTTTATTTATTAAAATAAATAATATCAGAAAGGACAGTACGTAGTTATCCTATATAGATACATAGTTAAAAAGCGGATGTTTCTCAATAAACTGTCGTCTTTTAGCATGTTTAGGGATATTGAATAATTTAAAAATATATCCATGATATTAAGGTGACTGACCATTCTTCCCCTGTTATATAGTTTGTTTTTGTTTGTTTAGAAGTTTACATTTTTTACCATTACCACCCCCACCCCCCGAGATTTATACCGGCATTGTATTGCCGTGTAATGAGCAATGTATTTATAATTTTTATAATTCAATAATTGTTTTACTTTTCATTGGCATGTTGTCTGTTCTGGACTCTAAATTAGAAAATGTCTCTATGTTTTTGTAATCGGGTTCGGCCTTCTCACTCCCTGCGAACAGACGTCGTCGGATCGGATCGTGCAACCGTAGTTTCAAGTTTGGGATAAGCGGATCTTTTACCCCATAGGTTAGTGAATCTTACAGAACTAGATATATTTTGAAAACAACTTCTTGAAATGCACAAACGCAAATGTGCATACAAATGAAATGAGAATTGTGAATATTACAAAACAAAGTAAAGAGGTCATTATCCAGAACCTGGAATCAACTGTACTCTGATAGTTATTCTTCAACGCATGTGAAAATCTAGAGCATTGGTGATAAAGCACATTTTCACTTTGTAATAGGTGTGCTCATATAAAAAGAAATGTTCTGAAGAGCCATATTTTTGAGCGAACTGCAGCCATGGTGGACGGATTTGAAGAATTTTGCAATGGAACATTATGGGCAAGTATATCGATCTGAAATTCTGAATCAAGTTTAAAGTCCTTAGAAAAACTCCTTAACTTGAACATTGAATGTCAGTACATAAATGGGCTGTATGTAAATATGAGTAATGATTGTGCTTTGAATGCATGCAAAAATCTCTTGTGCAACAATTTAATTGAAATGTATTAAATACTATTTAACAATGGTCTTAACTCAAATTGAAACTGTCTTTATAAAAACTATACTGATGTGAGAATAGCTTTAAATGATGTTTTACTAGAAAAAAAACCCTAACATTTTTATGCCTTTTTTGTTACAGAATGAGACTTTGTTGTTGAACAACTACTACCCCCAGTTCACAGACTGCTTTCAGAACACACTGTTAGTGTGGGTGCCCTGTGGGTTTCTGTGGGCCACCCTCCCATTCTATCTGCCTGCCCTACTCTCTTCCAAAGATGATGACGTACCACCAGTCCCACTGAACTGGCTAAATGTGTCCAAAAGTGTAGGAAACTTTCTTTAGACATCATATTTTCATTCAATATGCATGCTTATTTTATTAAAATCTTTTCACTGATCCAAAAGTTAAATATATGTGCATTGATTATCAAATATATGCTTAGTTGTAGGTACTGTAAACCAACTTTTATTCATGTGCAAGAAATTTTCACAAGATTCGCGAGAGCCTTGTTGTCGCGGATATATATCTAATGATATATTGATACAACAGTGTTATAACAACTTAATAGCTGAAACTTTACATCTCAAATTTTGTAAAACCATATTGGGTTTGAATAAGAAAAGTATGAACCATGCTTCAATTTCTGAACTAGGAAGATTTCCTCTACATTATGATATTGTCAATAGATTACTAAAATATTGCTACAGATTAGAAAATTTAACAACCGAATTTCCTTTATTAAAAGATGCATTTCTATGTAGTAAAGAACTTCATTTCGCCCAAAATACAACTTGGTATTCCTCTATCGAAAAGTTACTAAAAATTCTTAATATTTAAAACATTATGACATATTCTAAAAATCAGTTTGTTACTTCTTTAAAACAATCTCAGAATAAAAAATATTTGATGGATTGGCAGTACTCAAATGAAACACTTAAAGATGGCAAACTTGTTACTTATATATTTTTAAAAACTCACTTCAGACTGGAAAAGTATTTAACTATATTAAGACCTGAATACAGAAAGCCAATCTGTAGACTGCGTTATCAGCGCATAGACTTTTCATTGAATTGGGCAGATATAATAACACACCTAGAACAGAACGAATATGTAAAAATTGTACACTTAATAGAATTGAAGATGAACAACATTTTCTTATCCAATGCAGCAAATTTACAAAAGAAAGAGAGGAACTATTTCATTTAATTTCATCTAAAGTTAAACATTTTCCTAGTTTGCAAGATAAACAAAAATTTTTTTGGATTTTAAACTGCGAAGAATTAGATATATTAAACTCTCTTGGCAAATTTTTACAAAAGGCATTGCCTTAATTTGTATTTCCTAGTCAAATAACTTTTCAATCATATGATAAACTATTTCAGATTTGTATGTACATTTGTATTTTGACATGTATGTATGGATGTTTAACATAAATATACAGAAGACATTGTATTGAGTATATAGAAACATACATATGTATATATATTATATACTAGTATACTTATTAAAGGTTCATGTCTGTCCTAGCTCTTTCAATCATCTAACTCTTTCCCTCTTGTATATGTAATGCTTATTGAATGTCTTATATGTACATTAGATGTTCTATGTACAATCTTCATGTTGCCCCTTGAGGGCCCTTAATTGGTTAATAAAGAAATTGAAATTGAAATATCGCCGCTAACCAGCCCTTGTCGTTTGATTTTATATAACAACATGGGTCTAAATAAGGCTTGGTCGTGAAAATTAGTCGTTGCGAAACCGTTTATCTCCAGTAAATCGTGAAATAATGTCGCCACGAATAAAAGTTGGTTTACAGTATATGAATGTTTTACCTGCATCTTGTTTTAAAACATTAGAATGTTGGAGCATTGAATTTAAAAAAAAAAACTCTTCTCCTTTTTTCAGTTTTTGAGTTTGATGCTAGCTTTCTTAAGTGCTGTGGAACTCATTAAAGCAGCAAGTGACCATGAATCCTTACAGAAAACTACAGCCACTGCAGTGTATGTGGCACTGGCTATTAAATTTGGATCTTATGTAAGTTTTCGTATGCTCACTCAGCTATTTGTTCTTCAAACAGACCCACCCCCCCAAATATTTAAGAATTTTCTGCATATGAGCACTAGAGATGTAACTTCATACTTGCCAACCTCCAACATGTGAAAATCTGGTCATGACCAGATTTGGAAAGTAAAAAATCTGGTCATAGCGCGTAACGACATTCACGACATATTTACCATGCATTTCAAAGGTATATACAATAGAAATATGTGTTGAAACGTATGTGTAATATTTTATTGCAAAGAAGCATTGTAACTGACAGTTGCTGATTTTGAATTTTGTAAAGTGATCTGACACAGAAAATGGTGGAAGCTAGGTGTTCAGCTTAAAAAAATGCAAAAAGAGTTTCTGCTTCATTAACCTTGCTTTTGAACTCTGAAAACGATGGCATGAAAGTTGTAAATCACTTGGAAGACTTTTTTGTGTATTAAAAAGTAGTTTTACATGACTTAGCGTTTTTAAATGTTTAGTCAGATGATTTTGGGCACAAGGTCCAATATTCAAATGTGCGTTACACAGAAAACAAAAAGCCTCGTTTTGTACTCGATTACTCTGTTTTACCCATGGGAATTCATTTTCCAGATAAGTTAATGGTACTGAAAAATATCGTTTTCTTTTTGTTGGTTTTGATTCTGCTGGCCCCGACGAAGACCTTTTCTTATTGGAAGCTACCGCACTTAATGATTTAAGCCCTCAGTTTGTCAAAACAACTCACAATAACAATTAACACTTTCCTGAACTGAACACTTATCTTTTATAGCCATCGGCATTGTTTATGTAAATCCAAGCTCAGCTTGGGTTCATAACTGGAAATCAAACGCGCAACGTAATTTACGAACCAAATCCGGAAACGGGAGATTTTCGGGTTGTTCGACAAAAATCGGGTGAAAAGCATGACCCGCCGGGTCATAAAAAATAAGCGGGTGAAGGGTCGAAAAATCGGGTGTGACCCGACAAAATCGGGTCAGTTGGCAAGTATGGATGTAACCAATTTTTCAAATACTAGTGTTTTTTTAAGGCAAAATTGTTTGAATAAAATATCATATAGAAGCAAATTAATTTGTGATTTAAAATATATTTGAATATTTTTCAACTGTTTCTCATTGACAAACATTAATCTCAGTTCTATGAGGAACTGAGGAAGTAAATCATTATTACCATTTTCTCATTCATATGAAAATGTTTTTTGGTCACATTATTGACAAATTAAGCAAACAACGGTATGTATTAGAAACAGAAAGTGTTAAGATGTACAAAAAAAAACACTGTTCAAAGACCTAGAAAGATGAAATAATCCTGTTTAGACTGGTTATTGCCTTCATAAAACATGAGAATAACATTGTTTTTTTTGTAGCTACATGTATGTTAACATATTGATTTATTATACTTTCATGTTAAATACTGAAATCTGATTGGTTTAGACGCAGTTGACAATCCGTTCTCTTACCCTCAGCGTTAGCAACACGCTTGGCAACGGGCCGATAAATTGAATTGTTACATGCGCGTAAATTATGCGTGTACGGTTCGCAGTTAAATTCACGTCATTTTACATAAACGCAGTAAAATTTTCTCTAAAATTAAGACATTCAGTACATGATAATAAAATAAATAGTGCCTGTTTGGGAGGGTAACAGTTGAAATTGACACCCCTGGAAAACCATTGTCAACCTTCGATTTGCTTCGGTTGACAGTGGTTTTCTCGGGGTGTCAATTTCAACTGTAACCCCCCCAAATAGGCACTATTTATATACTGTTCATGGCTAGACAATTGTGAAAATAACATCACTTATTTATGGTAGGATTCCAACCAACAACTTTTAGCTTACTAAATGTTACTGTCATTGATGACTATTTACTGTCATAAACTGTGCTATTATTTTCAGATGCTATCAGCAGTTCTTTTACAGCTGGAGAGAGGCAAGGGCTTCATTACCTCTGGTGTCTTGTTTGTATTTTTTCTGTTGATGACATTGGCAGGAATTGTTCCATTTTACACCTACATAGAAGAAAAGGTACATGTATATCCCAATTATAATGCAAAGCTATGGTTATTAATCGGAGTAAAATATAAATTGGAAGGTTTTTGTTCATAGCCATAAATTTAATGTAATACTATACTGTGTGATATTTTGATAAATATTAAAATGTTAGAAACGTTGATTCTCTAGAAAGAGACTTCAAATAGCTACAGTTCAATGGAACATGTACCTTTTATTTTTTGAACTCTATAGAACAAGTTGCTGACTGTTGTCTCTTTTGGTAAAGAATCACTTGGTGTCAGTATATATATTGGGAGATTTTTTGTTTTACAATGTAGGTGTACAATTATGACCTGGACAAGTTTGTTTTGTTTTACATCTCCTGGAGCTTCCTATTCATCCAGTTGGTTCTTCACTGTATCGCAGAGAAAGTGACAAGGAGGGGCTATTATGAATTAGGAAGAGTACGGAAAAACAAATATACTTATTAATATTTAACTTGTGTGTACCTCAGGTATATGTAATAAATGAAATCTTTAAAAAATTAGTAGATGAAGTTTGCAATGAGCTGACCAATTCATAAAGAGAGCCAAACAAAATTAAAATGTTTACAAAGGCTTAAAATATCATACACAGTACATTGAGTGCTAATTTAATGAAAACTCTACTATCTGCATTTTAGAAAACCCCCTCAATCATATACAACAATTAAATGTACTTTAATGTGGTAAGTGCATTTAAATTTTCAAACATGTTACCTCAACTGTTATTTCTAGAAACCATGCCCTGAAACCAAGTCCTCAATATTAAGCAGATTGACATATTGGTGGATGAATAGGTATGTGTCAATAATTGAATTTATATTGGTTTGATGATATACAAGTGCTTCTAAATTCTTTAAATGCATGTAACAAAAGTTAAATATCTTTAAAAGAAAACCTTTAGAATTAGTAAAACATGAAGTATATTCAAGACAAGGCATCTCACTTTTTTTTAATTTACTACCTGTCAAGTAATTTTTATTTTTTTCTAGAGATACATATAGAGATTTCCTATTAACTTTTGAGATAAATACCGGTATAGATATACATGTATATGTACACACTGTCACACACATGGGTTTTTACACTTGCTTGTAGCTTAATCATTAATGCATACAAGAAGGACTTGACAGAAGATGACCTATTTGACCTCAATCCCAGAGATGCCAGTGACAGGGTAATTCCTCAGTTTTCTGAGCAGTGGGAAAAGGAATTGTCAAAACACAGAAAAACAGGGTAAGTAATGCATCAATATTTACACCAGCATTTAAATGAACACAGAAAACTAAATTATACTGTGTATATTGTAGATTGAATTGTCATTAGTGTAGAAAGGAATTATTAGATAATATTGGATACAATCCAACATTAGTAATGTCTTACGTAGACTCACATTTTCCTATTGTCAAATTTTCTTCATATAGGCCCTATGGGCCGTGTGTTTCATTATTTATTTAAGGAATGATTTCAATATTTATTAGTTTTATATGATATAAAATGGTTTGAGCAATTTACACTTAATAAACAGCGAAGCAGTTTATAAAAAAGCTTAAACTGTTCCAAACCATTTTATAATAGTATAAAACTAATAAATATTGAATTTATTCCTTATAATTTTATTTAATTTTTTTGCTATTAATTATTGATAAAAAAATGTCTTTTGACCTTTAAAATTACATCAAATGGTTTTAGATTCAAACGTAAGGTGGATTGATATGTTATTTGACGTTAGTCTTACTATGACGTAGGCAACATTCATTATACGATATAAAATACCTGGTAATTTTTTTAGCCAATTAGAAAGCGTGTTACAACCAAAATTAAATTATTTTGTATTATATAAATGCAATTTGTTATTATAACATATCACTATAATAAATTTTTTACTTACTTACTATAATGTACATGTCTTATTTTACTCTTTGACTTAGAAGAAAATCGAGTGCACCCAGTGGGCGGTAAAGATTCAAAACTTTTTGTAGTCACTCCTATTATTCAATCATAAGTCTTTACTAGTGTTATTAGCAGTTCAGGGTTTTATTAAACTTAACTGCTTAATATTACAGTGGAATCATTTGAATTCATGGAGGCCAATTTTCATGGATGGCATATTTTCTAAAGGTTCATGTTGATGTTCATGTAACTTTATCAAATTGACAGTGACAATGAATGTTGAAAGACTATGTTAACTTTATAACTTTGTTCAAGATGTAAATTTATTGCCAAAAAGTGTTCATGAGTTCTGCCAAAATTGAGCCACCACAAATTCAAATTATTCCATAGTAATTCTTCATAATTATACTATTTATAGCTATTTAATTTCCACTAACAATTGTTGTTTAAATTTTTGTTCTGTGCTGCAAGTTAGCTGCAGACCTAACTGTCTTAGAATGATACACAAAGTGTAATTTGTGCTTTTGTGTAGTATACTTCTTACCAGAGGTTTTCAATTTTGCATTAATAATTACCGGTAATACATGAACGATATCATTTGATAAACTTTTGTGATACATATTCATCTCCGTTTTGTGTACATGTGTTTGATATAAAGTTTGTTAAAATGAAAATACATGTACATGTCTCCGGTTTCATCAGTACCAACATTTCTTTACTTTTAAAACTTAGCAGCTAACTTTTACTAATAGAAGTATTTGTTAAAACTATTTTTTTTTCACCTGGTTCTTGTGTTTAAAATTATCGGTTGCTTCACTAGAGTTTGCACCATTTTGAATTATATGACACATACTTTTTTAAAAAATTCATTTTTCATCTTTTACATGTCTTTATTGTAAATCATCCCTGAAACATGAAAATGGCATCTATCATTTGACTGCTGGGGTTCAGTGGTAAATGCTTCTGGAGATTATTAGGTCATCACAAGCAGTTTACTTCTTTTACTTGCTTCGATTTCATGGATTGATTTACTGTGGTGGAATGGAGAGTTAGATGGCTGTTCTTGGTGGTGTCTGTCTTTTCATCACCTGTATATAGATGTTGATCTCTCATATTATCACTGCTTGAATCTTTAAACAATGATTATAAACATACACCTATAGATCTTCAAAGTAAATTATCCATAGATAATGGTTTTGTATGTTATGGATTTTATTGCTTTTATTAAATTTCAAGTTAATTTTTCCAGACAGCTACTGGAAAACTACATATTTGATTAAGTTAGATGAAATCTATAAATGAAGAAGATCTTATTTATAAAATACATTAAAATTGATGTCAACTTTATTTTGTAAAAAGGTTGTTTCAGTGATACATGCTCTAAAAAATAATTTGGGGTGGACAAAATTACCGGTAGCTTTTTTTGTAGACAAAATGTGACCTTTCAAGTGGGTAAGGCACAACACCACCTGCAAGCATCCGAGAGAACCCCGCTGGTGGGGACCTCCAGTCGGACATATTCTACGACTGTAGAAATCAAGGACCCCAAGAAGAAGCAGCAGGAAGGGGCTTCCCTGTTCAAAGTGCTGGCTAAGACCTATGGGCCTGACTTCCTGAAGGCTTGGGGTTGTAAATTCCTCTATGATCTCTTACAAATGGCCAGCCCTTCTCTATTAAGGTAAACGGAAATTAATAAAGGAAAACGCAATGCAATTGGATGAAGGAATGACCATGTGTTATGAACAGTTCTATTACATTTTAAAACTTTTTTTCGCACTAGAAAGATATTATTGATAATAAAATCTTAACATTTATGTATTTTGTTTAATGCATGCTTTATGAAATGACTTGTCAATATTTTGAAATATTATTTAAAAAAGCATTACAAAAAAAAGTTAATGTTTTAAAAGTTATATAAAATTTATCATGCTTATTAAACAAATTAAAGATTAGTGTTTCAGTTTTGGACTTTGAAATATGTGCATACAATTTTTTCGAAACCTTTTAATCAACTTTATAGTGATTAATTTGATGTTTTATTTTGCAGTGTGTTGATAGGGTACGTTGAAAATAAAAACGCAAACAAAAATGAATATGAATGGAAAGGATATGTGTATGCTCTGGGATTCTTCATCATTGCCCTCTTACAGTCAACGTTTTTCCATCAAAATTTCCACATTGGGATGACACTTGGAATGAGGATTCGATCTGCTCTTATTGCTGCTGTGTACAAGAAGGTAATTCACTCATTACATTGTAATATATTGAAAATGTTTGCTTCGATGTTGGAACTTTTCTTCAGTTTTTTCCTCTGTACTATCTGAGTTATAATATGTGTAGCTGTAAACTTCTTTTGCCAGGTTTTTTTAAGGTTCTCTGATCCTCAAAGTATTTTTATATCATAAAAATGTCATTTGTCCTTCAAACTTTATGAATGAAATGAAATAAAATGAAGTTTTTAAATGGTATCCATGCATTTCACAAAGTTATTGCAAATTTGTCCACGATGGATAGAATGGAATAAATATACAAGTTGAGATTTAAAAAAAGGTTATACCGGTGCATCGGTGGCTTGAACCCCTTTACCTACACATATATATATAAAAGAACTCCGTGGATCCACTAAGCCAAGCATGTCGTTGAATAATTGAATGTTCCGGTAATACTAACACTAGAAAAATTAAATTTGTCTATATAAAAGGTAGATTCATGGTACGAATAAAAAAAATCTGTGTAATATAGAGTTATCGAACATGGCTGAGCATCGGAGATCGTTAAGCAATATATAAAAGATAGTGAAAGGATATAATGAATGCCAATCATACTACATGTGTACATATTTGTATTGGTCAGTATTAAGAGGTTGATATTTAGAACAAAATAAAAAAAACCATGAATTTCATTTTTTATGAGAGATGATTTTTTTTATTTCAAGTATAATAATCTCACACTATATCTAATGAGGAATTTGGGGATGTAAAGAAATTATATATTTGTTTTATCTCGAGCATTACAATGTTACACTAAATCTGTTTAAGTCTTTAACCATGAACAATGAGGCCAGAAAAACCTCCACGGTGGGAGAGATAGTGAACCTGATGTCGGTGGATTGTCAGCGGATGCAGGACTTGAGTGGATACCTGTGGATGATCTGGTCTGCCCCGGTGCAGATCACACTGGCCATGTTCTTACTGTGGATTCAGCTGGGACCATCTGTCCTTGCAGGTAGTAGCCATATCAGTGTAATGTATAACTACTTACCTTGAAATCCAGAAAACATAGTACAAAACTTAGCCATTTTATTTCAAATTTGAAATTCATTCGTTTTTTTTTAAATGTCCAGTTGAAAAATTGTTGCATTCATGTTAATAGGCTTGTAGGATGTCATTATTGAGGTATATTATTAAATACATTGAGCTCTTCTATTGCTCTCATAATACACACATGGGCTAAAGAGACATAGTGGTTGACTGGTTGCACATATGATAAGCTTTTGATATGTCTGCTATCCTGTGTATACTTTAAATATAAACTTCATAAAAATGAAATGAATGTAGTGTATTCATGTTAAAAAACAAAGCAATATTCAAGTCAGCATTTTAAAAAAGTTGTGCAATTGATATCTGAGTAACTGTAGGAAAAAATAAAAGAATAAATAGAGGTATGTGTACCAAAATATTCAGTTCACATCTTGTACATGTTTGTATGTATGTATGCAATTTTATTTCAATAAACCCTGTTTTTGGGATCATGATAGAGATACCAATGAAGCTTTCTAAGCATTTCATTTTGAAGTGATTATCGGATCACTTGTTGGACATTATTTTGATCAGCATCTGATGGGTACATCTTGGTGAGATGAATGGTTTATCTTTCTGTTTACAGGTCTGGCCCTCATGTTGCTGCTCATTCCTGTCAATGCAGTGATTTCAATGAAACAAAGAAAACTTCAGGTTGACCTGATGAAGTTCAAGGACAAACGTCTGAAGCTTATGTCTGAGGTGTTGAATGGAATGAAGGTACATGTACACACTATAGTGGAGCCTCAGTTATCAGGACGCTCTCTGTCCCAAGTCCCAATGTCTGGATAGGTGAAGCGTCTAGATATATAAAATGTGTCTGTTGTTATCCCAAATGATAAAAAAAATCTCTTCCAAATAAAATCATTTATAAATTAAAGCATCCAGATAACTGGCGTCCGGATATCTCATGACCCACTGTATATGTGTTTAATATTTAATTTTTTTCTTAACAACAAAGGGAAGAGCTGAATTTCAAATATTTGGGAATTTGTATGGAGGGTAATCGTGTTAAAAAATCCAGACCTGTAAACTTGCAAATTCAAATATGCAATCGTGTTGGTGTGTAAGTCTGAGTATGAATGTGATTCTGATCGTGTAACCTATAAAAACTCGAGCATAACCACTTTAAGATTTGACTCAGTTCCTTCGTATGATGCACATTTTGCTGCTTAATTGTTTTGGTTAGTTAATTTAACCTTCAACTTTGCAAATTTTAAATTCATAGTTTCTGCATTTGTATTTTCACCCTTGGATATACATGTAGCACAATTGACATGTTACAAATCAACAAATGTAAAGTCTACAAGTTTGTCGAATTTTGACATGACCTTATATGGCAAATGCTGGCTGCGGGAAAAGGCATGCCGTAATTGCCGGAATGGACTAAAATAAACATAAAATTCAGTTAAATTGTTGAAATGAACGATACTATATTCTTTGGTTAAAAAATATCATTTTTAAAAATTTTTTTAAAAAAAGGATTTTGAGGTATGATTGAAACTGGACCAAACAAGAAGAGGTGAATGTTTGTAAAAATCGGTGCCGGTGTGACGAATGCGCTGGTTTCTGTAATATAATTCCCATGGACACAGTCACTGGTACATGTAATATACAATAAGGGTTAACTTTTACTAAAAAAGAAATGCCTAAAATCTATTCTAATATCGCTAAAATAATTTGACTTGTAATTTAAACTGAAAAATATAAAGTTGAATACGTACTCTTTTCTAGAAATGAGACGGATCAAGAAATTTCCTAGGGGGTGAATATCTTTACAGTACATGTTCACAAGTGAATATCTTTACAGTACATGTTCACAAGTGGCTGTTATGAAAGAAGTTTTATAATCATTAATTAAATTAAATTAAATCATTAATTAAAGTATAAAATGTTGTAAAAATTTTAAAGGTTCTGAAGAAATAAATAAGGGATACTAGTATATGTTAAAATGTTTTTATAATTATTTTTTCTTCGAAAATCGAATTTCTGAAATTAAAGTGGGTTAAACGGATTTGATTCTATGTGAACTGGTAGAGTATTAATTTTAAAATCTTATAAATATATTCTGTAATGACATTAATTTTACAAAACTAAGAAGCTACTTTATGGTAATCAGTACATGTTCACAAGTGGCTGTAAAGCTGTAAAGCTTTCCGGAAAATTTTGATTCACCAACTTCACTGAGTGTGTCTGGATTGAATCAACATTCAGGACACCAGACTTATATCCCGTTATAATTGCTTGATATCAAAACATTTTTTCCAATTAATTTTTACCTTCTTTTTCTATATATTACAGACGAAATGAAATATTTTGTTGTAATTTATACATGTGCACGTTTTAATTTCACAACAGTTAACCTTATCTTTGGATTTTTTTTTCATTTAAAGGAGAGGGGGTTCCGCTACTCATGTCTCATCTAAATCAAAATCATAAAACTACTGCTAGTTAGTTTTTCTTATCGATAACTCACTTTTTTTAATTAATCAGCAGGCCGCCCCCCCACCCCCCCACCCGGTGAATTTTTTCTTCTTCGTGGGTGGGGGCTCTTGTCTCAACATTGTGGTATTCTTCACATTCTTCACTCGCATCTTTTCTGGATTCTCTGGATATAATGGACACCGAGCCTATAATTTATTGTTCGAAAAATCATCTAAAAAAATGTTGTTATCCCAAAATAATATGATGATATGTAATTTTTTTTTTGTGTTCATTCTGTGCCCATTCCGGCGATTACGGCAGGCCTTTTCCTGCAGCTATCTGTGACATAACTGTTTCCATATATGGTCATGTCAAAATTCGACAAACTTGTAGACTTTACATTTGTTGATTTGTAACATGTCAACAGTGCTATTTCAGAAAACGGAGATATAAATGCAGAGACTACCGATGGAAAATGTGTATTATAGTGACAGGTTACATGTAAATAACAAACAGCATTTTAAAGTTGCAAATGTGCATCTGTGGGAAGAATTACATTGAAGGTCTGCGGAGTCAACTTTAGAGTGTTTATGTCCGAGTTTTATAGATTACATGATCAGAATTACACACATTCATACTCAGGCTAACACACCAACATGATTGCATATTCGAATTTACAAGTTTACATGACCTGATTTTTGAACACGATTACTTAAATTACATAAATTTGAACTGCTTGCACCTTGGTCATGATTTCGAAAGAACTTTTTGAACATAACATAGAGTTTGAAACTGATGTCAAAAACCTATAACAGTGTTAAAGCTTAACATTGTGCCAAACCTCAACCTCTACTAATTTTAGTGTACCTATAGATAATTATTTACATTAGTTTATTTAATAGCCTATATATACATGTACCGGTATATTTTCACAGATAATTTCTCTACTGATACTTAACTGATGTATTTTATTCCTTGTCAGGTGTTGAAACTGTATGCCTGGGAACCGTCTAACTGATGTATTTTATTCCTTGTCAGGTGTTGAAACTGTATGCCTGGGAACCGTCTTTCCAAGATAAAATATCAGAAATCCGGACCAAGGAAACAAATATTTTGAAGAAGAATGCCATTTACAGTGCCTTTAGCTCCTTTTCCTTCACAACAGCCCCCTTTCTGGTAAAAGGGAAAAAAACTGATACAGAGGGTTCCCCGCTTAATCTGATAGTCAATTTGTCAAAGAAAAATTATCAGATTAACTGATTATTAGATTAACCGATTTAGCGTTTTTGTGGTCTTTGATTTTGGTATAGCATAAAATATAACTTGTTTCAAGATATAATTTATCAATGAAAAGATATAATCTGTATGTCAATAGTTTGAAATGAAATAATTTACCTTGCATTAGCAATGAAATAACATTTTATTCTTTATTTTGTTTGTAAATGCTCAAAAGAAAATGTTTCTCTTTATTACGATGGTTTCAATGTGGCCGCCATTTTGACAGGAAGTAATAGGAGAAAATGGCTAATTGTCTGAACAGTCCCTCTTTTCACCTGGACAATTTATTTAATTCTTTTTCTGTTATATAAAAGGCTCTTAAATAATTAATTATGCATGATAAAAAATTATTTGAATATTATTTAATAAGTTTTCTACCCCGATGTAAAATTGAAAGTAATTAGAATTTCCTCGATGTCACATGTTCCAAAGCCAGTCACTTTTGATTCAGAAATTACATGTTTAAATAATTCTTAATGGTGCAAGCCCTGCATGAAATTAACACATGCAATTGGTAAATAAACAAACAATAAAATGTGTACACAGGTAAGGTCAGTCCTGTGTTCGGTCATCTGTCCTGTGTGCGGTCATCTGGAACAACTATCGATGTCGGTAGCTTTCATCTTACGAAGAAGGGAGCCACCCGTGTGCGTTGAAGTGTAACTTATGCCCTGTAAAGAGTTACTGTGTACACAAGAGGGGTGTCAACCAATTAAACAAAGGAATATACAGGTGTAAGAGGGTGGTAAATCATTATTACACGGTCACAATTCTATCAGATTAACCGAAAATGACCTTTTTTCTATCAGATTATCAGGAAAAATTTAAAGGGATATATAAGAAATGGTTCTGTGTTTTGATATTATATCAGATTAACCGAATTATTCGATTAACCGCTACCAGATTAAGTGGAACCCTCTGTATATGTGTGAATATTCCATGACAGTTTTATAGAAGATGGTAAATTTTTCATCTAATGACCCTGAATGATTTGTGTTTGTCTGTCAGGTGACGCTTGTGACCTTTTTGACCTACGTGTTTACCTCGGACACAGGTTACCTCAGTGCCCAGAAAGCCTTCACCTCCCTGGCTCTGTTCAACATTTTAAGGTTCCCCATCAACCTGCTGCCAATGATGATCTCATATGTTATACAGGTGAAAATTACAGGGTCTATCAGGATAAACATTCTAATACATGTATCAAAGATTGGGACATATTTTTTCTTTAGTCTTTCGAAACCTTTGTCAGACTGATCATAAGGGTTGTATATGTTACCAGAAATGATCAAACTCCTCTATTTCTTTAAAAGTTGGACATTAACAGTAGGTATGATATTCTTTTAGTTTATAAAATTCGGCTTTCATTTAATTTTGGCAGGCTAATGTGTCTATAGGAAGAATTTCCAAATTTTTGAAAAATGGAGATTTGGATCCAAATGCAGTTCAGCATGAACCAAAATCAGGTAAAACACTTATTAATAAACACTGAATACTTTGCACTCCATTTTGATGTAATTTTGTCATAAAGCATATAACAATTTCAGGGTTTCAATTCCAAATTTCAATTTATATTTTACTAGACTCTGTGGTTTCTGTGGAAAATGGAACGTTTAGTTGGGATTCTGAGCTACAACCAGCACTCCAAGGGTAAGTACCGGTACTGACCTGTACCATTTTTTGTTTTGTTGGTCTTATATTTCATCTTTTTTCTACCGGATTGAATGTGGCATCAGAAATGAAATTAGAAGGTATTATGGAAGATCATTTAAAGCATTATAATGCTTGTTCAAATGTACAGCATGAACATTTATGAGGGTGACTTTTGGTTGAAGCTGCGGGTCTGTAGCTCCCAGTCTGAAAAAATTTGGATGGACAACCTGGGAGCTACTGTGCCTCCCATAGTAAAAAACTGTAATTTACGGCGCACATAAAATTGCACTAGTTTATGACTGATTAACCTTATTTACACACAAATTCTGTGGAAAAAATTAGTACCATTAAATTTTTCAGGCAATTTACTATTGATATCATCACTTTACTTGCCTCAGACTTTTCTAAACACGCTAATTGACCTCGGATAATGAAGTAGTAAAATTCACATCAAGATCAAGTCGCCATTTTTATTCTAAACAAACTGCACCACTTCACTTTATGGGACTGGTGATGGTGTTTGAAAGAATATCAGAGGCAAGTAAAGTGACAATGTCTGTAGTAAAATGTTGAAGGAATTTTTTGAAATCAAATATCTGTACAGAATATGTTTCGAAATAAGATAAATCAGTCAAAAACTAGCACAATTTTTTGTGCACTGTAAATTGCAGTTTTTTACTATGGGAGGCACTGTAGCTCCCAAGTTGTCCATCCAATTTTTTTCTGACCGGGAACTACAGACCTGCAGCTAAAAAAGTAGAAGTCACAGGGTGTCAAGGATCCTTAAAGAATAAATGATATATTTGAATGTAAAGTTCTAGAGTTATCTTTCTTTGGGCATTTAAAGTTCTTACAATTTCATGTATAAACATATGTTTATACCATGTGTCTCTCATTTTATCATAAAGAATCTTGCAATTTTTTAAACAATTTAAATATGGGCTTTAAACGGTTGTAAAAAAGCCGTTCCTTTTTGTGGAAGACAAAAACAGGTGTGTTTATACTGTTTTTCTTCAGTGTTAACATCAAGATTCCTGCTGGAAAGTTAGTGGCAGTGGTAGGACAGGTGGGCTCTGGGAAGTCCTCTCTGCTCTCAGCCCTGCTTGGAGAAATGGACAAACTCTCTGGAAGTGTCAATGTCAATGTAAGTATTAATTTGATAACCCCGGTGTCATATAATATTTTGAACCCCGCAAAATATTGAACCCGGGTTCAAAATATCGCTGCGATATATTGAACCCAACCCCCCCATAAAATATTGAACCCTGGGTTCAATATATAATGGCCGCAATATTTTGAATCCCCCTCTTATTTTCATTGCTATTGGAGAGAAGGTTCAAAATATTATGGCAGCGATCTTTCGAACCCCCTACCTATTTCCAATTCCCATTGGAGAGGGGGTGCAAAATATTATGGTTGTGATATTTTGAACCCCCCTCTAATTATACCCCCGCAAACGAAGTTTAGGGGGGTATATTGGTTTCACCCTGTCCGTCTGTCTGTCTGTCCGTCTGTCCGTCTGTCCGTCTGTCCGTCTGTCTGTCTGTCCGTCTGTCCGTCTGTCTGTAGACGCAACTTTGTCCCCCCTATAGAATTTTTTACTACTGCATGGAACAGTCTGAAAATTTGTACATATGTTGAACACCATCTGAAGATGTGCACCTGCAATTTTTTTTTAAGATCAGACAAGATTTAATGATTTTATGACAGTTTTCATTTTCCTTATTCTATATATTATACACTGATGTTGGAAAGTAAGGGAGGTAATCCTTACAGACTTTATTTATTAAAATAGTAAACACTCTATAATATATTTATATTAATACATGTACATCCAGATGGAGGTTTTTTGTCTTTATTTCTTAACTTAATTTATTTTTTATAAGTATTCTATCAACTGACAATGCAAAATGTTCGTTTGTCATTGATAAATTCTTAGGAGCTAATAAGAACATCAAAGACAAGTGTGGCTGAATTCAGTTGTCCCAAGGGGGCCATTATCTGAGCCATGGTTTAGATGGAGCATGGGTTTAGGGAAAATTGATAATCTGTAAAATGGGCGGTGGTTTTGGGGTTATTTTAATACTGCTTCATGTAAACCAAAAGTTTCTATCATTATAATGAAATAAATAATATCATTATTAATAAAGAAGTTAGCTATTTTTAGAAGCTGTTTAAATTTATTAGTCAAGTAAATTGATGAAGTGACCCTATAGGGCATCAATTTAAATGAAATTCAAAATTACGGATATGATTGTAGTGTTTTGGCAATTTTAAAATTGTTGTAATATTAAATTTTCTTTTTTTCATATTTTTACATAGTATGCTAATTATGATAATGTTTTGGGATTTTATCCAATTTAACAAGCTCATCAAAGAAAATCATAGTCCTATGGGATCAATTTTCTGATAGTGAGTTGCATTGTACCATAGGAGAAAGTGAGGAAAATTTGAAACAACTAATTGCATCTGTCAAGACGATATTCAAAGTGTTATCAACAGAAGAGCATTGCTTGGCTATTTTCATTTACTGCAAAGGGAGGGGTTATTGTCACTTTGTTGGTTTTTCTTTAAAACAATTAATAAAAAAATATCACCAGATACATAAATTTGTAAATGTATTACTGTTATACATATGTATTTACAGTGAAGTTTTGAAAATTTTGATTTTAATTTTTCTTTGTTAACTACATGTGTAATTGAGTTTTTCAAAAATTCTATAATTTTTTTTTATTTATGTGTCGCAAACCTTTATTATACAATTCAATTATTTGTCCCATTTGAAATTAGCCTTGCGGGGGTATTAGTCCCATTAGGACAGTTCTAGTTTTCATTGCTATTGAAGAGGGGGTTCAAAATATTATGGCCGCCATATTTTGAACCCCTACCTACCGTACTTCCAATTCCCATTGGAGAGGGGGGTTCAAAATATTATGGCTCAATATTTTGAACCCCCTCTTATTCCAATTCCCTCTGGAGAGGGGGGTTCAAAATATTATGGCTGCGATATTTTGAACCCCCTTCTAATTTTCATTGCTATTGGAGAGGGGGATAAAATAATTATGGCCGCAATATTTTGAACCCCCTCTATTTTTCAGTGCTATTAGAGAGGGGGTTCAAAATATTTTGGCCACAATATTTTGAACCCCCCTCTAATTTTTATTGCTATTGGAGAGGGGGTTCAAAATATTATGGCTGCGATATATTGAACCCCCCTCCTATTTCCAATTCCTATTGGAGAGGGGGTTCAAAAAATTTTGGCCGCGATATGGAACCCCCTACCTATTCCCAATTCCAATTGGAGAGGGGGTTCAAAATATTATGGCTGCGATATTTTGAACCACCCTCTAATTTTCATTGCTATTGAAGAGGGGGTTCAAAATATCGCATAATATATTGAACCCGATTTCAATATTTCACGATATCAAAATATTATGTGACACAGGTACAAAGCACAGGATTTTTTCTTTACTTAACATTTTATATGACAAAAAAATTGTCAATGAATTGAAATGTAATGCAACAAACTGCAAGAAACTTGTCCGAAATGAAATTACAAGTTTTCATTACCAGTACGTTTTCAATAGTGAAATTCTGTAATTTACCCATTAAATAAACGTAATATTCTTTCACACTGTGAAAGTATATGTAAATGATATTCTGTCACAGAAAGAGAATATCAACAGGCACATGGATGATGACATGCGTGTGTTAAAACAACTTGACAGCTCAAATAATGGCCCTCCACCCTTAAAATTTACACAAATCTTACCTCTAGACAGTGACAGCGAATAAACATTCCTAAATTCTGTTGAATAAAGCAGACAAAACATGTAAAATCCATTTATAACTCAAGTTACTTTCTGAATATTCAAAACCCTGCTTTGACTTGTTCTCAATGGTATTTCATTCCCAGATACTCATTCCGGATCTGTTTATTTAATTAAAAAAGAATTATTGTATCTTCAGCATTTAAACAATGCAAATTATTCTTAATATGATGCTATATTAAAGTTGTTTAGTTGTGTAGATCATTTTGTAAATAACAGAAAATTCAATGCTTTGTAGTTGGATACGGAAGTTATTTCACAATTGAGACAGGATTTTAAAAAATTTTCTCGCTTGTGGTCCACACTTGTGAAAATATTTTAAAAATCCTGTTTCACATGTGAAATAACTTCCATATCCAAATACAAAACATTGAATATCCTATAAGTATTCAATTTTGTATATTGTTCCATTTTTTTTACCCCCCAGGGCAATGTGGCCTATGTCCCACAACAGGCATGGATCCAGAATGCTACCGTCAAAGACAACATCCTTTTTGGTAAACACATGGAGGAGGGCAAGTACGATGAAATTCTGGAGGCGTGCGCTCTCAAACCCGACCTCGAGATCCTGACGGGCGGAGACATGACAGAAATCGGGGAAAAGGTGTGTGAGCTTAGTATTGGGTCATTCACTCCCAATACCCCACCTACTCACTAGAACTTTGTGAGGACCTATCTTTTTATAGGAATTTTAGTTGTCATTGTACTACAATTATACCTGTCACTGGTAAACAAAAGCTGTAGGAATATTTCATTAATGTATTAAACTGCTCTTTCATACTCTGTAAAGAAGAAAGAGTTTTAAATGAAAGGAATGATTCATATTTAGAATCGAGAAGTACTTGGATGTGGTATCGGTGTTAAGGCAAAATAATTCTAAAGATTTGTTTCAAGTGTATGGTATAGGCATAATATTTTTCTGTTATTTGTTTACATTGCACAGGTGGGTAGACTATGGTGTTATGATTTAATGCAAATTCTGAAGCTACTCCTTGCATATGACAATTGACAAATTCTGATGCATGAAATTTTACACTAGTCAGTCTTTTATTTCATAGTAAGTTGGATTGTTTTCTTCTGTTATTACAATAGTAGTTAACTGTTTTCTGTTTTATAACATTTTTATCTTTCAAAATTCATTAGGGTTCTCATTCTCCCCTATTATAGGGAAATTCTGTTTATTTCTATTCAAATATTTATTTCACTGAAAGAAAACTCCCTACATATAATAAAGTACATTTCTGTAATTCAGAATATATTTTTTATTGGCACTATTCTACAGGTATTTCATTAAAACTTGTTCAGACGTACAGATTTTATTTTTTTTTCCTCCTGAAGTAAAAACGAAAAACTGCTTATGTGTTCCCAAATATTATTCAATTATTTCTAATTTTAATATATGTATTCAAAAATTTTATATAGGAGAAAGCTACACCGACACCAATATTTCGAAACTCGGTTCGAAACGCCATTTAAATCTGTTAAAATCATCTTCAACCAATTTCTTCAATAAACGCTTTAGTCGAGTGGCTATAAGATGTGAAACACAGATCCTAGAGTTCGAATCTCGCTTTATTCTGCGTTCATGATTATAGTGGCTAGGTAGCAACTAGGTTGTTCAACGATTAGCTATCTAGCCCCTAGGTACATGTAGACATACCTAGCCTAAAATTTTATGACTAAGCATCAAATTCAAGATGGCTGCCTTATTTACCAATTTGCAACAAACACAAAATTTATATTATTTAATGATATTTCGTTCATATGATAAGTTATTATGAATTTTAACACATATTTCTGCATGAAATTACCAAATCATGTAGGTGAAGTTATTCATCTGTTGATAATTTAAACTTCAAATCAATGAACTAGATGCTATGCTAGCTTATCATTTAATAGACCTAGATATCTATAACCTAGCGGCTATGCACGCATCTCGGTTATTGAACGCAGTCCTGGATATTGTTTGTATTTCAATTTATTCAAAAATGCAAAATCTTGACTATATATATGACGTATGTAAACGTTTAAATTCATTCATCATGAAACATGTATAATGCAATTAATCATTTGCTCATGAAGTGACAGCTTAGTGCTTCTCAGTACTTTTAGTACTTTGATTTGTGGTCATTATTTCATCACAAACTTCTAATTCTAAATAAAAAGAGGTTCATTATGTGATAAGACTATTGTATTGTCTCTTGTGTTTTGTTTTGTAGGGCATAAATTTGAGTGGGGGACAGAAGCAGAGAGTGAGCCTGGCGCGTGCCGTCTACAACAACGCTGATATCTACATGCTGGATGATCCACTCAGTGCCGTTGACTCCCATGTCGGCAAACACATTTTCCAGAAAGTTGTTGGGGCCAAAGGATTGCTGCGTAACAAGGTTAGTGTTTATTGAACTGTTGGTTCTTTTAGGTCACCTGAGTCACTCAGGTGACATATTCCTATTGCAATTTGTGTTTGTCATCGTGCGATGTGTCGTGCATGGTTCATTATTAATTTTACCTTTTTAACTTCTGAAAACTACAAGGCCAATTATTACCATTTTTGGTTTGAAGCGTCTCTAGAATAAGAGGAATATAAATTGTGAAATATATGATCATACCACCCCTGGGGCCTCATTGGTATGGCCAAATAAGCAAAAAAAGGCCAAGTTTTTAAAAAGTCTTCTTCTCTACTTCCGCATGTTAGGCAAAAAAACCTAATGCATAATTATGATATCCATGAAGCCTTCCAAAATTGTGAAATTAATGACCCCTGGGTCAGGGATTTGGGCCCTAGGGTGGGACAAATTTGAACATTTAGTATAATGGATTGAATAGTAGAACACTTTTTCTCTACTCTTGTATACATATTAGAAAAACTAAATGCATGGTTATGATATAAATAGAGCCTTCATGACCCCGGATTGTTGGTTCAGGCCCTAGGGCAAGGCCAAAATGGACATATAGTGAAAATGTAATAAATCTTAGATAATCTTCTACTCCACACCCATATACATTTCAGAAAAGCCAACTGCATGGTTATGTGTCCATGAATCCTTCTACCTAAATTGTGAAATTCATGGTCCCTGTTTCAGGGCTTTAGGCCATATGGTGCAACAAATATGGCCATATAGTGAAAATTTATTCCATCTTAGAAAATCCTGTTCTCTACACTTATGTATATTTGAGATAAACTAAATGCATAGTTACGATATTCATGAAGCCCTCTATGAAAATTGTGTTAAATTCATAGCCCTGTGTCGGGGGTTCAGGCCCTAGGATGGGGCCATTATGGCCATATAGTGAAAATTTATTTAATCGTAGACCCTAAAAAATTTCGAAAACAGATGCGTTTGGGTGGTGAAAATTTTTTCTTTTTATTTCTTAAAAAAAGGATGCGGTAGTTTTTCTTCTTATTTATTAATGTGCAGTTCTTATTAAAATCCAGAAAAAGTGATGTTTGAAAGCAAAGAAATAGTTATCTTGCAATGAATGTATAGGTCTTATCAGATTTATTAGCTCAAATTTATTGAAATAAACAAGTAATCATGTTCTTCAAGAAACACCACAACTACGAGGCTTTAGAAAGCCATGTGTTTAAGCGTAATGGGATATTTAGTATACTGTGGAATCATTTTCATTCGTTGGGGTCAATGTTCGTGGGTAGCCAAAATTTTCCTGGTTTGTGAGGACGTAATTTCATTGGTAGTGTAATCGGGATAATTTTAATACATAGGTATTAAGCAATGATTGTGTATAGGTTCGTAGGGATGTAAATTCATGGGCAAGGGTTACCCACGAAAGCTATGAACATTGGTCCTCCACGAACAGTGATGATTCCACAGTAGTACAAGCTGCAGGAACTCTCCTTCTATATGCATTTGAAGTTAAACGACGTTCTTCTTCATACCAAAACTAAAATTATTGCTGTCGTGATCATAACTTGAACACAGCGTCTCATAACTAGATTTGGCGGCCATTTGCAATTGTTATACATGTAATTAGATCTGAATCATCATGATGTTTGCAATTACAGTCAAATTTCTTTATCTCGAACTAGATTAGACTGTTTAAAAACTGAGAGAAATCCGAGTATTCGAGATATTGAGGGTAAAATACTTTAAAAATAAGGGGTTGGGACTTACAAATCCCTTCGACATATCCATTTGTATTCGGGATATCAGTGTTCAAGATATCGAAGTTCAACTGTATGTTCTTTATTAAAGTCAAGCGTTTTACTGACTTGAGTATCTAAAATGCGGCGCTAAATCTGGAATTTTTTTCCCCAGAATTCTCAAGCGCACTACCAAAATTTTATTTTCTTCATTTAATGATAAAAATGGGCAATGTGCAATGTTAAATCAGATGCGCGTGGGTTGAGAACCAAGGAATTAATTTTTGATGGCCTTAGAATACTTTTTGATTTCTTTCCACAGCAGGGAGAGATCAACTGAATGCATAAATCTGATGTTCATAAAGCCTTCCACCAAAATTGTGAAATTCATGGCCCCTGTGTTGGGGGTTCAGGCCCTAGGGTGGATTATATCTCAATTCAAACATCAAATTCAGATTAGTGTTTAGCCTTCAAAATAAAGCTTAGAATGCAATAATGAGACCCTCTAACAGGTCAGTCTAAGAGTTATGGTATGTAGGTGACTTTCAAGCCCTGTAGGCCTCTTGTTAAAGTTCAGGATGGAAGTACATGTATTTTCATTGATCATTTGATAATGGAGATTTTCGTGCATTTCAAGGTTTTGTTCTTTTAGTTTCTTGAAAACTCTACTGAGAAAGTGACATTGGTATCATTTCTATGAAATACATGACACAACCATTTTAAAAGATGCTTGAAAGGGTTTTTTCCCCCAAATTTTTAATGATACAGTAAATACTGTAAACGTACTACATTTGGCTGTGTATTCTATTTAGCACTTTTGGTGGAATGCGGCCTCCGCTAAATCAAGTACATCTCTAAATGCCATGCATACATGTATAAGAATAGTTACATTCAGGAAAACGCTAATTCTAATCCACGCCAACTTGTTTAAAAACTAATTTCTGACAAATATTGTACACGCCAAATAATAATATGTTTACAGTAGTTTATTTATCTTGCAAGAAAATGATAGAAAATATTCAATGTCAATAGATAAGATTTTTTATTATTGAGTAATTATATCGATTAAAATAATAAATTAGCGAGGGAGGGGTTTTCAACCAAGCCAAACAAATTTCCTGCAAGTTGATTCTTCAAGTACTGGCCCTAGGATCATGAAGCAGACCTAGACTTAAGTCAAATTTTGTACACTGTCTTATTGTCTTGTGATTGACATCATCAAAAAAATGATCTGCTATTAGAAGATGCCTCTATATTATGTTGATAGTTACAAATTTTAAGCATAGTCTTATGACATATTATAATTTTAAAAAAGGTTGAAATTTGGACTTGTGTCTAAAAAACTTTCATGATCATGAAGTCTGGTTTTTCACTTCAACATAAAACTTGTTTCAACAATGGTTTTTTTTTTTTTTTACAGCAATGCATTTACATGTGACAATGTTTTATTTCAGACAAGAATTATGGTAACGCATGGAATTCACTGGCTGCCATTGGTAGACTCAATCATTGTGTTAATTGATGGAAAAATAACAGAGATGGGGACCTATGATGAACTCCTGGGTCATGATGGAGCCTTCGCTCAGTTCCTGAAGACTTACCTAACACAGGAAAACCCGGACGAGGAGGAGGATGAAGAAAGTAAACCTAATTTTCACCAGCTTTAGCACTGTTTGACAAGATGTTAAGTTTGAATGTGCTGTGAAATGAAATATCATGTTCTATTATTTAAATATGCTCCTGATATCTTTAACAGAGGCCTGAAAGATTAATATATTTAGTTTTCAATGCATTTTACAATACATGTATATACATTTCATAGTGTTCTAAGAGGAGAAAATGAAGTTTGTTTTCCTCTGGAACAGCAACTATTTCTTAAGGCACAGCCAAAATGATATATTTTGTTGAGGGGGACAATAAGTTTCCAATGATCCGATAAGTTAGTAACTACATGATTTCTGTGAGGGAAATTGAATGCCACTAGCTATTAGTTTCAACATTATTCACTGTCAGAAAAAGCAGATAAACTCGTTCAGTGTGTACAGTGTTTTGATAAAATAGCAGATTTTTATCATCTTTAATATACATGTATTAAAAAAGTACACAAAAGTAAATAAAAGTGTGTATAAACAGAGTGTATTTTACGAAAGATAATAGTTGTTTGTTTTGAACATGAAGGAACGACAGTTATGTATGTATTGAATTTGGATAAACAGATATATTGTAGATATGTTCTTTTTATTTTCAGTCGAGCAAATGAAAAGTAAAATTTTAGAAAGAGTGGAATCCGTAACCTCAGACACGGGGGCCACTTCAGGGGAAGAGGGAAAAGCCCGCAAAAGGTCTTGATGATACATCAATACTGTATACAGAGTTATTTTCGCCCCAGGTTATTTTCGCCCTTCTTCCCTTGCAAACGGTTTCACCCCATCTTGAATTCACTCAGACAAAATTGTGTTTAAAGAGCGACAATTTGAGACATAGAAATTTGCCCAGTCTTAAACTCGCCCGCTGACAACAAGGACGAAAGGAGCGAAAATAAAATGGGGGCGAATATTTCCCTGTATACAGTAATACATCTGATTAAATCGGATATAAAAAATTAAAAAACAAATGTAGAAAAAATATTAAACTTTATGATATTATAATGATACCTTTCCAATATGGCTTCCATTACCTGCATATTTTATTCACTCATTTGTTAATGAAACAATTACTTGAAATTTGTCTAGGAAAGACAAAAGTGCCAAAGCTCCCTTAGCCCGCTCTATCTCAACCATTGATGGATCTGAACTTCCAGGAAAAGACAAAAAGGATGTTAAGGCTCTGGGTGACCAGCCAAAAATGAAAGAAAAAGATAAGCTTATTCAGGAAGAAAAGGCAGAAAAAGGCCAAGTAAGGGAATTCCCTAAAACACTATAATTATTGATTGTTGTGAACAATGTTTAAAACTAATGTGATTGTATCCAAGAAAAACACAGATGAAATATATGATTTTACTCGAAGTGCGCAAGTAGATGTATATATTACCTTTTGTACTTCAATTTAAGCATATTATTTATTTGTTGACAATTCAACTAAGCTGTTGTACCATCAGCAGTTTTCACTTCTCCAAACCATGCTTATTTACGAAGGTCATTTTAGATAAAAAAAAAAAATCATTGAAAATAGGTATAGGCATTGAATATCTAAATTATTTTGTAATTATTTCAGGTGAAATGGAAAGTATTTATGATGTATTTCCGAGCCATTGGAATGGCAGCCTCTGCAATAATCCTGGCTATCTTCATTGTGTTCCAAGTTTCCAGTGTTGGAGCCAACATCTGGCTATCTATATGGACTAATGATAAGGAACTGGCTAATATCAGTCTGGCTAATACCACAGAATATCAGAATCGGAACTACATGTTTCTTGGCATTTATGCAGCCTTTGGTGTTGTGCAAGGTAATTACCTCAATGCAACTGAATTTAACTATGAAAACTTAAATAGATCAGAAGATATTCACCACTGATGTTTTACAGACTTACATACAAAATGCAACAAACCTAAGAGGTTTAAAAAAAAAAAAAAAAAGTTTTCTGATTCAACTGTAATGATTTCTGAAGCAGTTTCTCTTGCCTTGTTTTAAAGGTGCTGTGATCATGATTTACACACTTCTTGCAACGTACAAAATGGTGGATGCTTCACGGAAACTTCACAATGCAATGTTGGAGAATGTGATGAAAGCACCCATGAGCTTCTTCGATACGACTCCCAGTGGGCGCATTGTGAATCGTTTCTCTCGGGATGTGGAGACGACAGACAACACTCTGCCCATGGTGTTGAGGATGTGGCTGAACATGTTCTTCAGCACACTCAGTACCTTTATAGTCATCAGTTACAGCACCCCTCTCTTTATGACCATCATAGTTCCTGTGCTCATATTCTATTTCGCTGTACAGGTAAAAATAGAACAAGCTTCAACATAAGATAAACTGTAGATTCCTCATTACTTGGTAAATGTGTGGAATTAAAATCCACGTAAAATCATGAGAAGCGACCCTCGTGGGTTTTAAAATCTTGCTTTTATTTTTCAGACGATTTGAATTATATGAAATTATGACAAAAAAATTGGTGCTCACAATTTTATATTCTTGCTACATGTACATGTGTTTGTGTAAAATCAGCTGAATTAAGTACTCGCTTAAAATAAGGAATTTACTTTTTTGAAATCAGCATTTTTGTCAGTGTTTGGTTGAAATGAAATTTTTTGAAAAGATGTTAATATAAAGCTCTACTCTTACTAAGTACTGGGGAGATATGGATTTATTTTTCCTAGATCTGTTGTTCGAGATCAGTATATTTGAATATGTTCATGAAAATGTAAATAGCAAATTCATATTTCTTACACCGGTAACTACAGGTATATAATTGCTCTTTTACAGAGATTTTATGTGCCAACATCTAGACAGCTCCAGAGAATTGAGTCGACCACCCGGTCACCAATCTTTAACCATTTTAGTGAGTCCCTTAATGGGGCCTCCTCTATCCGAGCCTACCATGAACAAGAAAGATTTATCAATGAGTCTCTGTCTAGGGTGGATAAAAATATCCTTTACTACTTTGCCAGAATAGCTTCCAACAGGTAAATGTGATTGTTAGAGTGTTCTAATGAATGTTGACGAGTACCATTACAAGTACTTGTGTCTTTGAATATGACAAAGAACTCAAGTTAAGATTATATAAATCTGTCTTTAATGCCTTTCATTTTAATGCCCCAGCATATTTTTTGTGTTTAAAGATGAAGAACATTTCAGTTATATAACTGGTAATATTTTCTCTTGTAAATTCCTTAAATTTGATTGATTGAGAAACATTTAATAAAATAATTTTTCCTTGCCTGTTATTGCTCCGTGAGCTACATTTGTATAGTGGACATGTCATAGCTGTGAGTGTTGTAATGTAGAATATGTAATAAACCTGGTACTCTTCAGATGGCTTGGCTGGAGACTGGAGTTTGCTGGCAATCTGATTGTGTTTGCTGCTGCTATATTCGCTGTGGTCACACCCAACCTTAGTGGAGGATTAGTCGGTCTTTCAGTGTCATATGCTCTACAGGTATAGTTTATCGATATTACCCCTGTTTAAAATACATGTACATTCAATTTTTAAAATCATAAGTTGATATTAAAGGCCGAACATTTTACAAATGCCCCCTTTTTGACCTGTACAAACTTCAAACTGATGCTGCCTGTCAATCAAATTTGAAACAAAAGCGCCCAGTTTGATTGATGTAATTGTCCGAGCGTGATCTGGCCAGGTCCGTGGAATTCTGTTTACTAGCAATTTCCGGAAACATTATCTTTGATATCTTCCGTCACATATTTAAAGGGGAAAATAAAAATTTGATTTTTAACATTTTTGAAATTGATTCTGAAAATTAATCGTTTAGTAATTGAAATTAGGCCACTCCAATATAATTTCTTGTTCGTCGGACCCCACGCGCTCGTATTTAAATAAAACTATACAAATAATATTATTATTAATTTTCCACATCCAGGAAATTCTGCGCTGTTTTCTGTTCTATTTCCACTCTATTGTTCGTATTTTAGATAGTTTTAATTTATAAATCAGAAACAAGTAGAAAAAATATAACCGTATAAATTCATTTATGAACCGCCTAAAAATTTGGCTACAAAAAATAATAGCTTTATTATTTTTAAATTGCTCACCCGCTCATACCTTTTTTCATTGGATGTCCGATGAACAGGAAATTATGTTTGTGTGGCCGTACATAATTTATATTTGAATTTGCGCGACCTTAAAAATTCCACAAAGATAAGCAGCTACAAAATAAATTGAATTTTCTTTTTAAAACAAAGGTATGAGCTACTTGTTGCACGAGTTTGGAACTTAGGTGCCTGCCTTTGCATTACACATTCTTATTGATGGCATAGTTTTCTTAACATTCTATAATTTTTTTTAGTTTTCTTAACATTCTATAATTTTTTTTAACTAACTACATTAAACAATGTCAAGTGCCAAACTCCATGTACTGAGCTATACACGTATGTTTAGAGAAAAGGACTATGTGTGGTACATGTATTTCGCCACCAAAATTAAACTTTTAAAATTAAAATTAGTATTCAAAAAGTGATCACCCCAGTGAAGTCATATGTATAAATGGCGTCATGAAGATTGCCTTATTTTGATAAATTGGGTGTTTTCCGATGGTTTTATGACTGGGAAACATGGAGCACATGCTTGCTCAAGTACCATTTTGAACTATGATGTGAATACCGGTAATTATAAGAACAAAACATAATTATGTAAAGATCGAACTTGAGCAGACCTGCGCTCTATACTATCAAAGGCAAAATATGAAGAAAAAATGACAATATTTTCATTTGCAAAATTGCAGGAATTTGTCCATATTTGTGACGTCATAGATGAAGAGCTATTGGACAAAGATGACTAATACATGTATCAAGATTAATGTGATAGACATCCTCTGTATAATGTATTATGAAGATTTGATTTTGATACGATACTATTTAAATATTGGTTAAAATTGAGGGCAGATATTTGACAATTTCAAATATAGTCCTTTGGACGACACAGATTTTGATGGTCCATATATAACTGTTAGATTGGATTCATTTCTGTATAAAATCGCTTCATATGTACAATTAGAACAATAAGATATTCCAACTAAGATCAATTCTGACTAATTATTTATTTCCTATGAATTAATTTGCCTCCTGTGTATAGAGATTAGCAGCGTTCACAATTGCAGGTAGACTGCAAGCCCCGGAGGCTTTCACACCTCTATAAAATAAGCCCTGCCCTCACCTGAGATTTACCACCCGGTAAAAATGTTCGGCCTTTAATTATGTCCCTGCAAAATGAAGACACATTTTATTTGTTGGAATAGTTTCATGGTGCAGTGTCAATCTCATGCTTGCCATCATTTCATATTGTTGATATTCATGTGTGTTAATTCCAAACACACTGTACATCATTCATCATGGGTTTAATTTCTAGAACAATCTTGTTAAGCAATATATACTCTGCTACATACATGTAGCTAGGTACATGATCTTCAGTTGAACATTATATCATTACAATTTTTGTAGGTGACAAGTGCCCTGAACATGTTGGTCAGACAAACAGCTGAATTAGAGACCAATGTGGTGGCTGTAGAAAGACTTAAAGAGTATTCTGAAGTCGAAACTGAGGTAATTTTTTTTTTTAATTATGTACACAAATAGGGTTGTATACATGTATTTGAAATTAGCAAATGCATATATATCAAGGATAAAGCAATTTTTATAGTCTTTGCTTTAAATTTTCAAAATTGATATGTTTATTGTGCAGTCAGCATAATTAATTAATAACAATGTCATAAGGTTTCCAGTAATCCATTGAAATGCGGAAGATGGTAAAAAATTAAAATCATTAGAAATAAAGCCAGTTTCTGCATGCACTTACTAAAAGAAATTTGAACATTGTGACAGGCAGAATGGATTCGCCCCTTTAGGAGACCACCTCATGATTGGCCTGCTAATGGAGGAGTTATCTTCCATGACTACAAGACCAGATACAGGGAGGGGTTAGACCTGGTACTGAGAGGAATATCTTTCCAAGTACTGGGTGGCCAAAAAGTAAGATTGCCATTCCAAGTTATCCCTGATCATTCATATTTAAATTATTATTATATTAAAATTCCCTAAATACATGTTCATTTTAGACCAAGCATTGTTCATTTACAGCTATGAATCTTTTTATCCTTTTTGATACTTTTTACTAAAATATATGATACTTTAACAGGTAGGTATAGTTGGAAGGACAGGGGCAGGTAAATCTTCTCTTACTGTGGCCCTGTTCCGGTTGATTGAATCTACTGGGGGTCAGATTGTGATTGATGGTCAGAGAATCTCTGACATCGGACTGCATGATCTCAGGGGCAAGCTTACCATTCTGCCTCAGGTAACAATTGTTAAAATTGGAATATTTTTTATGTAAGATTGTTAAAATATTGAAATTAACATGAAGGAAAAGCATTGGAATATTTTTTATGTAAGATTGTTAAAATATTGAAAATTAACATGAACGAAAAGCATTGTAATTTTCAGTGTCAGAATTTATACAATGTAGCTGACAATGTGCATGACTTGATGTTTGTAGGACCCGGTGTTATTTTCTGGAACTCTACGCATGAACATTGATCCATTCAGTGCCTACACAGATGAGAACATCTGGCATGCTCTGCAACATTCTCATTTGAAAGCTTTTGTAGAAGGTCTTCCAGAAGGATTACAGCATGAATGTGGAGAAGGGGGCCAGAATTTGAGGTGAGTTGTTGAAGGCAGTGCAGCATTAAGTTAACTCTGAGGATAAATCCCCAGGTTTCATACATTATGTTAATTAAAGAAGTATGTTAAAGAGATAGAGGAAAATGTAGAGAAGAAGAGCAACACTTGAGTTTCATTAACCAATGCTGTGATATTTAATCTTTGGCAGTGTAATATCAGTCAATCTACTTAATATTAATTGTAATTTCAAACTCCTTCATAATTATTATCCAGATGAAATTAGGCTGTCTCTGGTAAATGAGGTAATCATTAATGGAATTTAAAAGGCAGCATTTTAAGTACAACATATGCCTCACGCTTCTGTATGAAAAGTCAAATACATATAGGTCACAGTCTAACATTTTTTATTCAGAACTTATTTAGCATACAGGTATATCCAATACATCCAGGTATATCTGATACATACAGGTATATCTGATACATACAGGTATATCTGATACATCCAGGTATATCTGATACATCCAGGTATATCCGATACATCCAGGTATATCTGATACATCCAGGTATATCCGATACATACAGGTATATCCGATACATCCAGGTATATCGACACATCCAGGTATATCCGATACATCCAGGTATATCCGATACATACAGGTATATCCGATACATCCAGGTATATCCGATACATACAGGTATATCCAATACATACAGGTATATCTGATACATACAGGTATATCCAATACATACAGTGCTAACCAATACATACAGTGCTGTATATAGCTTATGAGAATGAGCTCTTCTTTAAATATTCAGGTTAATGTAACAATGTACAGTAGTAATGTCAACAATCTTGAGTGTGATATTTTTGAGTTGATTGGGAAATAAGAGTCTGGGTTAAATTAAACCATATAGTAAGGGGACTTAGCATCACTGCTGTGCCTGTGTGTGTACATGTATGTGTGTCCAGCTTATGGGCAAGATTCAAAGAAAACCCTTGCTCAAATGTTGATCAAACTTCTTACACTTCTTTGGCATGGTAAAAGGACAAATCCTATTAATTTTCATTTTTCATTGAAATAAGCAGCCAAATTTTGGGCAAAATTTCATGAATTTCATAGATTTGAACAAGTCCAAGATTCAGAAGAGATTCTGACAAATATCGCCAACATTTATGACAAGAAAATCATTTCATATAAATAGCTGCAGATCTGTTTGGCATGCCAACTCAAATTTTTTTTCTATCAGAGCAGACTACAGATCGTTAGATTTTCAGCTATATTACATAACATTTATATGAAATATAAATTTGCTTACCCGAATCATTTATGCTTAATGTTTGTCACTAAATGAAGCTTAATTAATAAACATTAAAGCATATGTGTTGTGTTTCTGCTAGGAATAGGGGAACTGTACATTCACGTAAATGTATAAACACCTCCTCCCCCAATGCTTGGGAATAGGGAAAAAAGAGATACTTTGTATTATGTATTATAATAATGAATTCAAAGTTGTTTTAAGAAGATAAATACTTCTGTCATATTTACTTTGATCTAAGTTATATGTATATATGCTTAATATATGTTCTGATTTTTCACAAAACAATTTGGTCTCCTAATATTACATGTAGATATTCCTTAATAATGCATTTCCCTGCAATATTTCATCTTGTGAGGGGATGCTCTGCTTAGCGGTGCCCTTGTTTTGAATTTTAAAAAATGTGTATATTGCACATTTAGTATTCATTTATTCAAATATAAGGGAAAAATATCCTGGTATGTTTTAAGTTTTTCATTATATCCTCATTTTTTCGGTTTTTTTCTGTCAGCGTTGGTCAGAGACAACTGGTTTGTTTGGCTAGAACCCTCCTAAGGAAATCCAAGATCCTGATTCTGGATGAGGCCACTGCTGCCGTAGACATGGAGACGGATGACCTTATCCAGAAGACCATCAGGACAGAGTTCAAGGACAGTACAGTGCTGACCATAGCACACAGGCTGAACACCATCATGGACTATGATAAGTATGCTGTTCCTCTTAAATAGATTTATTTCCTATTTTAGAAAACTCATCAAAGAGATAATTAAGATTTTTAGCTCACCTGAGCTGAAAGCTCAAGTGAGCTATTCTGATCACATTTTGTCTGTCGTCCGTCCGTCCGTCTGTCTGTCTGTCTGTAAACTTTTCACATTTTCAACATCTTCTCAAGAACCACTGGGCCAATTTCAACCAAACTTGGCACAAAGCATCCTTAGCCTAAGGGGATTCAAAGTTGTGAAAATTAAGGACCAAGCCCTCTTACAAGGGGAGATAATTAGGAATTAATGAAAATTTTCGAGAAATTTTCAAAAATCTTCTTCTCAAGAACCATTTGGCCAGGAAAGCTGAAACTTGTGTGGAAGCATCCTCAGGTAATGTAGATTCAAAGTTGTGAAAATCGTGATCCCCGGGGGTAGGATGGGGCCAAAATGGGGGGTCGACTTTTTACATAGGAATATATAGAGTAAATCTTTAAAAATCTTCTTCTCAAAAACCGTTAGGCCAGGAAAGCTGAAACTTATGAGGAAGCATCCTCAGGTAATGTAGATTCAAAGTTGTGAAAATCGTGATCCCCGGGGGTAGGATGGGGCCAAAATAGGGGGTCGACTTTTTACATAGCAATATATAGAGTAAATCTTTAAAAATCTTCTTCTCAAGAACCATTAGGCTAGAAAAGCTGAAACTTATGTGGAAGCATCCTCAGGTAATGTAGATTCAAAGTTGTGAAAATCATGACCCCCGGGGGTAGGATGGGGCCAAAATAGGGGGTCAACTTTTTACATAGCAATATATAGAGTAAATCTTTAAAAATCTTCTTCTCAAGAACCATTTGGCCAGGAAAGCTGAAACTTGTGTGGAAGCATCCTAAGGTAGTGTAGATTCAAAGTTGTGAAAATCATGACCCCCGGGGGTAGGGTGGGGCCACAATGGGGGGTCGACTTTTTACATAGGAATATATTGAGTAAATCTTTAAAAATCTTCTTCTCAAGAACCGTTAGGCCAGGAAAGCTGAAACTTGTGTGGAAGCATTCTCAGGTAGTGTATATTTAAATTAAGAAAATCATTACCCCCAGGGGTTGGGTGGGGCCACAATGGGGGGGGGGGTCAACTTTCTACATAGGAATAGAGTAAATCTTTAAAAATCTTCTTCTCAAGAACCATTAGGCTAGAAAAGCTGAAACTTATGTGGAAGCATCCTCAGGTAATGTAGATTCAAAGTTGTGAAAATCATGACCCCCGGGGGTAGGATGGGGCCAAAATAGGGGGTCAACTTTTTACATAGCAATATATAGAGTAAATCTTTAAAAATCTTCTTCTCAAGAACCATTTGGCCAGGAAAGCTGAAACTTGTGTGGAAGCATCCTAAGGTAGTGTAGATTCAAAGTTGTGAAAATCATGACCCCCGGGGGTAGGGTGGGGCCACAATGGGGGGTCGACTTTTTACATAGGAATATATTGAGTAAATCTTTAAAAATCTTCTTCTCAAGAACCGTTAGGCCAGGAAAGCTGAAACTTGTGTGGAAGCATTCTCAGGTAGTGTATATTTAAATTAAGAAAATCATTACCCCCAGGGGTTGGGTGGGGCCACAATGGGGGGGGGTCAACTTTCTACATAGGAATAGAGTAAATCTTTAAAAATCTTCTTCTCAAGAACCATTAGGCTAGAAAAGCTGAAACTTATGTGGAAGCATCCTCAGGTAATGTAGATTCAAAGTTGTGAAAATCATGACCCCCGGGGGTAGGATGGGGCCAAAATAGGGGGTCAACTTTTTACATAGCAATATATAGAGTAAATCTTTAAAAATCTTCTTCTCAAGAACCATTTGGCCAGGAAAGCTGAAACTTGTGTGGAAGCATCCTAAGGTAGTGTAAATTCAAAGTTGTGAAAATCATGACCCTCGGGGTGTAGGGTGGGGCTACAATGGAGGGTCGATTTTTAACATAGGAATATATAGAGTTAATCTTTAAAAATCGTCTTCTCAGAAACTAATTAGCCAGGAAAGCTGAAACTTGTGTGGAAGCATTCTCAGGTAGTGTATATTTAAAGTTGTGAAAATCATTACCCCCAGAGGTAGAGTGGGGCCACAATTTGGGATCAAATTTCTACATAGGAATATATAGAGTAAATCTTTAAAATTCGTCTTCTCAGAAACTAATAAGCCAGGAAGGCTGAAACTTGTTCGGAAGCATCCTCGGGTAGTGTAGATTTGAATTTGTAAAAATTATGATTTCTGGGGGTAGGGTGGGGCCACAATTGGGGTGGAATGTTTACATAGGAATATTAAGAGTAAATCTAGATCTTTAAAAATCTTCAGCCAGGTGATTATTTAATATTGTTTAGATTTTGGCTTCTGGATGATTCCTGGACGATTGGGTCTCACAAGGGGTTCAGAGTTTGATGTAGGTTTATATCCCATTTATAGACAATTGTTTAGGATCTTTTTGAGAGCTGCAATGCTCAACATGTGATATTACTATAAAATCATCCTGTTAGAAAAGGGACTAATGAAAATAAACATAAGAATATCCAGTCGAAAAAACTGAATTTTATTTATACAGTATCTACATGTATTATACTACATTGTCTAGATAGTTTGTATTACTGTATGACTCCATTAAGCTGATTTTATCATACTTATTGTTCCTCAGGTGAGCGATGTGGCCCATGGGCCTCTTGTTTGAGTTACCAATTTATTGAATAGTCTTTTGATATAAACCCTTTAAAACATGACATTGTAAATAACCTAGAAATAGTACATGTATATAAATTGCTTTTCCTTAAATTGTGGAATTAATTTTGCAATTCCTCTTAATTCAGTTTATTTCCTATTCATACTCATCAAATGATAATACATTTTAAGGTATCAATTTATTGAATAGTCTTTTGATTTAAACCTATTATAAATATGAGATTGAAAATGAACTAGAAATAATATTTAGATTGTTTTTCCTTGATCTGTGGAGTGAATTCACTGTGCCTTACACTAGTTTCAGTATGATGTGCTTACAACTACTTCACTTCAAGGTTTAGTACATGCACTTACATGATTTTGACATACATGTAAATATGGGTTTTTTCTATCTATTTTTCTAGAGTACTAGTGTTAGACCAGGGCCTAGTGAAGGAATATGACAGCCCTGATAATCTATTGAAGAACAAATCTTCAGTCTTCTATGGAATGGCCAAAGATGCCAATTTAGTGTAACTGTCTGTGATCAGTTAACATGGTGCCATTTCAGAATATGTGGACTGTATATTGATCTGGGCCATCAATAAATGACACAAGAAACTTCTCTTGTCTGACAGTTACCCTCTGGTGATAAGGGTAAAATCTCTAGTACATGTATGTGTATATGTAGATGTAATGTAACAATATTTGCTTAAAATATGTTGTAGAAATTAGCTGAAGAGTTTATAGAGGTACAATGAACATGTACATTTCAGTCAGCAAATTGTTCTCATTTTGGAGAAATACATCCCTGAATTGTGGTTGGTTGAGTGTCACAAAATTTGAAGTTGTGTGATAACTAATGAATTATTAAGGTATTTTTTATATTTGTAAATCTATTTCAGATATTTTTTAGTTATGCATGTATTTCAATGAGAATTTTTCTATTTAATGTCTGCCATTGTTAATTCTTGTGATCTTGATACTACAGTATTTTACATTTAAAGTTAATCGCCTGAGAAAATGGAATTGATTGTAATCATTTTACAATTAAATGATTCATACATCTAAATGGAGCATGATGTTTTTGAAATTAAACTTCTGCTCTATTTTACAAGGTTGTGACACAGAGCAAAAATCAAACTCAATGTCCATTCATCAAATGAAAAAAAAAAAGTTATAATTTCAGAGACTGGACAGAAATTATTTCATTTTCACCAATTGTTGTGTGAAGCACCCTAAAGCATATTTTGTTTTTCCAAGTTTCCTTAGTTGGACTTGAATGTATGACAACTTCAACAGAAATATTTGATCAAGTTGTGATTTTATGTCCTAATATTAATGATTGTTGAATGCCATTAGCTAATCTACAATATTCACTCTTGTGAGAAGGCCTTTCATTTACCTAAGCAAAAGTAGTAGGCCTACATTGTGTTTAAGTATGCATGATAATCAGTGGTAGTCCCCATGCTACTTGCGACTGATTATTTTTTTCCATTTTGTTTTTGACACCAATCACACGTCCTTGCATTATTACAGGACATCTTTACTGGTTTTTTTTTTCTGTGTGCCATTTTAAAATGAGGGATGCCTGGCACTCCTTTTTTCTTGAACTGTAAACAATTAGTGCTATGCCTGGTTGATGTTAACCCTCACTTTTTAATACCAGCTGAATTGTATAATCCTTTTTTGAGGAATTTTTTGTGAGAATTGTGTGTAATTTACACTTCATCTTTTCTTTCTACTCTTATTCTTATGTAGTGGCATATGTAGCAATTCCATACATGTAAATGATAAAACAATTTGTAATGAGCAGTCTATGACAGCTATCTATGTTGTTGATCAATGAGCCAAGGCAATGGATGTTGACACCCCCCCCCCCCCCCCCCCAACAGCTGGAATGTCTTGGGCAGTCGTAACATAATGTAATCTGTATTTACTCATAACCTTTGTTCTCAATGATATACTGTATATTTAAGATAGTACTATTATATAAATAGTGCCTGTTTGGGAGGGTACCAGTTAAAATTGACACCCCTGGAAAACCATTGTCAACCGACGCTTCGCGGCGGTTGACAATGGTTTTCCAGGGGTGTCAATTTCAACTGGTACCCTCCCAAACAGGCACTATTTATTTTATTATACTGAATGTCTTAATTTTATAGCAATTTTTACTGCTTTTATATAGAACAGACGTTAGTTATACGGCGAACCGTACGCGCAAAATTTACGCGCATGTAACAATTCTTTATATCGGCCCGTTGCCAAGTGTGTTGCTAACGCTGAGGGTATGAGAACGGATTGTCAACTGCGTCTAAACCAATCAGATTTCAGTATCTAACATGAAAGTATAATAAATTATGTTATTACATGTACATGTATATACATATTAATGTGTGTTTGATTATTCAGAATGTGTATTTATTTTAGATGTGTTGCGGTTCATTTACACCAACAGTGTAGAGAGTGGGACATAGATATATTTTTATACGCTATTGTGATGCCTCTATCTATAATTTTCATAAAATTTATTTTCAACTTCTCATTGTAGTGAACAAACAACATAGAATCTGAACCAAAAATAGTTTTTATATCTACTAGTCACATAATATAAATGTAAACAAAAATAGGCTATTGTTGTTTGCCAATAAAGATCGTTAGTAGATTGCTTGGTGCGTGAAGTTGAAGTCTGGATGTAATTTGGAACATTATAAAATTTTCGTATGCTAGAGATGTCGTGGCAGAGCTCAGGATCTGTGGGTCAGAGTATCCAGATTAACCCCCCCCAATAAAACCCCTCTATATTCTCTATATAACTTCATATCTCTATGGTGCACTGTTATTAGCTCTTATGAGCCAAAGACTGTGGCCATTTGTGCAGTGTGTTTAATTGTTTGGAATATGGACCTTATCTCAAGAACTCTTCAGCCAATTTGTCACAGAGTATTCCTTGACCCAATAACTTTCATTTATGCTTAAAGTAAGGATGTGGTCCTTTAACAGGGAGAGATGATAAAGTAAATATAAACAAAAACAGTGGTTGCTAAAAAAAATCTTTTTCTGATAAAAACCACTGGGTAGATAATGACCAAACTTACTCAAAAGGATAGGGGTATATTGTAGATGAAGACATCACTCTAGGGCAAAGAGTGTGGTCTCATGGTCAAGGTCTTTTCAATGTTGACATTTTGTTATGTTGACATTTTGTTAAAACTTCAATTTTTTGTCCACTCTTGCCAGTTGATGCATCTGACAAACTGAAGTTGAATATTTTAGTTGTACATGTATATCATAGGCAAGTTTAGGCCTAGGACCATCAAACTTTGTCATTTGATAAGGCTTTGGGTCTCAGGGTTTGACATTGAAAAGAAGGTAACAATGACCTACATGTACTTTGTAAAGTTGGTAACAATGACATACTGTCTAAATTTTATGACCTTTCAGTTTCAAAGCAATTTTAATTAAATACTTTAATACCAAAACTGTATTTTAGGACAAGTTGGAAAAAATCAATTTTTATTTTGAACACTTTGACTTGCAGAATCAACAAGCCTAACCGTAGATACATCTTATATTTATATGTCCATTTACAAATAGGTCATAGAAACCTACTTTTGATATTTTATAATCATAATCAAATCTATATCTTGATTAGTATTAGGCCAAGGTCTAAAGTTCATCGAACCTTATTAATTGGTGCATCTTGCAATCTCAAGATTGTTTTAGTCAAAGTAGGCCACAATGACATACTTTTTGCCTTTTATCATTATTCATTGTCAGATCTTTTAATCTTTGATAAAAAGAGACCTAAGATAATTAACTTTGTCAATTGATGCAGCTAAGAAACTTAAGATATGCTCTTCCAATAGTAGGCTACTATGATACGTTAACTTTTCGTTTCATTTTTTTATGAATTGTCAAATATTTGATAATTTTTGCCAGTTTTACAATTTATTAGAAAAGTTTTTATAGACTTCTTGGCCTATTGTGTTTGATGATGCATCGTGATGTATAACCTCTGAACAAGAATTGCGAGATCGCCATTATTGTCAAAACAAGAAAACAGAATTTACTCCAACTACTTCTGATGTAGGCGAGAGCCCTCAAAGAACTTCTGCGGTAAGTGTAGGGACATTGTCAGTATACAGTGCCAGTAGTGTAGAAGTATGGTCTGTTTCCAAGAGCCGCAGTTCCGCAGCTGCTGTACCGGTTCCAAGCTACATGGTAGAACATTGGAAGTTTATCAGCGGTATGTTATTTAAACAGTTAATCAAGTGTTGTAACCTTATGGCCTAGTGGAAAGTCAGGCGGTGAAAAGTTCGAATCGCGCTATGTCCTCTCATGTAATCGAACATAACATGGCGTTTATTGTTAATTTTGCAGCGTTTTTAAGTATATCGGTAATTTTAATAAATTTTGGCATATGATTTTCATGTAGCAAGCTTGATTTGAGGAAAGGATTTCTAAGTAGAAAGCAGCTGTCAATGAAGGATATACGTGATAAAATAGTTAATTATCTGAACTAAAAGCAAACATTTTACGTAATATCGATTTTGATACTTGACGTAATTGAAATCTTTATAACCCACGTGTATTGCCGTGTAGTAAACTGATTGATCGTTTTAGGAAGTTCTCACGAACAAAAGTCAAACATTTGCTATGTACTTATCCAAAATTTCCTGTATATAGTAGATAACGACAACACTAACTCTAAGTAGTGTGTTTTTTTTAAACAGTGTTTTTTTTATATTATACATCAAACATTAAATGTAGCGTCCTCTGACTATATAAAGATTGGGCGGTAACGTTAAACAAATTTAACTTAAGATCCATCTTAAAATAAATATTTTTAAAATATTTTCCTGCTTTTTTATATTAGGAACTCTCCTTTTCTAGGAGGTGAACATATCATGGCCGTCCAGTCCTTTAAAGGTGGCGTGGAACACCTTAAGGGGGATGTGCGGCCATCTTTTACATTTGAGAAGAAAAATGTAAACATTTCCTGAACTGGCTTGTTTTTTGTCCAAATCTTACTAAAACTGTTGTCAAAAGATATAAAAGCAATAAATATGACGTTTAACATGTTGTTTCGTATGCAAATTACGCATACAAGGGCAGAACAATGCATTTTTTAATCATTTTGAACTGCGCAGCTACAGACTTAAATTCAAGATTTAAAAATATGAAAGGAGGTCATTAGTGTCTACTCTACAACCATTTGTTGAGAAAAAGGTCAAAGCTTGCTTATTTAAGTTGTAACTTTGTCACAAAAGAGGGTACCCCATTCTATGGTGGCATATCTCTGCCCCTTGTGTGCAAGTTATTTTTCTATAAATTATGTCGACATACAAGATAAATATGTTGACATGCAAGATAGTTATGTCAACATGCAACATAACTATGTTGACATGCACGAAAATTGCAATCAAATAAGAATTATAAAAAATCTCAAAAAATCTCAAATATCGCCCACATGTGACATCCAAGATGCTAGATGCTACCTATTTATGTCGACATGCAACTTATTTATGTTAACATGCAAGATAAATATGCTGACATGCAACTTATTTATGTCAACATGCAACTTATTTATGTTAACATGCAACTTGTTTATTTCAACATGCAACTTATTTATGTTGACATGCGAGATAAATATGTTGACATGCAACTTAGTTATGTTCACATGCGAGATAAATATGTTGACATGCAACTAATAAGTTGTATGTCAACATAACTAAGTTGCATGTCGACATAAATAAGTTGCATGTCGACATAAAGAAGTTGCATGTTAACATAAATAAGTTGCATGTTGACATAAAGAAGTTGCATGTTAACATAAATAAGTTGCATGTTGACATAAAGAAGTTGCATGTTAACATAAAGAAGTTGCATGTCGACATAACGAAATAGTTAGCATCTAGCATCTTGTATGTCACATGTTAGCGATATTTGAGATTTTTTATCATTCTTATTTGATTGCAATTTTCTTGCATGTCAACATAGTTATGTTGCATGTTGACATAACTATCTTGCATGTCAACATATTTATCTTGCACGTTGACATAATTTATAGAAAAATAACTTGCACACAGGGGGCAGAGATATGCCACCATACCATTCTTAAAATGAGTCTCAAAAACCATCAATTTGCACGATATATTTTTGTCTGTGTCTATGAAGGTACAGTAGAGTTATATTTTCATTGAAAAATATATGTATATTTTTTCTTTAAGGCAATTAATATTTTGGACCCCTATCCTACATGCACTTCTAAAAAGAATTCAATTTAATTTATACTCATAGAACTAAAACAATTGGAACTGGTATAGAGATGTCGGTCACATCCAGTCCAGATTGTTTTGAATTGACATTTATTTTTATCGATGAAAATATAACGACAATGTGCCTCCATAGACACGGGAGTTCTAAGTATAGCTTGGAATTTTCTTGCTCTAAAAATAGATACCATACCGACTGATAAAATATGGGTACCCTATTTTGAGGCAAAGTTTCTATATTTATGTGCAAAATTCAACCTTTTTCTCAACAAATGGTTGTAGAGAGAACACCAATGAACCCCTTCATATTTTTTTCAGATTTTTAAATCTTCAAAATAAGTCTGTTGCTGCGCAGTTCGACAGCTGTTTTAAGTGATTAAAAAGGAATTGTCCTGTTCTTGTATGCATAATTTACATATAAAACAACATGCAGAATCTCATGTTTATTGCTTTTATATCTTTTGGCAACAGTTTTGGTCAGTTTCGGGCAGAAACAAGCCAGTTCAAGAAATGTTTACATTCTTGTGCTCAAATGTAAAAGATGGCCGCACATCCCCCTTAAGATATCAGAGTACATCATACATGTGGTAGAATTATAGTTTTATTCAATATTTGGTTTTAAGATGCATAATAAGAATTCTTATAAAGGTAAAAGCTGTAGAAGTCCCGGCTGGTTTTTTAAGCATGACTTGCAGGATAATACATGACATTTTAACCTAGTGCGTCATGATGTTGGATTTCATGAAGATTTAAGAAAAAAAGTAAAAAAAAAATAAAAAATTTTGTATTTTGATAGAAAGTACGTCACAATATAGAGGTATTACCAGTATATACCATTTTTCCTAAAGCCCTCTGGCTTAGATGTACTCAGTAACTTATGGTTATATTACCCCATCACCCCCACCCCCAAAAATCCCCCCAAAACAACACGAACAAACAAATAGAAAAGGTGAGGAAAAATATTATAAATGTAAAATGTTTCGAAAGGGTTCAAATTGAAAAACCTCTTCAAATATGCAAGGACTCTTTTAACAGTGCTGTTTTATCATACGTGTGCCTTCATATACATGTAATTTAAAAAAATAATAATTTTTGTGATTATTTTTTGTTTGGCTTGTAGATTCTTTTTTTGAAAATTGCCACCATGGCAATAATCCTTTTTGAAAGATTTGGAGTTAAGATTCTGCATGTTTTTGGTCAATCTGCCGATAACAGCACCACACGGCCAAGTTAGGCGTAAGACGGGGTGTTTTCTCGGTTTCATGCATGATTAAACAACACCCCGATCCCCTGGCTTTCCCACAATGCTCCGGAAAACAGGCCAAGGAAATAAATCAGACAAGAATGAGGTATATCAGTGTGGATTAAATACTTATAATGTTTTAAAAGACCACGCGCACGTTTAGCAGGAAATGAATTGCTGATATACATTTATTATCTTTCAGATATATATCTCCATCTACTTAAGCAATCGAATCGATTTAAAAATAGCAATTTTGGGGTTTCATTTCGCAATTTACGATCCAAATACCAAAAAAAAAAGATGGTTAATAAACTGTAATCTGTATTTGAGGGAGAAACTATTCAGAGGATCGCCATATATGAAAATTGGTTTTCTAAATAGTCCAAAAATATTTCTCCTGATAATTATTTAATCCTTTTTCAATCTTATCATAACTGTTTAAGTCACGTGCAGAATTAATCACAGTAGCCCACGTTTTTACAACCAAAAAACCCTCTCAGATTGATTCATTGCGTGATTGCACGATTATTTAATGTCGTCACACTACGATTTTCTGATGTTATACATGTATATTAGATTGGATAAATAAACGCAATCACTTTTCTCTCCTTTCATTTGAATGAAAAATATATGTTCTATTTGGGGGGGGGGGTAAATACTACAAAATAATTGCTGAAAAAGAATTTTGACTATGTGAATGTGCAATAACATTTTATTTCTGATTTCAATAAAACTGAAGCTAGCGTGTTCGGAAGTGCCTTGGGGTTTATTAAATACATGTGCACTTTTGGGAACACTAGGTAGGAAATACGGTATGGGAAAATTATGTCTATGTAAAAAAGATATTTCTACGAGTCGAAGAATTAACTCGAATTTGTGTGCCGATGTATAAAGAGTGGTACGTGTACATATGATTCATAATTTCTTATATGAATTAATGTTATGGCTTTAATTTAGGATATGTTAACCGGAAAATAGACTATTTATTTAGTTCGTTGTAATTGAAGTCTTATTACTATTTCCGGTAGTTTTAATTCTTTTTTTTACAATAGCATCACTTATAAACGCTATCGCCAATGTTCACCAAAAATGATTATCATTTCCGCTAATTGCAGATTTTGAAAGTGGAATTACCAAGTTAAAGAGCGACCGACAGCAACCGAAGAGGCGGAAGTAGAATCAATATTACGTCAGTTCACTTCCGTTATATGAATTGTTCAACCGATTTCATTGTCTGACTGAACAAATATTGAAATGAAATGCCCTGCCACATAATAATGAAAACGGTGGTCAGCGAAAATACATATCGGAGTCACCTAAGAAAATAAGATCAGATTTTCTATAATTTGGTAAAGAAAAAATCAAATTGTAGCTTTTTAATTTAAATTTGTTATTATTTTTCTTTGCTGTATTCCCCATTTATTTTTCATTTCCTGTAATCCCAGAGCTCAGAGCTCTTCTCTCAACGATTCCGGCCTGTATAATACACAAACTCTTCTTATCCAGGATGTAAATATCGCCCATGACCATCTTGCATACCCTTAACTTCTACTTTTCCGTGGGGTTTTTTTTCCAGTTACTTAAATAGTTTCTTTCTCAAAGAGACCCTTACCCCCTCCCAAGAAGAAGAAGAAGAAGAACAAAAACAACAACAGAGCAACCCTTTCTTTGAAAAAAAAGAAGAGTTTATATGCAACCCCGATAACTGAAGCAGAAATATACTATAGATTAAAATCTTACGGTGATAATATCTAATATGTTTATCTCTATATACTATATATATCCACAGGTTAAATCTATTTACTTGCATTTTTATAGAGAATTTTTTCTTCGTATTTTACGGGTCGGAAAAAAGACTGATTAACTGTAGAAGCAGACTAAGTAAAATAGCTTGTACATTTGTATTTTATAAGTTTAAATAAAGATTGTAAAAGTAGTTTTCCATGTAAAAAAAAATAATAACCCCCCCCCCCCATTTTTAATAGATATAATCATAAGAACTCTATGGAAGTAAAACTATTGATCAAATTTGAACGATATTTACTATATGTAAGATGGACATTAATATAAATAATCATTGATCGGCTAAAACTAATAAAACTTGTGTATAATAAATTAGTCCCGTTGATACTGATTGGATTAAAAGTTTTTAATTTTTGTGTTAGGTTATTTTGCCCATTGTGTAATTTTTTTCCATGGCAAATTGATTTTGTTTCCAATTTTATTTTTATTTGTACTGGGAAAAATTTATGAAAAAAAAATGATATTGTCGTTAGGCATATATGGAATCTTTGTAATGAGCCAAATAAAACATTATATAAAAATTATTCTGTTTAATATAATTTTTAATTTGTCTATTTGTAAAAATATTGAAAGAGAAAATAAAAATGATATACAGAGGTATATAATCACAAAAAATTGTTTCTGGATAAACAGAAATAAAAGAGTTTTATATATTTTTTATTATTATTATTTTGTCGTAATTTTATTTTCTGCAAATATTGAAAGACAAAAGAAACTTTTAACTTCAAGACTTTGCAGTGAAAATTGATAAATAAGACTGATAAAATCGTGAAAAATGTCACCAATTTTACAAGAAAAAGCGGTGTTTATAAAATCAAAAGATCGATCATCTTTATTTTTGATTATTTTCATCAGGGTTTTTAGAAAGGATTTTTTTTCTCAGATATGAATATTAATAAAAAATTTAGCTATTTTTTGATGATTTTTTTTTTGCAAATCGATAAAAAATTAATACAATAAATACCTAGTTATTTCTGTTGAAAAAAATCATTCCGATTTTATCCACTTAGAAAATGTTTCCGACTGCGTTAATAGTGTATATCAGACCATCAAAGTTTGAGAAATGATTATGACATTTTAATTCTCAGGCCGACAGACAAAATAATTTCAATTCTTGGATTCTCGCGACACTCGGTAAAAAAAACTTGTTTTTCTTTTCAAAACACATCTATCCAGTAGGCGCGAGTTGATAACCATCGTAAAGCCCTTAATTTGTCTGTTAAGTGCCGATTATCAATTAGGCGCGCTATTCATCCCCAATAATAGATATGAAAGGTATTTTTTACTTGTTCCCCCGTGTCGAGGTAATCTGCTATTGTTTGTAGTTGTATTGGTTGTTTTTTCTGCTCGCAATCGGCCCGACCCAATTGCAATTAAGTCGTCGCAGACATGTGTTTTATCCGTAATCTAGACAAATCTGTATATACTTCCATATTTATCTCTTTAAGGGATCGTGTAAAGTTCGGATGCTCCTTAGTAGTCCGTTAGAGGAATAAAAAAATAAAACTGAAATCTGATTGGATGAAAGTTCTGTTCTAATACTTTTTTGAATAGGTGACCATTGTGACGTCATAAAGGGGTTCAAAAGAAATGTAATGAATATTCATGTTTGAAATGTAAAAACATTCAAAATTTCAAAATGGCTGACCATTTCTTTCCTAAATCCGTGTGGACGAGACAATTTGTTTCTATAATTGTCCAAGATCCGGAACTGGGAAATAAGTTTGTGTCATGTTTTCCTTGTGTGTAACCGTTTGGTCTTTTGCAGCCAAATATGGTGGCAAAAGACCGTAAGAAACTTAGCTTTATTCAATAAAAACCGGACAGCCTTTTTATAGTAGAAGTGGACATTTATAAGCTAATGTTGAGTTTATTGTCGGCTTTTTCTCGGATTTGTAAACTTGCTAATAATTGTGAGAGTCGAGTTTTTGATGTGTTACAATTTAATCAGAAAAAATCAATGGCTTAAATGGAAACGACAAAGATGTGCGAATAATCTTGCTCTCAGTAATGCAAAAGTCAAGAGAAATTCTCCTCACAACCAGCCTTCAACATCCCACAGTCAATATTGGGTAAGTTGCTTCTAAATATCTTTATATAAATCCTAACTGTATTATTTGCTCTACTGGTAAGACAGTGCATCCCTCATATACATAGGAGCGAAAGAAAGTATTTAAATTGATAAAAGTTAATTACCAACAAAAAAAAACCCACCAACCCCCCCCCCCCCACCAAAAAACAACATTTAAAAACAAAACCCTCAAAATTATGAGTAAAATAAACATTATTTTTTACATATCTAAAGTGAGCGACCCTTAATTTTTATATAATTGTTTAATATTCAGAATTTTAATTATATTTACATAAAATCTCTTCAACTCAATAGAAAATAAGGCATAAAAAGACAGTATTTATATTCGTCGAGAGATAGTTTTGAATAACATGAAAATAATAAATTCATTCATCGTAATCTCAAATTAAATTCCACGAAAAATTATTGTTAAATATTAATTTTTATTTACAACTATAGAAAAATAAATTAAGATATTAAATTAAATAAGAATATCTTTTTATTAACATTCGAAACATCTACTCTCATAAAAATAGTTCTCTCTCTCTCTCTCTCTTTTTATTTATTTATTTATTTTATTTTTTTGCTTTGAATCTGAGCTATTGACGAGGAATAAAACAATTTAAACAATTTAGAAACTTCCTTAAAAAGTATTCCTTTTCATATATATATAATTTATATATATACATACATATTTCACAAAAATTATTTGAACTCAAACAATTAAATTTCCTCAAGCAATGGTTTTTTGCACAGAAAAATGATGTGTCATTAGATCAACAGGAATAAAACTAATAATAAAAAGGTTAAAATAGAGTGAAAATAAACAACAAAAATAATGTACAAAAAAAAAAAAAATAATAATAGAAGAAAAAGTACAAACAAAATATTAATTCTAGAAAAACCACATAGATACAAATAACCCATATGTACTAGTACTCCCTTTTCTAAAATACCCTTGAGAAAAAAAAAAACTTCCAAACTAGACAATATCAGATATCTAATTGAATTATTCCGATAAAAAATGTTGTTATACTCTATTTAAAAAAAAATGAAAATAATCCAACATTATGATGTTTTATTTTTTTGTTAAATGTAAAAAAAAATATGAATAAAAAAAAAAGCCGCGCGCATAGACAGTAAAAAATGAACAGGACACGTCTGAAATGAACATATTTTGAATTATCAATGTAATTGAAAAGCCATTTCTTTCACGGAAAAGCCCGAGTTTCCATTCCATCATCTAAAGAAGTTTTCCACCCACTTATAGCCAATTTTTGCTAATTTTCTACAAATTGCTAGCATTTGACAAAATGTTGAGACATTATTCCATCAAAGAAGCACATTGGAGAGAATTCTCTCTACTTTCTCAGCTTTTAACTTATTACAGAAATCTTGAAAGCATGTAATTTAGGCGCATCCTGCCCCTGACTGCAGAATGAAGATGTAGCACAGTTCGTTTCCGAAAGAGCATGCCAAATTATTAGTTAAATCATCACCCGTCCTGTAGATTAACTATCTATTATGGCACCACTCGAGACCGAGGCCAGAAATTCACGCCGGCGAGTCTCTTAAATAATAGAGAAAATGGTGCAAAATTAACTAATTTAATACAAATTTCAGGCCTGCATGTTATTGTTAAAGGATTCCATTGCGGTTGTCATTTTTGTCCAATTATCACGTGTAAACCAATACTTCGGGCTGGCGCTCCCGGCACGCGATGCACGGCATCAGAAAACAGACCTCATTCAAATCTCTTTAGAAATACTCAGACTTTGGCAAAAAGGAAATGATAGGGTTTATACCAATAGATAAATTCCGTTATCGACCCTCATTTTTTCTGAAATTTTACTAAAACTTTGAAAAATAAAATCACATGACATGGCCTTTGGGCATATAGTTGTCTTGTACCTATGAAGGTTTCTTCCTCTGGGGTCTTGTTTTACATTGGGTACATGTATATACTGACACACACATATACTTCGATAGGCCATTTCTTGTTATTCTTTGACATTGAAGTCACGTACTGAAATAGCGTATTGTATGAAATAATACAGAACCAAATTGAAAGGCATTTGCTTACACGGTATATTTTAAAATCTGGACTGTCACTAGTCTTTTTGAATCCACATACATTTGGAAGTTTAAATTGAAAGAAAAATCTTGTTTGTGTTATATTTGTATGCAAAGCGTATGCATTCATGAACAACTCTTGAGACTGATTAAGAACTCAGTTGAACGAAGAAACAGCAGATTTATTGCCCGACTCACTGTTGCCCACCATTTTTGGGTTGTTTTTTTTTTTTTTGCGCCCCTTCCTCCAAGGATTTAAAAAAAGACATACTCTAGTGATTCCCTTTCGTTCCATTAATTGTCTGTGGAATCCATTATTCAAAATGATAATTTTTGTCGTAACTTTCAAAGTGGGTATACTAATTCTATTAGATTAAATTGAAATCAGGAAAAGGTTACTATAGTTTTATCATTCATTGTTTTAGTCTATTTCTGCATTGTTTTTTTTATAATTATGTTTAACTCTGTAGTGGATTATCTGCTTGCTTTTTACTTGTTTAACTAAACTACATTCTTTCACCGTGTTTGACAAAAGTTACTTTTCATTTCAAAAAGCACAAAAATATACGTTCTAGTTTAAAAAAAAAACAACGCCTTTTTAACAATGAATGTTTATATTTGTGTGCTGAAATATAAGGTTAAACCGTAGGCATAAGTATCACATGAAATGAAATGTAAATGAATCTAAAACGATTAAAAAATAATTTATTATATAATATAAATATTACGTAGGTGAGATTCAATTATTGAAACTGCACTAAGTGAAAACGTATCACACAGCATGTTGAGGACCGAGTGCATTTGTGACAACATCCGAGTGTCGTCATTTTTGCGCTTTCTCTGTAACTACCGCTAAATTTGACCATTGTCAAAATCCCCAACCTAACATATAGCTGACGGATCCCATATCTCATCCTGATAATTAGGGAAAAGAATTTTTGCTTGTCATCAAGGGAGACAAACGCATGTCACGTAGATGAATAAACGGAAGCTAAATGTTCATTATTAAGGTTATAATCGGCTCATATGGCCGGGACGGAGTTTTACACGCTTTTAATCTGTTTTCTTGCAGAAATCAGTTACTCATTTGCTTAAATTAGTCGCAGTGGGTATTAAATACCCTCGAACGCACCTAATACACAAACGAAATCAGTTGTTCTATTAATTGGCAAAATATCGACATCAACTGAGTTTATCTAATTTTGGCGAAGATTTTACATCGTTTATTATAAGAATTATGGCAAATCAGTCAAGTCCCAAGCGGCTCTTGGCTAGCACAGCATCCTTAATTGGCCAGAGAAAGGACAGAGCGTATATGACAAGAATAACTTACGAAGGGAAAAATGGTTTAGAGTAATTGCATTACGCGGAGACCTCTCGCTTTTGTCGATTCTGTCGACGACCATTTTGATAACATCGCTAGTACACCTGTTCAGAGGAAAATTGATAGTTTTTCCGGGTTTTGGCAATTGTAATATCTTTTGTCTCTAGTATTACAAAAGTCAATGTCACTGTCAATTGTTCTTTCCTTTCTACAATTAGCTGTAAATGACAATGAGAGAGGGTTAAATAGATAGATGGATAGATAGTAGAGATAGATTTATGGATAAATGACGTCCTTTATCCAAAACGAATGTTTATAGTTATAAGTTTTATTCATCTACAAAAATTTTCAATCTTTTAAAAAACAATATACATTAAAATCCAACCATGCATATAGGTAGAGCTACTTGTGTTTACATTTTATCAACGTAAGTCTTTATTCTGGACATCTTGATTTATTCGCTTAACATTTCTCTAAATAGATAAACAGAAAGCTCAATAAAGCGTATCTTATTTATAGTCTATGGTGGGTTTTTTTAAATTAAAAAGTATGCCCACTCAAAACAGAAATTCGATTAAAAGGATGTAACGTTTACCCTTGAATATATCAAAATGAAATTTTCACATTTAACACTTGGGATATAGTATGTTAAACTTTGAGAAACTTGATTGTTTTTCCTTAAAATGAACAGCTGTTGATTAGGAAAATGAAGTGAAAAATTACAATACAATAGAATTGTTTAAACATTTCCGCACTTGAAGCCCATTGCCGAAATAATGCGCAACATTGACAGATGGATCATAATATTTCCCTCTTTTCCATAATTAGGGAGGAATAAAGTTCTTTCCTATTCTCCGAATCAAAATTGTTTTACAACTTCTTCTGGTAATTAGTTAGACCAGAAAAATCGGTGGAATTGTTCTGAAACAAAAATAAGGGATTAATTTCTAGTCCGCTGCCTCATTCCGGTGTAGAAACAACGCATGCATATTCCATGTGTAAGTTTCACAATTTTATTCCTTCTTAAACCGAAGCAATATTAATTGCTTAAATAGCTCATTTTAGGCGTTTAAATATTTTCCTAGCATGATTAATAGACTAAGCACCTGAGTAAACACTTTATGATAAAATTCATTTATACCATACAATGTTGATTGACACTGGAAACTCCATGTACCATTCGGTACTAAAGTGTGTATATTTCTTGAAAATAAGATATACCGCCTTAAGGAAATAAGGCTGTTTGTCAATTATCTATGTTTTACAATTTCCACCATCTTTGTAATTTAATTCTTAAGTTGAAATGTCTTTGATGAAAAATAAACTGTTTATTTAAAATTTTTAGGAACACTCACTAAAAAAATGCAGGATTTTTTTTTCGGTAATCAAATCTTGACAAAGATAATAAGACAATTAGAATTTATCAAATAAAAATTGTTTTCTTACAGCTGATCACAAAGTAAAGGACAGAATGCGTAATCAATCATACAAAGCACCGACAAAGAAAATTATCAACATATCTTTTCCTTCATAAACGGGTTTCCATGTTTCGATTGTAAATCCTCTTAAAAAACCTGAAATCAAAAATATAATTTCAAATATTTGACAGCATTAATTTTATATGCTAAAGCGATGAAATTCATAAATTAGATAAAAAGTAAAAGTTTCATTGATTTTTCTAATTGCCTAGATGTTATGCTAAATAAAGAATATTCATATTATATCGCAGGCTTATTGCAGCTTGGTAATTCAATCGTAACAAATCGTGAGTACGTTATTATTCTAGATTTTATTAAAACACGAAAACTCTTTCAAAAAAATAATAATCTTTGAGAAAGCGTAGAAAAATTGTAAAAATAAATAAATATAGAAACAGTAAATTTTCAGCATAATTATACTTCGAGTCCCTGGTTATTCCTTGTTTGGTAAGAACGCGACAGGAGTATTCAGAGTGTAACCCTGAGACATTCAGTATTAATTTTGCTCGCTATGATGCTGTTTTGGAAAATCAGGGAAGAGTTGTCCCAGCTAACGTGATCAGAAATTGGCGATTAGTGATCTTGCATTCGGTGCGTAATCTAGTTGTCATAATTTGATCCGAAGCAAGACAGGCCTCAGATGGCTTTCCTTTTAAATAACACCATCTTCCGACGTCTTTTGTCTCCCTACCGGATTCCATAATTATCACAGCCGGGATAAGGAAACTGTGAATTAGTGGATTTTATACGAGAGTTAACATCTCCCTCGCGAAGATTAATTCCATCCATTTACGAATTTCCCCTAATCATACGCAGATTCCAAGACGTCTTTCGCTATTGGTTGGTTTTTATTTGTCACCTCCTCTTTGATAACCCTCGCAGAGAAATCAAAATATCAAAGCTTAAAACCGAGATATTAAAAAAAGAAACCAATGTGAATGCATATTGTTTTTAGAATTTTTTTCTAATTAGAAATATCTTTGCTGATTTCAGATCCTAAATTTCAAATGAATAAAATGCAGTACTCCGAGGGCCATGGACAGAGACCCACCTCTTTCTTTATAGAAGACATTCTTCTTAACAAACCCAAACCTACATTCCGGGAACTACCACCATCTCTTCAACTGAGACCGACTGTTTCGGATTTTCCGGGATACCCTTATTTTCCGGGTATCTTCTACCCGCACCAAGTGCTTCAACATACTCCAAGCTTTATCAAACACCCAGAACACCCGTTTTTGATGCCGTCTGTTGCCGGTAAGTACATTTCAATATTTAAACTAGATTTACCTGATAAATATTTTAAATCTAGATTGTACAAAGTAAACTACAACAAATCTAGATTGTACAAAGTAAACTACAACAAATCTAGATTGTACAAAGTAAACTACAACATTAAGCTTTGGGTGGACCTACGGAATTTATTTTAGCAACAGGCAATGAATAATATAGTATCCATTTTTATGAAGTGTTATTATTATTTCAAAATTAAAACAAAATATACAAGAAATTACATTCTTTATCAAATACTGTATTAAATTTTAAGATTTACTGACTGATTGTAATTCCCAGCTATTTTAAAAATTTGATATACTATATAGTATACGTATTATGGATAAGAATAAGAGAGAGAAAAAATATTGAAAAATGGAGATTTAATTGATTATTTGGAAGCGTTTCCAAACAAATTTAGACTCATTTTGTACAAAGAACTTCAATCATTTATAAATTTATTCTATATTTAACAAAATAACCCATCGGTCACTTAATTCTCCGTTTATTCAAAACCTTTCCTATAATTATTCCATTAAACTTTATATATTGATATATATAGGTATTGATATTTAACACAATATCACTTTTCAAGTGCTAGTGGTCGAAACACTGGACGCTACAAAAATGATGGCATAATTTTTTTTGTGCTTCTTATTTTCTTTTTTATTTAAAATATCTCATTCTGTAATTTCGACTGACTTGTAAATTTTATATTACATATTTTAAGAAATAAACCTTAAAACAAGGGATTCAGTTAATTATAAAAAGGATAACTTGATTTCTACCGGAACTTTGTACCATCTCAAAATCGTCTTTATTTCCTGTCCCACTGTCAACCGGATGCCAGTCCCATGAATCTCGAATGAGCTTGCCTAGTCAGGCTAGAGTATTTGTAGACCTGTCTGTGTGTGGGTACAAGGAAACGTTATTCCTTTTGAATTCATCACTTAAAATATTTTCACGTAAAAACCAGAGAGAGAGAGAGAGAGAGAGAGAGAGACAGAGAGACAGAGAGAGATTATCACAGTGATGTTTTTCAAAGGTAGAAAACTATTTCAAAAATTATAAATAAAAAATATGAGAATAAATCAAATATATTTAACTGGAAAAACTATCAATTTAGTGGTGTCATTTCGCGTTGCTCTAGAAGCTAGACCTTCCACAAAATTGGTTTTTTCGGGATTGGTGAAAGATTACCAACCAAAGTATTATTTTTTAAAATTAAAAATATATACAGATAAAAGTGTACAAAGATAGGATCTACTGAGTATACAGGTTATTTTAACAGGCATTACTAGATTTATCTTACTTGAATTTATCCCAAAGAATCATTAAATAAAAATATTTAATCAGCACCTTACAGAGAGAGAGAGAGAGAGAGAGAGAGAGAGAGAGAGAGAGAGAGAGAGAGTTATTTAATATTAAATAGATACATTTAGTAAATGTTGAAATGGACGAATTTCATAGTTTATTATTTTTAATTTTTTTTGTTCTACAGGAATAATGCAAGGCGTGTCAGCTAGCCATTTTTAATTAACATTAATGAGATTTGCATTTAGAATGAAAATTACCTACATAACAATTATTTGTTTCCTTATTTTCTATAACTAGAATAAATTTATTTAATTAACATGAAATTCATGATACGGATTTCTGCCAGGATGTAAAAACTCGTGTGAAATTAAAAAAATCGAATTTAAATATACATGTAATCTCCATTTTAACTGATATTAGTCTATAAGTCCCCGTAACTTCAATAGAAGGGGAAATATTCATACAAATAGAACAGAAATAATTCCTTGTGACTTCCGAAAATAATGTCAATTGTATGACATAAACTTTTAATTTTCAGTCTATTTAGAGCTCTGTGAGCATTTAATATACGAATTCGTGAAAATGAAAGCAAAATTACTAGATTTAAACTTTTAATTTGCAATCTATTTGGAGCAATTAGATTTACAAACCAATAAAGATGAATTACAAAATTGCCGAATTTAAATTTTTTCAAATTTGTTTTTTCTCATGAGAAATGAATAAAAAGACAAATAAAGCTATCATAATTTCACCAATGAAAAATATTGATGAATTTTTTCTTTAAATAATCGCTGAGTTTTTATACACTTGAAGAATTTCTTTTTATCTGGTTTCGTGATAGAATTACTGATATTCAATATAGAAATATTTTTCAAAGTAAAACAATGCACCAAGTCTAGACAAAATAAACATTGGGATATTCTATATTAAAGGGATATTATATCTTTATTTACAATGGAACTTTCAGCTTTAGATAGGAGATGAAATCTTTCTTTGTACTTATTCGAGTGCCGACATACTGTAATTAGATTATGATAACGATAATCCGAAAAAAAGATTTAAAGAAACCCGTCACCAATAATGAAAAAACCGTCTGATCAGAAAATAAAAATGTGTTTTATATTTTCATTTGAAGATTTATGCAAAAAAAAGAAAAAAAATATTTATTATAAAAAACAACAAAAACCTCAAACAAACAAACAAAAATCCCCCCCCCCCAAAACAAACACATCATCAACAATGAATATACACTTTATGTTCAAATATGTATAAAAATCAAACCCAAGTTAACGCCCCTTTCGATGGATACAATCACTATGGCCTAAAATTTCTTTCCATAATAACAGTATTTAGATTGAACAACAGAATAAAAAATAATCACCGATTCTCGCCCGGATTACGCTCTTTGGAGTCGAGTTCCACCTATTTACCCCCCAAAATCTTTTATCTGCGGAATCCCCCGACCAGAGTTATCGCTCTTTGAGTATTCGAATTAATCACGCCGCTTTAGAATTAATTATCTTAAAGATGTTTATAAGCTCAATAAAGCCAGGGAAAGTGAAAAGCCAGTTAATACAATTATCAGCCGTGATTATGTGATTACTGAAAAGGTGTCTTGCATTACTTAATGCACTTTGAAAATTGAGATAGTAGAATTTGAAAGAGATACGTTATCCTTACAAGTACCGTAATACATGTACATTGGAGGGGGGGGGGGCAGTTTTATAATTTTTTAACCATTCTAAATAAGAAAACTGTTTTTGTTAATGATATATATATAGGAGTTTTGAATCGTTTATACTTTTATCAGATCCTGCGCCATGGTGAACGTTAACTTGTTTTTCATACGATGCCAAACGCGTTGGGTGACATGTGCTATTTGTTTGCATTTTAATACCGTTTAAATGTTGTACAACACATCATGTTGAACAATGATTAAGAAAAAATTATCAAATTAAATAAAAGGGAAAAAACCATCAACATGTTACAACCAAGGTAGCTTCTTTGTTCTATCAATTTGATTCCAACACGCAACACCTTCTACCCGACCAGCAAGCGATGCAATGACGGGGTTAGTTTGTGCAAATTTTAAAGCAATAGATATACAACCAAAACCAAGTACTAAACCTAAAGGTATAATTAAAACATTTGACAATTCTAGTTTCTAGACTTTCATAGTATAGTTGACTTTGTCAATATATTAAATAGGAATTTACAAATGTAATACAGTAAACAATCACTCGGCAAATTCAATATAAACGATACGACGGCTTTTCAACATATGCATTTATTACTAGTATTTGAAAGCTTTGAACCTCCTAATCTGTGTTATTCTTTTAAGGACATGTTCTATAAATACACACAATTTAATAAACGTACATACGAACCTTTGCCGAAGTGTTCGAATTCTACACTATTTTGTTATTAATACCAAAACCAATAAAAACATCGATGTAGGCTAAGTTTAGTTATTAAAACACGAAATGCACCAGACACATGTATATATTATATCGGTATATTATTCAAAGAATTTTTGCTATAATGAGAGATCACTTTTTTAACATTGGGGAGAAAAGAACAATTTCCATTTTTATCAATTTGCAATGTAGAACCAAGTAAACATTTTCCAAAGGAGAAACATTTGAAATTATTTAATACTTAATTTTATTATCTTTTGGTATAGTGATGAATAGCGTCACACATTATGAATAAAAAAGCATGCAATATTATTTGAGAACAGTTGAATTTAACAAAATATGTACATATCTATTTCTTTGCTGCAATACATAAAAATACTATCTACATAATTTTACAATATTGCAAGACGACGCAATTGTCAAAATATAAGAAAGTGCGAATACAACTTCCACAATATCAAATCTAGGCTCCTTCCGGCGAAAACAAAAGTGTAATTGAAACAAACACGCAACAAATCTATATCAAACTCGATCTTTAATTTTGGTGATATTTAATTGCTTTTAATCAAAGCTATCTTAAACTAAACACGATTCCTTCTTCTGAAACTACCACAAATAGACAGGGTACTGAAACTACCACAAATAGACAGGGTACTGAAACTACCACAAATAGATAGGGTACTGAAACTACCACAAATAGATAGGGTACTGAAACTACCACAAATAGACAGGGTACTGAAACTACCACAAATAGACAGGGTACTGAAACTACCACAAATAGATAGGGTACTAAAACTACCACAAATAGATAGGGTACTGAAACTACCACAAATAGATAGGGTACTGAAACTACCACAAATAGATAGGGTACTGAAACTACCACAAATAGACAGGGTACTGAAACTACCACAAATAGACAGGGTACTGGAACTACCACAAATAGATAGGGTACTGGAACTACCACAAATAGACAGGGTACTGAAACTACCACAAATAGATAGGGTACTGAAACTACCACAAATAGACAGGGTACTGGAACTACCACAAATAGACAGGGTACTGAAACTACCACAAATAGATAGGGTACTGAAACTACCACAAATAGACAGGGTACTGAAACTACCACAAATAGACAGGGTACTGAAACTACCACAAATAGACAGGGTACTGAAACTACCACAAATAGACAGGGTACTGAAACTACCACAAATAGATAGGGTACTGAAACTACCACAAATAGATAGGGTACTGAAACTACCACAAATAGACAGGGTACTGAAACTACCACAAATAGACAGGGTACTGAAACTACCACAAATAGACAGGGTACTGGAACTACCACAAATAGACAGGGTACTGAAACTACCACAAATAGACAGGGTACTGAAACTACCACAAATAGACAGGGTACTGGAACTACCACAAATAGATAGGGTACTGGAACTACCACAAATAGACAGGGTACTGAAACTACCACAAATAGACAGGGTACTGGAACTACCACAAATAGATAGGGTACTGAAACTACCACAAATAGACAGGGTACTGGAACTACCACAAATAGATAGGGTACTGGAACTACCACAAATAGATAGGGTACTGAAACTACCACAAATAGACAGGGTACTGGAACTACCACAAATAGATAGGGTACTGAAACTATCACAAATAGATAGGGTACTGAAACTACCACAAATAGACAGGGTACTGGAAATCAATGGGGCGCCTATCTTCCTTTTCTGTAGTGTACAAGTAACATTTGTGTGTGTATGTGTGTTATTGTTTTTTTGTTTTTTTGTTTGTTTTTTTTAATGTAAGCTGAATATTATTATATTTAAGTTGCATGTTGTCATATTTCTATATAGAAGAAATAAAGTATGTGCTTGCTTGCTTGATTGATTGTAATGCCTTTGACTTTCATTTTAGGCTTTCCCCTGGCGCCAATATATCAACACGATAGCCCCGGAAAACACTGCCGGCGGCGGAAGGCGCGCACTGTCTTCAGTGACCAGCAACTGAATGGACTGGAGAAACGGTTCGAGGCCCAGCGATATCTGTCCACCCCAGAGAGGGTGGAGCTGGCAAATCAGCTCAGTCTGTCCGAAACACAGGTTGGTCACCAAAGCTGGGTTGTTTTAGAACGAACAGCAATAATTTTTATTTGATAACTCTCCTTTAGATGTAACAGCATACATCCTTGAAAAAATGGCGTATGGAAACTCTCTCATACATAATATACGTTTGTAAGGAAATCAAGTTCGGGGTGTTAAATAATGACATCAAACTTGTTAAACTGTGAGTTAATCCAAATTAATTCAAGGGTATTGTTCTATGATGCTAATTTGAAAAAAAAAAGATAAATTTCGATATTTTTTGTAACGGACGTAGGTGTATTGTTCGCTAAGTTCGAATAGGGTAGCTATTATAGAATACATTCTTGCATTTGTGTGAAAATGGGAATAAGAATGGAATATGTGAGGATGATTTCAAAAGGATTATGAACAAAAAACGATCAGAAGCCATTGCTTTCGTGAGGGATTGAGTACTTAGATTTTTTAATACATCATCACCTAGATAATGCGATGACAGAAATCAAATTAACGGTCGTAACTTTGCATGTTTTGACAATAATGACAAAAATCTATTCGTTTGTGCTGACGTATTTTGCGCCCCGATTACTTAAAAAAACCTACATATAACGATAGTCGTAAAATTACAATAAAAAATTAGTTTTGCAAGGAATGGCTATTAAATACTGATAAAAATACCAATATTGATAAAACACCCAATAATGATCAAATGATGACAAACTCTGCATCAGTGCAAAGTAAAACACTTGAACATTTAGACCCTAAAAACCTCCCAGGTCAATTATACTGAAAAATCTAACTTTAGGAATAGAATAAAAGTCAAGCTAAATACAAACACACAAAAAAAACCCAACAAAAAACAAGTTAATGCCAGGATTTCAATGATAAATTTGTCTTATTTTTAAGGTAAAAACATGGTTTCAAAACCGAAGAATGAAACATAAAAAGTTACAGAAGAAAACTAACGAAGATGGGGAAGAGATAAATAGTGACGACATAAAAGAAACCGGATCTGACGATGAGGATTCACGTGACAGTTTTACTTCCGGTGATGCGTCGGAAAAAGCGCAGTGTTCCAACAAATCCAGTATTTTAGACAGCAAACTATCGAGTTCTTCGTTATACAAACCTTACAAACTGGAAACCAGGGAAGATGAACAGGAAGACGAAATCGACGTCGTAGACAGCGAGAGTGAGGGCTGAATGGGATCGGATCTGTGGTTGTTGTTGTTACCTCATAGTGTCAATGCTGTTTTTACATAAACCTGGTGCTTAGATGTATTTTGTTTAAATACATAATGTTTGTTGAACTCAGAAATTCTAAATTTGTAACCATCATAGTTTTCACAAATTTATACTTCATTATATATTTGATGTATCTTACATTAAAGTTAGAGCAACTATTCTCTTGACACTTTTGTCTGAATATTTGAACCATATATTCAACTCTGATATTTTTCACGTTTGTGAGTATATATAAGTTGGTCTGTGTCTTTATGTAGTGCTTTATTAATTGTACTGAAATCCATAAATATAGAATGCCGAAGCGAGTGAATATTACTTTATTTTATAAATCAACTAGTCTTTTGTAGAATATGTTTACAGTGCTGAAAACGTTTTACTTATACCTTTTTTACTTTAGGTAGTTACCATAGTTTATACTTATGAAATGTCCTTAAAATCATAATAAAGCACTATTTATGTATAGAATTTTTCTTACGAAACGAGATATTTTAGATGGAAAGTAATGGCCATAACTAAAATTGTGTGCAAAATGCTGTATTGTAATGATGTATTATTTGTGTATATATGCTGATGTTTGTCGAATGATCTTAGTATAAGCATAAAACATATACTGTATATGGTTTTAGAATGGATTTTATATTGAAATTTTGACTGATGCATTTCCAAACATAATTCTGTATGAAATTTCAATATTTTTAATTCCGTCTACTATTTGAATATTTGTGTAACTTATAGATGTAATATAATAAAAAAAATTATGTAATAAAGTAGAAAAATGCCAAAAAAAACCTTCCAGGATGTGACAAATGATTTTTTTAAAAATAAGAACAGTTTATTGAAACTGTGGGGCATCGGCGTATTTGGATGAGGAGTTGGTCTCTGCCAATCCTTTATATTCACCCGTCCTGACCTAGTAAAATACTAGTTATATAATATTTGTGGGCCATTATTAGCATAAAATGAAAGGATTACCCTATTAGAGCTACCTAAGGTCATCGGGCTAATTGAAAGGGGTTAAATAGGGAGGGACCGCCTTCAAAAAGATTAAAACGTAATGAGAACATATTTCATCCACAGCCATTAAGGTGTTGTGGTGGTTTCACAAGAGCAAAGACATCCCCACCACCGTCTGTTATATATGATATAACGTAGTCACGTGACTGACAACTAAAGCTGCCAGAAAACTGATACCCTTGTAGAAGCGTAACGATTATGTATCAACAAATTTGTGTTTAAGTATCCAATTAAGGCTTACTCTTCGGGAGGCTTAGATTCACGCCCTTTCGCTTGTTTCAATATTGACAACACCGTACAGCTAATGGATCAGTTGGTTTCACCTTCATTGTCCCTGGCGAAGCAACAGGCTTAATCCTTTCGTACCTCAATGCCGACTTCTATTGTCCGCAAAACAACTTTTTCCACTACAACGAGTTAATGGAATGAACCTTGTGACAAAAGATTGGCGGGAAACCTTTGTGATAGCATAATATTGTGTTTCCAAACGAGCTAATTGCTAGCCGGGTTTCTGTAGGTAGCCAGTCCAGTTTGTTTGGCTAGGCTTCCGGCAATATACACGGTAAAATAACATCTACAAATATTGAAACACTTGGGCATTAGAAAATTAAACATTAACTGGAGGTTTCAACGGACACACAGGAAAGGCCTTGTTTGCAGTGCCATGAAAGTAACACTCACTGCTTTGTGGAATATTTTTTCATGGCTATTTCAAACAATAAAAGTCGAATTATATGGCAGAATATCTTTTAAGAAATTTAGTAGATAATGGATATTGAAATTCCATATTGCTTTCTCCTTGATTGCAAATAATATTTATTTCCTTTTGAAACGCTTTTTAAAAACTTGCATGGACTATGATAAAATTTATTTTTGTTGTTGTTTAATTAATCTAATCAGTTCAAGTTGACAAACATATGATATAACTTAACATTAATGAACAATCGGAAAAAAATTAAATTCCGAGGGAAGTACTTTAAAAAAGCATCTATAGTACAGTACAAAAAGACAAAAAGTTGTAAATAAAAAGCATAGCTTCAAAGTCAATGGGGTATAATCCACTTTACAAGAGTTCTACAAAAGATTTATTTTGCTAGAAAACGACGAAAATAACATCATAATTGTCACTTTATTTTGAAGGCAATGCACCACTGTAAAGTAAAGGTAATATGTATTTTGACAAAATGACAACCTTTACTCTTTGTATTCGCATTTTCACATTTCTTGGAAAAGGGTGTTTAGACTTGTTGCCAGTTAGCTACTTTATTTGCGTGGAAAAAGCGTTCAAATATTCGATAATCTGTAATTCAACACGATACAGGAAGCCAAGAGTTTACCTGACTTCAATACAAATATACCATTTAAGTGTTACAAAACAAAAATGTTTAACGAGAGATAAGGTCAACATCACCTTCTTAATAAAAACAATTAAGCAGAATTAAAATCAGTGATTCCAGACGGGAGTTTGATACCTTTACACAATACAAACATTTATTGGCAAACAATTTTACAAACTTTGAGTAGCAACTGTTGAAAGGCTGCTTGTACACGGAAAGCCTCTTTTATCACAACGAGGTTTTGCCAGCATATTAATTTAAATACATTTATATATACTAGTATAAGAAATCACAGCAAAACATGTGTGTTGTACTTGTAAAGTAAAATGATAGTGAATATATTTTGTATTATAGAAAAAACGATGCATTTGAAGCAACAACACTGTAATAAAAACTGCACACTGTTGAAGTGATTCAGTATTTGACAGAATCGAATCATGGAACGACCTACTGTTAAAATGAACAAAAGCATTCTGAATTTTAAAAGCAACCCCCCAAAACCTCATTTTAAAAAAAATAAATAATGGTACCTGATTCTGTTTTTTTATTACATGTTCATTTTGTTTAAATATGACTCTTAGTTAATGTAGTTTAAACTTTTCACTTCTAATTGCTACCGAAATATCTCCGAAATACTACGGACGGTGTTTCAGCAAAATGAAAGTTTGAAACTAAAGGATTGATCGTGTATAATTTTGGCACATCATTCAAGTAATGATATTGATTTATCTCGTCTAACGTATCCATTTAGTAACAACAAGAATTTTTTTTTCTGGATTTCGGAAATAATATTATGCACTTTAGAATTTTACCGATATAATTGTTTATCTATCTATATTCTTGATCATACGTCAATTGCATAGGACTATGTTCAGTGTTTTATTCTATACTAAATTCAGAAAAGGAAACATCAGAAAATATAAATCTAACTATCCCGATTTTCATATATTATAGTAAATTCGTTCATACAAGGTAAGCATAGGCTATAGAAACCATAACGAAAATACATATAATTTGATATTTTGAATTTTAACATGTTAGACATTACGAGTAATCCAGTAACATGCATCTCTTGAAATGAACCACAAGTTAAAAAGTTAAGTGTTTTCAAGAGACACTTCAAGTCACTCACATTTTGATGTGCTCGGCGCATTGCTAAACCATTACTCTCAACATATTAAATCGTAATTCATAAGAATGTAACCGAACACAATACCTCTACTTAACATTCATTATTTCACCACCAACAATTTGGATTAACAACTTTTTAATTTAAAGTGATTTTTCCGCAACACATTTATATAAGCTTCTTAGGAAATTTAGATCCATTACTTATAAGTACATATTAGACCAAAGTCAATATAATACATTTACTTTGATATTTAACAAAGTCTAAGAGGATCTATACAAAGGGCTCCATACAGGTTATCACTTCATTTATATCTCAGTAGACAACAAAATGATATTAGAAACAATGAAATGAATGTAAGGCAATCATTACCAAATTAAACAGATATTTTAAAAACATTATTCAGATTGCTGTTTCTTCAGTATGAAATGGAAAACCACAATGGGGGACCATTTTACCCTAAATAGAAATGTATTTTCTTTCTGAATTCAACTACCATCAATGTTGATTTAATAACAGAAAGATGTGTCGTCCTAGAAATATGCCGCCAAAGAGCTTACCATGTGTAAATAGAATGTTAGTATTCCTTGCAAATAGTGTCAACTGTAATTATATCCCCTCTACCTCACCTTTTATATGGATCTACAAACCTCATTTAGCTTACTGTAGTATATAAATTTGTATTAACGTACAACATATACCTATTGAGTTTTCCAAATAATTTTCAAATTTTATAATCGTTCTTTTTAGGATTACTGTATAAAGTGTAGGCATAAACTATTCAATCTCTTCTTAAAGTTTTACTGGTATGTAGAGACTGACCGTTACTGCAGTAACCGGCATCCAACATGGCGATGACCCAAAAAGGCATAAAATTCTAAGGTCGATAACTTGCCTATCATGTCATGAGTATTAGAACTATTTTAACAAGAGCTTGGACTTTAGGTAGTTGTGTCAAACAACAATGTGACGTAGGCATGTCTATTTCATTGCTAGCCAATCAGCCATGGCTTTTTGAAATCAACAAAATTTGTCTGGCTTTTGAGCTAAGACAATCGGTGCATATTTCGCTTCAAACCGCGTCATTTTAAACTTGTTTTGACGCAAAAAATAGATAGCTACGTCTTAGTGAAAGTCCAATGTCTTGTTAAAATTGTTCTGTTATCGATTTCTAGTCACCTCCATTCTTTATATACATGATTTTAAAAATATGAAGCGATTTCTACCCTTAATATGTCATAAAAATCAAATACGGGCAGTGTTTTAAAACTTGACGATGAAGTTTGCTAGATTCTGCTTTGCATTTAGTTTCTAAATTATTTGATAGCTTGTATAGCGAAGTTTGATCAGAAAAACAACAAATATAAGAAAGGCATCATATTTCATTTGATACATCTATATATGATGTATTTAACATTATATTTTTTTACCATGGTTTCATAACTTTTTTTTTTATTGAAATACAAAATATCACCAGAGATAAGATATCTCTTTTAAAAATATTATTTACACATTTACAATCATATCTTATTTTTTTATCGTGACATTTAAAATTTCCTTAAAAATATGCATTTAGTTTACGTTTAGAGAAAATGTTCTTTAAAAACTATCTTGACCATCCTTTTGAGTGCCCTCCGTATTTCATTTGTACTAAACCTTTGAAATGGTGTATCATTTAAAGTTGAATCTACTTAAGAATCACAGGAACATCTTCCGTGTCGATTTTGAAATCTGTTTTGTTAAATATTTTTTTGTATAATCATTACATAGAATTCCCCCTATCACGCGGCCTCCCATTAGCCCATTTTCAACACGTAAATTTACCCTAATGCGATAGCTTAAGGCGTTAGTATAAAGTACCTTTAAACCTAACTAAAGCAAATCCTAAAAATACATAACGAGGGAGTAAGAATGGACACAGGTATTTATGGTTTTTGTCTTTAATCTACTTAACAAGTTTTTTTCATCTCTTGCGGCTAAGGATTTTCACCATTTAACTATTTCAACTGATTTTGAAGCCTAACTGTTAAGTAAATTCACAATACATTTTCCAGGTCTCTTCATGCACAGCTCCCAGCAATGCACGTGGTATTTTTCATCTATATCGCATTATAATTAATACCCCGCAGTCTTACACCTGCATGGTGTACACAATTTGCATTTCTTGAATTCATTAAACTTATCGAACTGAGTTTAAAATATGTCATATGTCATTTTTGCCAATGCTTAGCTAGATAAGACTTTTGAAAGTCATCTTGTACAATATATGGTTTGGAAATACCCTGTTATTACACTGAAAACATATGTATAATAAAGAAATAATATTATGAAATTTATATTTTTCCAAAAGAATTAGAGATGATTTCAATCTGTCTCGAACTCAAGAATAACAGACAACTAGCTGGTGAATTCGCTTACCAATTAAGCTACGTTATTGTGGAAGGAAAAAAAATAAAAGTCAATTGTTAACTTGGATTGTAGATTCGTCACAAAATGGAGGATTTAGCACAGTGACTCTCCCTGAGATTACCTGCTCTCTGTCCACTAAAGTAAAGATATTTTTCAGAACTTGTCGACCAGAAGTAAGACATTTTCATGTAATAAAAGTTCAGAAAATTTATCTGATAGGTTTTATACTAGTATTTTTATTAGTGAAAAATTAAGTTTGTAATTTGTATCAATTCTACATTTATAAATGTATTCATTTTAAATCTTTTAATTTTCTAATAATCTTCTAATAAATGTAGTTGTACTATAGAGGTAGTTACGGATTACAGTAGACAAGGAACGATAACTCTGTATCATATAACTAGCCCCGTATATACATGTACTATGAATACCTTTGCTTTCAGTGGTAATAAGCTTTGTAGCGATTTTGGTGAGGTTTGGTTAAAATGTTTATAGCCTGACTAAACTATACTGTTATTCAAAACATTTTGAAAATATCAGATATAAGAGAACAATATAAATCTAACGAATCTCTTTATTTCCAGGCATAAAAAGTACGAAATGAAATTTTAATATTTTTGTGGGAACATCCGTATTTTAAAAGAAATGTTTGCATAGTTATAACTTGATTAAATGTAATGTACTCTTTCGTAGTTTTTGAAAATCATTTTAAAAACTAGCAAGATTATTTGATTTTCTGCAAGTTTTCGTGCCATTATCTCTTTAAGAATGCCTTCATCTTTGCTTAATAAGCAACGAAATACCTTCAGAGCATTTCTATACAAAAATTATCTATTTTCTACTAAATGGAGACATGACGATACACAAAAAAATTGAAATAAACCATTAAATTCATAATACCATATTTCACGACACCACATATATTAAAAAAACTTTTTTTGTTGCAAATAAACTGGAATTTGGATAATTTTGGAAAATAACACGTAAGTGCACAGTAAACTTTCTTCCTTCTTCGTATTGTTTCGAAACCTTTGAAACCCTGTTTCTGAAGAGTCAATGATTGTGGAACAAAGGTCTATAAATTTCGTAACCCTTGTTAGACATAGTAACATAATAGTCGGAATAATTGCTAAAACATGTACACCTTATTATTTAAACAATGTTTCGTTCTTAGTGCAACCCAGATACGGAAAACTGAGTGGGATTTGAGACATGTCTAGTTTAAAAAAAGAATGTCGTGATGTTAATTTATAAAATAGATATTGAAACTACTGTATTAGATGTCAGCATAATTCTTGGTAAGATGTTGTGGGCAACCTTTTACGATAATTTGTTTGGTTAGAAAATAAGATTAATTAGAAAAATCCCCGGAATGGAATAGATATTTTAGCTTAAGCATGGGAATAATCACGTAGAATTTTCTTTATAAATTACATTTTTATAATACATAAGAAACAAAGAAAGTTCATTTTAATGTCCTAATTTTCAAGAAATTTATTTTTGAAGCTTAATCAGATACAGTTGTATTCTTAACAAAGTAAGAACACAATTGAAAAAAATAATGGTTAACCTTAGGTGATGTATAAATCTTAAACAGATATAAATGATATTGGAAAAGAATATTTTCGTAGTTTTTTTTCTTCAAAACTTTGTGTGAAATAACAAACTGTGTAACGGTTAGTTGGTGTAATATGTTGTTTACAGGCAGTGGACTATTATAGTCAACTATTGTAATGACATGCTGGAAAAACCTATAAGCAGGCGGATAAATGCCATCAAAATTTGGTATTAGGCACAGGGATTAATGCTTTTTTGTTATTGATAGAATTATAATTATACAATTCATTATTAGCATATTTCATTTTTGTTCATGTCTATGGATACAAGATAGAGTATTTAATAATTAATGTCATATTTTACTTGAGAATGATTTTCAATGTAAATTAATTTTTGAGATATCTTATTTCATCGAGGAGACCTAACAAAAATGTTATGTGCATCTTCCCAACCATTTTGCTACACGTATTACCAGTTTATTCAGCTTAACCAGTTTTACTCCTAGGTCATATAATGTTCGAATTGCAAATTTGACACATTTATTTGCTTTCTCACCATCCATTCTAGTGCTCATTTAGAAATCAATCTAAAATGATTCAAAGCAATCATCCTAAACAGTAGAAACTTTCAATGTACAATGTAATTCTGATTTTGGAGGTAAAAAAACCCAATGAGATATCACAATTCTTTTGGACTTGAGTCGAACAAGTCGAGCGCCATCGAAATGAACAAAAATAAAGGTATCTCCAGATATTTAAATTAATAATCAACTTTTAAACTCACTTAAATATAAGAAAAAGAAATGATAATCTTTTATTGATTTTTTAAGAATGCGAAAGAACTTGTTGATCAATATAAACATAGAAAAAAAAATATAAATGCAGCTTATGTTTCTCTTTCAGTTAGAATTCAAACGACTGTAATATGACAGATTCTTTGGTTTAAAACAAATGTGCAACATAGTTGTCCAAATTCTATATATAGAAAATCTTAAACATAAAAAAGATTTGGTTTTCAATTTCATATAAATATCATGACTTTTTTTTAGCCAACTTTATTAATTGCTTGGTACATCCAACTTATCTCTGATAAAGGATCAATCTGCGAGCACTTGTTTAACAAACAATTCTTTCCTCAACCTATTGTTTTGTTGTCTTGGCTAGCAGTTCTTTAATCATCTTCAGGATATTCGTTTGGTAATTCGACGGCAATGAGTTGTCCTTTCCTAAAATATTAAGGAAACAAATTATCTTCCATTGTTTCAATTTAACAGATACTATCAAAACCATCTACAAGGAAAAGGACAGACAGGTCAAACTTGTATATTTCCGACCATACTTGTAGATGCAAGAAAACTCTCGTTAGTTTAAACTTAAGAAAAAAATAACTGAAACTAAACTTATAAATATTGGTAAGGATACAAAGTCAAAAATGAAAGAGATCATTGAGTAATAAATCATTGTTTATCAAGAAAACCACTTTATTTAGTCACCTTCAGTGGTTTTTGAGCAATCGTGTGCTGAACATTCCATTTTGCCATCTCTACATACACTGAAAAAATATGACGACTTGATGTTAATTCAACAGTGCTATACAAATGATACATCGCTAAAATATATCTTTAAAAAATGCAATTCCGCAGAGAGAGAGAGAGAGAGAGAGAGAGAGAGAGAGAGAGAGAGAGAGAGAGAGAGAAAAGAGAGAGAGAGAGAGAGTTTGTTTGTCTTAATAATTAGGATGACATGCATAAAAAATGTTATACTCATGACGGTTTTCGGGTAGTTTTTATTTTACCTACTAGTTATAGCACTTACCAAGTGTTACATTCTTTCAGCATGGATTCGCCATCAGAATAATGGATTCCAGATAGAAGGCAACCTTTTTTAGAAGAAAATGACAAAACTTTTAACGTAATTGTTTTCTCTTATCCCATGAATTTTTAATAAACTATTTTTCCTCATTTGACATACCTATATATTTTGTTAAATAAGGACATTTTTACAGTTTAAATAATAAAATCCTTATTTCATATAACATTACAATAAAATATAAGACTAAATAAAAGCTTTTGTTTTTCAAGTTAATGAAAAGGGTAATTAACGAAAACAAAAAAAACCCAATTAGTGAAATAATATCATATTATTCCCCCTCAAAATAAGAGGGTGGGCATAAAAGTTTTTTGGGATATCAGACAATTATATTCGCAATAATGAAGGAAAATAAATTCTTAAAAATATAAAAAGTAAAAATTGAAGATTGTAAAACATTGACAATATAAGGATGGCAAGTCTTTCTGCGCAATGTATAATACATGTGTTTTTCACTAAGCAGTAGGATCAGATATACATGTACACGAGTCTTGACAGCACCAGCCTACCTTTACATACATAAAAATAATAAACATGTTTACTAAACGACCTTAATCATCCTAAGGATCAACTTTACTAAACAGGTGAGCTTGTACCTTACCACAGTAAGAGGGTATTTCATACCTTTTGAAAACGGCACAAGTTCTGGCTTTAAGAGCTCAGTAAATTCGGTTTGGTCTAGTTTGTAGTCCTTGTTTTTATCCTCAAGATCTATCATGGCGTCGATGCAAGCTATTCTAAAAACATACAAGAACCAAACTAATGCATTTATCATGTTGTGAGTAGAATTTATCAAATGTTAAATAAAAGTGTGTACTAGTCCATCAAATTATATAAATTATATAGTGAGTAGAATTTATCAAATATTAAAAAAAATTGTGTACTAGTCCATCAAATTATATAAATAAAGCATGCAAGATGTGGATATGGAAAACATTGAAAACTTTCATACTTTTGCCTGAAACTCTTTGATATGTCAGTTGACCTGTCATCGTGCTTTTGTTTGAGAAAGTGGTATATTTCATCGGAAGTAACAAAGATATCCATATTGCTATCAACTGATTTAAAATACGTTTTCGCTCGTTTGGAAACCACGTCATCTGAAAATGAAATATTTTAGAAAAAATATCAAATAATTAATACTTGATTGTTAAATAAATTTTTTGGGGTACTATTTCTATCATAGATATGCTTTCATGAATAGTTTACCAATACTTTTATTGTATTCATTATTTTGATTGCTAAGATTTACCTAGGAACATTGGATTCTGATATAAACCAGTGTTTAGTAAAATGATAAAAATTCGAATAAACTTAAATTCAAATTATATCAGTTTATTTGTTATGAAAAATCACAAATTGCAAGAGATAAAGTTCTTAAGATTATTTGTTTTTGTTTAAAGTCCCCTTTTTCAAATTTTGAATTACGCACCCAACCAATGCATCATTAACGATAAATTTTACACAAACTTAAAGCTGCTTGGTCCGATTTTATTTCAAATTTTGAGTACGCTTTTCAACGATGGTTATACTAAGTATGTGTATAATAATGGCAGTAGTTTTCCTGGTCAATTATGCCAATGAAAAAAATATGTACAAAATTTGTGAACAAAACAAGCGACATAAAAGGGTATCGAGTTTTTTGGCCTCATGTTAAAATTTGTCCCTGACGTCGAGACCGGTGTGGTTGTATTACGACTTTAATATCGCTTTAAATAAAGGTCATAATGCTCAGGAAAATTAAAATAACATGTGTAGATTTTTTCGCTAATATTTTTGAAGTTTGCTTTGCTTTGATCACAATCGATGCATAATATACGGGGTGAATAAACCCAATCATTCTAGGGACGAAACCAAACCCCTTTTCTAAACATTCCCATGATGCATTTTGGTTTGGTTTTTTTTCGTTTAAAGAAATTATTTTTATTTACTTTGAATATTTTTAACGTTGAATTGAGACCGATTCTGCTAGTGTAAATAGGCGAAAGTCTATAACTTTCTAAGATGATTGGTTTGTATGGAAAATTGTTTGATACTGTAATAACCAATCAGACCCAGCAGCTTTAAATGTGCAATGCAGAAGTGAATTCCATGTAAATATTAACATATGTGCTGCAGTCGTCTTTTAAAAAAAGTTTTTAAAGCATCTATATTACGCACTTTATTGTAATGATGCTTTGTTTTTAGTGTTGTTGAATTTGGCATTGAAAAAAAAATAAAATGTGAGAAATGAACACCCTTCTTAACGATAACGTCTCCACGCGCTTTGCAAATTTTGATTAAAAAAAATCTCATTGAAGCCTTTAACTTTATGGTGAAAATTAAGAGCTTGGAGCAATTAGAGATAGTACTAGTACAGATGAAGAGAATGGTGTTATTTTTCATTATTGTTAATCTGTTGATAATGTACCTCTTCCATTTTTTAGCATGAGTTCCATTAAGAATATTTTTCTGATGTACACTCTGGCATCTTCTTTACACTTCAAGGGTTTCCAAGTACTATTCTTCAGCTTTCGGATTTCCATTTCCTTGTTACTAACTAGAATCATATTAATTCATACAAACGCCTTACACTTCATAATCATAAAAAAAGATTTGGATTCAAAAAGTTAATGATCCATTAACTGTCTTTGTTTGGAGACTCATTCATGAGAGGGGAGCATAGAGTACATTATCTCATCTAAATTTAAAATTAGACATATTTGTATTAATTAGCATGGGAAATATGCGTTGGAAATTAAACCCAGATTGTTTTTGAACATTAAATCAAGAAACCAGTTTGAATTTGATGTAAACAATCAATTTCTATACATATTTCAAAGCAATGATACAAACTTAGAAGAATAAAAAACATAAAAAACATACAAATGTATTCAAAATTTGATCCTTGTTTATAGCGTGAGAAATATTTGTTTATTATGTGTGTCAGGTGTAGCCACTGTTTATTATGAAGGTAATGATTTAAACATACAATCATTGTATTTTAAGTAAAAAATGACATGACACATTTTATGTATAATATCATTAAAACCAACTATGAATATGTTTGCAATTGATTTGTTGTAGAATCTATAGGAAAAAGCCAAATTCATAAAGATATTTATCATGCAACCGGTTCTATTGTTTTTAAACACGAATATTACCAACCTATACAAGGTCCCTTCTCGGTGACTTTGATGTGCCGCTGTTCAATACAAGCAGTTCGATGTAGCTGGCAGGGGTTGTGATAAGTGTGTCCGTCACTTCCACAGACCAGGTGCCTGTGGTCAGGGCAACTACTGACGCACTGACACGTGGCCACCTTGTTTATTACAACACATTGGCGCCCGGCCTTGCACAATTTCAGAAAACAAAGATCCTCTGAAATAGAATTTTAATTTTTTTATGAAAAGTTCAAATCGCCAATTATAGTGATAAGGTAATGAAATGAAAAATATAACAAATATGAAATACTATATCATCATACCGTCTGTCATTGTCCTGTTATTCTGAAACAAAAGAAAATATGAGACATATCAATTATGAATTTATTTAAAATAAATGAAAACGATATAGTTTATCAGTACAAATGTTCTAAAACCATTGCAAGAACTCCTTTAGACTACTACTATTCTGATTTCTATTCCTGAATCCATTATAATTTTTTAAAATGATATTTCAAAACGTAGAGATGTTAAGGAAAGTATTAAACAAACCTCGCTTAAGCAGCATGCCGTTTGACATAGTATGAATATTGCCAGCAACAGTCTCTGTAAAATAATGTTAAATAAACTAGGGGAGAAATATGAAACAATTGATGATAATTCGAAAGTGAATCATCTTCAGCAAAAACATAAATTTTAAAAATATGGGTTATCGTAGATAAAAAAAAAGTGAAATAAAGCAAAAAATAATAAACTTGTATACATGTATAATCAAAATGAAGAACCAGACGAACTAAGATAATTAAAAAGGTAAAAAATAAACCAAAATAAAATCACAACACAATCACTTCAAGCCGTGCTTTTGTCATGTTTGGTTTATCGGGCAGTTATCATTTTATAAATAAAATCGTGAATATACATTTATTTGGTGACATATTAGTTGCTTTCTTGTTAAAATTTTTTTTATAAGATATAAGAAGGGAAAAATTGTTCAGAAACTTTTTTTTTAACCAATACAACTCCATTAATTTTAATCAGTGAATAAAATTAAAACTTATTTAGCTATTCAAAGTACTTAACGCATGTAAACTATATAACTTCCTTAAAACATGTCTTTTACTACAAAAGAAGAAAAAGACAAAAATCAAATTATATATATATTACGTATAAAAAAAATTCTTTCGTGTCGCCATAACCCAAGGATGTAAAGATCGAGCTTCTGTTCTTCTCACCTTATAGAGAGTCGTACGATGAACAAAGAAAGCCTTTCCTGTTTTTCTAACGCATGCACGTCGCGCCATTTCGGACGATGATTTTGATCACATATAGGATCTTTACAAACATGGCTACTTAGACAATTCACAGAATAACATGTCCGTAGTTAGATAATATACTTGAAAATATTCTTACCTTAAAATTGTGTATTGACATGATTCTCTTGATGGGCTTGTCTACTTATGTAACCGTATTTCCTGTCTTGACAGGCAAAGACATCAAATTGTCAACGTATGTCATGCATCGAAAAGCCCACCTGTTTTAAGGTAGTCAATGATTAGAAAGGGAAATAATCACATATTCACAGAGTATGAATCATGAGAAAGTAGTTAACCAAGTTGTAACACCATAATGTCAGGAATTCATTTTTGTCATTTCTTAGTGTTATTACGCATAAGCAGAATTTCTTCAAGTCTGCGTAGAAAAAAAATTTAAATCTCTAAAAAATTGTTTGTAAATATAACAATTAAAATGACATTGCTATTTCAGTTATCCACAAAACCATGGATATCGCCCAAAAGCCAGTCTGCAATTGATTATCTGATTTAAAATTGATACAAAAACAGTAAATTTATTCAATTTGATATAAACAAATGACCTTGACATTTTTACAGAATGTATGTTTTTAAAATATAGAAGAAATATATTTGATATTTAAAAAAAGGATGAAGTTATCAGATTGACATGAAACTGGAATCGATCTTTATAATTATTTTTGTTTAAGGCTTAATATCTACAGCCACATTTTTCAATTTACATGAAAACATGCAAACAAGTTCAACAATTGAAGTCTGTTCAAATGCATCAAAAATGAATTAATGCTTAAAAAAAACTTTTTAACTAAATATATTATGATTATTTTATCATATAATCATTTCTATCAGTTTGCAATTCCATGTTTTGTATTCAATTATTTATATTATGGAGGAGAATAAAGAAAGAATTTCCTTATTGAGAAGAAACATAAAATAATTACATCATTCTAATCCCTTTAAAAGAAATAAACGCTTTGTCATGAAATGATATCGAAATAACCTTCTATGGTAAACCTCTGTTAAAAATAGAATTCTATGTAAAATATGTTGAGACAATTGAATTTTCATACCATCAGAACTAAATAAAACAAAAGGGGATAATATTAAGCATTTTTGTATATTATGAACAATAAAATTTTAGTCCTTAATATGTTTTTTTTTAAATTATGTGTGTTTTCGACAAGAGGTAACGACTGTATTTATTTTGTGCGCCCAAGTCGCAAAGGACACGGTTTAATGACGCTAAACGTCGATGAGAGGTCAATCACTGTTCCGTTTTGGCACTGACCACGTTCATTGTGAGATTCATGATCTCAAAGGTAAGTAAAAACCAAAATATATTCAAGATAAAAAGGTTTACCCATTTACTTTTAATGCATATCAAAGCGCGATTTGCATTCCATTATATTATTAGTGTACCAGTATCTTTGCAGAAAAGGGATAAGACTTAACATGCAGTCTTTTTTTTATTGATAGCTGAAATCATTTTCACAATATAAGCCAAGCAGTCACTGAAGACTTACGATACATCAAATCAAATAACAAATATTACGACATTATCCTATTTCCGTGTTTAGTCATTAGACAAATTAAGTACACATTTTTATATATATAAAAGGTTAATATCATGGATATTATAAACAATTAATCCGTTTCATTTAGGATTGCTTGGGATTAACTCAAGACATTTTGGCAGAAACTTTTTCCTGATTGTTTCTTGATACCACTGGTTTTGCTGAATCTTTATAGACTTCTGATACAGTTTCTTAAATATGTAGAAAAAACTTAACATTTTCTGTACATTCCATTGAAATCCTAAAAAACGTGTTCCCGATACCTATGTTTTATTTAATTTAATTTTTAAAAAGACGTCAATAATATTTTATTTGCCGTTTTTAGAGACACTGAAGGATTTCTGGATGTATTTCATTTGTCAAAAAGGAAACGACTCCCAGATTTGTAGCTGGTTTCCTTCATAATGAAGGTTTACAACACTACTTTTTACCGTATCTGTCCTTAAAATAAGACCCGGTATTATAAGGCAATATCTTGTTATGAAGCTAGTTGAAAGAATTAATATCTCATTTTTCAGAAATCTGCAGGCTCCTTTCATTTACTAGATCGTGACCTTAAATATTAATACATGTATAATTTATGTTTTATAGATTATGATCTTTTAAAAGCTAATAGGTTTAAAAACAGAAAACAATAAAAGTATATATAGACAAATAAATAAATACATAAAAATACATATATATATATATATATATATATATATATATATATATATATATATATATATATATATGAAAATACACCTATTAATTTTAAAAAAGATAAATTAATATAGAATATTATATGAGATATATCACAATCAACTGTTCATTGAACTACGGCAGAAACCTGTACTACACTTGTAACTGCAAACAGTATTGTATTACTGATATGTTGAATTAAAAATCGAAGGCGTAAATGCTAAATTTTCCCAATCAAAGCAATTGTTAATCATTTGTCATCAACAGATGTACTCTGTCATCATCACTATGATATCATAGTAACGCATTATATTCATCTTTTACCTCTGAGATGTGGTATTTAAAGTATGCAGGTATTTGTCACAGCTTACAGGTAAAAACTGAGTCCAACCCTAACACCATCCTTAAAAATTCGATACACGTGTAAAACAAATAACACATTGTGAACTCATACATTAACGTTGGTTTAGTAGAAATACGACGTTTATCTAACACAATTGAACAAAAATCGTACCTTTATATTGTTATAGTTTTGTGTTATAACATTGATTATTTTTTGACACTCGTTTACAGGCCGATTTTCATTGTACAAATTGGAAAATAAAATTTGGTCTGTAAACGAGTGTAAAAATTATTCAATGTCATTTTACAAAACTATAACAATGTATAGTAACGATTTTTGTACGTCAAACTTAACACACACTTCTGAATTTTTTAAAATATTTTAAGACTTCAGATAGGTATATGCAGTACATTGTCGCATTTGAAAATATTTTAATTTTTTTATTGTATTAATATCTACATGGATTACATGTCAATTTAATACCAACCATCAATCGCAAAAAAAAATTCAAGGTAAAACAAAATCATTATATATATATATATATATATATATATATATATATATATATAGAGAGAGAGAGAGAGAGAGAGAGAGAGAGAGAGAGAGAGAGAGAGGATAAGCACAAACATTGCAATAACTCTCAAATTGACATATACCTGCCCATAGTGAATGATATAGATATAATTAAAACATTTTTGTTATGTAATCCTTTATGTTTTTGGTACATTATATAGCGTAATATATTTGGATTTTTAAAACCTGTACATTAAGTTACCTGTAGCTGTATATTAAGTGGAAAAAACTGTCGATTCTTAACTTAATCGACAGCTTCTCCAACTTAATGTACAGCTACAGGTAACTTAATGCACAGGTTTTAAATGTTGAAAGCAATACACACACATGGTCCTCAACAGTTAGGAAATTTACTTTAATTCAAATTTAAACATAAATTAGTATTTAAAATATTATTTTACAACAAAATGAATTTATCATCTCCGGAGAAAGGCATACATGCTCAACAAATATGCTGACCATTTCAATGAATGGTTCTGTAAATGTCAGAATTTGAATGCGAAAGGCATATTTCCAGAGGTAATATTAATTTCACTAGGTTCACTGCTATTGGAATCACAGGGATAGCACATTTTCATCTTTTTTTTCACACTGGCCATCACTTGAATTTCCCGTTTTCCATACTTGAATTTCCCCCTCTTCCATCACTTGAATTTCCCCCTTTTCCATGAATTATATTACTCACTCTCTGTTGTTGTTCATTGTTTGTGCGTTTGTACGATCGAATTGCGTCAAAAATATACTTTCTCCATCTGATGGAGATATCTTTTCTCATTAAGTTTTACCCAGGGAGTATATCAGAAATCACCGTAGGTATCAATTGAATATAAAATTACCTGCCACTGTCCATTAAGTTCAACAATACACCATTATTTTCAACCCTTTTGTTGTTGTTTTTAAAATGGACAATCAATAGTGTTACATAATCTTAGCAATCATTCAAGCCAACACCTGAGACAGTTTATTAAGTTAACAATAGAGAAAATGTTTTAAGAAGGAGAAAATCCTCAAACTGTCCATTCTGTGAGAGAAATAACTGTTCTCGGCCCGAACCTCAAACTGTCCATTCTGTGAGAGAAAGAACTGTTCTCGGCCCGAAGGCCGAGAACAGTTCTTTCTCTCACAGAATGGACAGTTTGAGGATTTTCTCCTTCTCATAAAGCACAGGGAAATTCACTTTTTATTGGAGCTCGACCTCCGCCCCGACCAGGGCGTGAACTCACGACCTCTGGAACCCATTCTCCTAGCAGTGAGCGACCAGCGCGCTAACCACTCGGTCATCTAGGCAAGACAAAAATCTTACTTTCGAAAACGAACAGAACCTAGCGCGCTGGCCGCGCAGTACAAAGTCGTTTGAGATACAGGTGGAATACAGTTAAACGACAATTTGAGAGGATCGGAACGATACACATTGCATATATATATATATAAAAATCATATATATATATATATATATATATATATATATATATATATATATATATATATTATATATCTTATTTTTCCAGCAAGATTTTCAATATAGAAATTTATGTAAATGACTTTATTGATCTTAAAAGCTTTGTATATATATCTTATTTTTCCAGCAAGATTTTCAATATAGAAATTTATGAAAATGACTTTATTGATCTCAAAAGCTTTGTATCAAAGAATACGAAAATATCCAAATCTTAAAGCTAAATTATTTGAAGTTCATTATCAGATAAAGTTTTTTTTTCTAAAACAAAAAAAAAAGATCCATATCTAAAAACTTCAGGTAATCTGAAGGGTAAATTGTTCACTGCTTAGTCTCTGGAAGGGTATGGTCATGATTTTGGTCAAAGTTTGGCGAAAAACATATTAAGCAAGTCATTTTGATAAAACATTTGAAATATAATTAACTGTTGTGGCTTTAATGGACATTACGGTTAATTTTGCTTTATAATTTTTGTCTTGACGGAGTATACGATGAATGCGACGGCGTGAAATGAAGAAGCTCTTTTGGGGTCTGTGTTTGATAAGATGAGATCATACATAGAGTATTTGATCATCCTATTAGGTTTAAGCTATGGTTTTGTTTATTAATAATCGCGTAAGCCAAACCCTAACACCAACTGAATTTATTAATAATCGCGTAAGCCAAACCCTAACACCAACTGAAAACATTTACAATATCTAGCATCTGCCTCTTTAACACTAATTAATTCACACCATTTTTATCCAAGAAATAACATGTTTTTATCCACCACAAAGTTGGTTTAATATGTTGTTAATGCCTCATAAATCGAGAATTGATTTGTAAAAAGTGTTAATTGTTTGTTCTTCGGAAGTTTGTGCTTGGACACAAATTTGGTAGCCTTTAATTAGTTCAACATGCTATATTTTGCTTTGCAGCATACGCAATCAGATAATGGAATTTATCCCTAAGGATAAATTCATTTATACAAGCAACAGCAACCTTATCCTTAATCATGATCCTAATAAGGATTTGGTTAGCTTGAGCTAAACCATCGGGTCGGGTGTTCGCAATCATATCGGGTTCGGCATCCTTTTTCATCAAATTCTTCAATGATGCCGGATCATCAGATAAAATTTCAGGTTGTAAATCCATACTATCTGACAAGTAGAGTAACCATCGATCGGAAAGACACTGGTTAAGTATACGCTTAGCTACTGTAAGTATTGCCTTTTAACTCAAATTATTCCCAAATGTCGTATTTTGTTCATAACAAGCTAAAACGGCTATCACGATATTTCAACGCGCTGTTTAAATCAACGGTTATCATAATTCCCCCGTGCTATTACACAAATAGTTAATGTGTGTATACTTCAATTACATACTTATGCTACAATTACTTATTATGTTGCATTCCTAGCACAATCACAATAAAGATGGCGTTGAGAACTGGTTTATTTTGGAACACGTGCAGCATCATCATGACTAAGAAAGACAACTCTATTCAGTATTATACCGAGCGCAGCGAGAGGCGGGCGAAGCCCGCCTCGCGAAGCGAGGATTAATGGTAACACGTATATATAAGAAAATCAGTGAAAAATGAGAGTTGAATCGGGGGTACTATGGGCTAACAAATTTTCTTCCAGCCCTGGGCGCCGCCATTTTGTTTTTAAAAAGTTAGTTCGATCTTTGAATGACTGGCACTTATCGATGTTTATTGCCCTTAAACTCGATTAAAAACTTTCCAATGTTTCAATTGAAGATAATTTAAATTTTAAAAAATTAAAGTGAGGCCCAAATAAGTTTCAATAGTGCTTCAATCAAGAAACACGACTGGTTCTACGTATATCTTATCAAATTATCAGATGGAGAATAAAAACATTAACATCAAGTAACTGATCTTTTAGATACTGAATAAAGTATTCAATTTTATTACCGTTAGTCGACATATGAATTAAATTGATAAACAATGTAAGAAGAAATAAATTTTTGTCGGAATCACGTAACTCTCTTCGGCTATTTCCGAAGACAAAACTAGTACGTTTTACGTACGAGACATGACGTCATAATGTAGACTGAGCACGCGACGTTTAGTTTAACTTTGGCTAATGATTTGAGTAGGCAACCAGGCGGATCCTACTGTGTGCGATTCAGATAAATTGTTGTACAAAAATCAAACTGCACTGTGTTAAATCTGCGCTCGGTCCAACGGTCACACCGTTTACATATTAACAATTATTAAGAGTTAATGTTCTTGAATCTATAATATGTGACAACACTTTTAAAATTTGTCATTTGCCATTTTAGAGCTATGCCACTCTTAAGATATTGTAGCACATGTGTTTTTCCCAACGCCTTGACGTCTGTGTTAAGTATATGATCAACTACTGTAAGTACTGACTTGCATATATTTAATTTATAATGCAGTATTGACCACTTATAAGTTGATTATAAGGTAAAGTCGTACATTGATGTGGGTGACACAAAATTAACATTTCAAACACCAATTTTTTAGTGATAAGACAAATTTAGATTTAATTTAAATTTAAAAAAAATTAAAAAAAAAAAAAAAATTATAAATATTTATATATATAAATTTTTCATAATTTTAATCCTACCCATTTGCTATAGATTTAACACCAAGCTTTTATTTACACACTTGGTTAAAACTTGTTATACAATATTGTAGAGTATTGCCACAAGTGAATGCTTGCAGCATACATGCCGACGATAATCATTAGAAGACTTGAAACAGCTTCCTAGCCTGCTGACCACCGCTCCCCAATGCATGAGGGATTTGTTCAGACCTTTACCAATGTTCATATCCTCATTTCTACATAGATATTAACAGCCGAGATCTTCCAACAGCGTTCCCCCTATGCAGGTACAACTAAACAACCTCAATCAATGTGCTTAAAGGTCCTGAAATGTAACCTAGTCTTTAATTAAAAAAAAAAAAAAAAAAAAAATTAAAAAAAAAAAAAAAAATAAATAAATAAATAAACCTATGGCAGTCAAGCATAGCTCTTTCAGTTCATTCTTCTAGTTACCATGTTCAGTTATCTTTGAAAACCCCCGTATGTCTAGGTATGAAATGCTCATTTAATCTTCTATTTGCCAGCATTCACATCTCTGGCCATATTGACAAGGCCCTCTTTGATTAATAAAAAGTCTTATTAACACAATCTCATGCTATTGGCGCACAAAACAAACTTCTGACAGGCTTGGCTCGCTCATTGCAGGCAATTAGCATACATAAATACTGTTTAACCCTTATGCATTGCATATTGTCTTATTATTCATACTTCCTAATAATACCTTCCGAGAGTGCAGGACACTATAACATACATAACACCTTTACTTTAAACCACAGTTTCACATCAGTCATTACACTAACCCTTGGACCAATCCTCTGAGGTTTTACACAATTCTACTCTTAACAGTCCACCTTAAATTATTAGTTAGTATTCCATCCTAAGCCGGTCTTTGGTTTAAGTTCTACAGATTTGGGTGTGTTCACCGCCGCTGATAACATGTTTAATCACTTACTAGGGATAGGGATACATTCAGTGTCCCATCAGTATTTCTAATCTCTATAGTCATTTATCAGTAACAACATCATATCTTCAGTTGCATCACAATTGCACCAGTAATCATTTGCCAGTCACATCGTCAAATCATTTATACCTTGCATATATCTTTACACCTTTGGTTAAATGCCAAGCGGTCAGCCATATTGTCATGACCACCCGTATTTCTCATTTGTCGCATTCAATTAATCTGCATATCACTCTGGTAAGTCATGGTCTTTATGCACAGTCGTCAAATTCTTTATACATGTTGATTAAAGTACATGTGTTTAATTCCTAAGGAACGGGCTTACATATGATCCAAACACGGGATATATCCATTACACCAACATCTCCCATTACCACTAACTTAAGTCTGTTTCATGAAGTCAGTCCAAGGCAAGGGCCATGATTGAATGTAGCGTGTCGTAGAAACACAGGCACATTTATGTGTTAGACCAAATTCTGCTTGTGGATGGCACAAATTTTTCTTTAGCTCATATGCATACTTAACATTTATCAACTATAAACATCTAAGGCCTCCTGCAGGCAGGGTTCAATATAGTCTACCATCGCAATGATCATAAGTACCCATACGCATTTTACAAGTTCAAATATTTCATCGCAGTTGTCAGGAAGTAGCATTAAGCGCTAGTTTAACCTACACTTTGTGGACCTCATTTTAAAATTTTTGTCCCATGTCAGCTTCAGACATATTTTATCATCATCTCAAATCCTGGCAACCATATAGCATTCATTCTCAATCATCACTTATTACCCATAAGATGTTTTTTCCTTGTGTTTCCCACAGACTTATTGCAGCATTTTCAGTATCAATAATTTAAGCACTCCCTTATTTACAAGCTGCATTGTTCATCTCGATTCACCACATTACATTACGCATTTCATTGTAACCAATTTAAGCTTTACTCATGTACCACAGTACAATCACTCATGATTCCCAACAAATAAATTAAGTTGTAAGCAACTAATTCTTTACCCAGCCAGGTGGAATCTGCTATTACACAAGTTATAACAAATTATTTCAAGCATGGCCACCTGCGAAGGCCAGTCGCTTATCTAATAATTACCACATTATACTTGCACGCAGTTTATTCATACTTCACCCCTCACATATCCTTTTAAGTTACATCATTTCAATTACAAATTTAGTCTACTTGTTTGGGGACAACATGTTAAGGTACATCACTCACCTCATACTTTTCAAGCCACATCGTCACAAGATGTTGATTTAAATGTTTGTTAAACTATCAATTCAATTGCTTGTGTAGTGGTTTAAGTATATGGCTCAACTCAATATTACGAGTTTGAATCCATTTGGGATTCTTGTTAATGTTTACGCAATCAATTTTTGTAAACAAATTTTATTCCCAAATTCAATTTACTTAACCTGTATGGTTTATATACTCCTTCCATCATAATATCTATCATAATCACTTAATTTTATGCTAATCTTAAACTATTTTAAGGTGTAGCGAGCCACCTTAAAGCAATTAATCAACCTTTATTTCAGATTATGGTTGTCCTAACCATTGCTAGCTCCATTCCTATCACATAAACACTCACAAGCCAGGATTCATATATCTATAATCTACCCTTATTGTATACATGTGATGAATACAATACAAAGGTTCTTTCTGCCTTCGAGCTCGAATACACTGAATAACAATTGGTATGAGATTTGGCCAACTCGTGCATATAACCCAATCATTTACATTCAACAGTCTTCTCGGATCGTCATAGCTCAGTGGTTAAAGTATTGGGCTTCTGAACTGTAGATCATGAGTTCGAATCCGCTCGGAGCTTTGCTGACTTGCTATACAATGTCTTGTTAATATTACATCCATTTAACTTTTATGGCTTCATGGATTTAAAAGTTTTAACAAAATTTTACAATTATCTATTATTATATATTATCCATTTTAAACATGTTAAGTTTACAATAAGTTAATATCCCAACAGGTCAATGCAGGTTGATCTAATGTTCATTGTTTTTCTAATTTAGATATTTCTGGCCCATGCTCCCAGTTGCCCCTGTACCCCCCCCCCCCCCCCCCCCTTTTCATTTCTGGTCATGGCTTACCCTTAAACTTCCCCTCATCCCTGTATCCCTGTGCTCGCCCCTTCAAAGGGTTTTGGGTTGCAAATTGTCTGGCGGACAAACACCTTAGCTAAGCTGTTTGTATGGCGGAATTTGCAACATGGCAAGGTTTCTCAGGTCTTTGATGTAGGCAACTGTTCCCAGGGCCTGCTCAAAGCTTGGGAATAGGTGGTCAACTGTGCCCAGGGTCTACCTAGCCTTAGCCATTAACCCGCTTTAAGCAAAGCGCTATTTATCTACTATTTGATCCATTCATTATTTATTGACTCAATTCATCAATGGACAATGATGATTGATATTGATTGATTGATTATGGATTGATTGATTCAATAATCCTATTGCTAATGCAATTGATCTATATTGATTGATCAAGCAATTTGATTATTTATGGATTGATTGATTGAACAATCCTATTGCTGATGTGATTGATTTATATTGATTGAACTATTGATTGTTGATTTGATGATTGATTGAATTATTGATTGATTGATTGATTGATTTATTGTGCAGCCATATACCTGGCCATCAATTGGGTGGCAGGTCGGTTGTTAAAATGCATGTTCAATTTCAATAAATAAGCCATGACCAAAAAACGCCAGTTGGTGTTCAGCTGTTGTCTTTTATAATGGAATTTATCCCTAAGGATAAATTCATTTATACAAGCAACAGCAACCTTATCCTTAATCATGATCCTAATAAGGATTTGGTTAGCTTGAGCTAAACCATCGGGTCGGGTGTTCGCAATCATATCGGGTTCGGCATCCTTTTTCATCAAATTCTTCAATGATGCCGGATCATCAGATAAAATTTCACCCAAACCCTCCCGCCCATTTGAATTGAATCATGATGGCGTCAATTCGCACGACTGCCATGTTCATGTAACTTAATTATTGTCTTGTCAGTTCATTGAGCTTGATTGTTTTGCAACCAAATTACAACGTGGTTGTTATTTTGCATACGGCTACTATTTGAAATTATTTATTTGGATTCCTGTTTGAACATCTATAAACAAATTTAATCATCTCAGGCAAATATTCAATCATGTTCATTACTTTGACATTAATCGAAGTATATCAGATACTGCTGTGCTCTTTGTTTTATGTTCCAGTCAACAATTCGGGCTGGACTTGCCATTATCAACTACCAGGATTCCTTTTTCACTTTGGGCTACACCTCGTGTTTGGCATCAACACACGACTTGCTATTACCAACTAATAAGATAACCATTCTCATCATGGGATTCAATTCACACTGGAACAGTGTCAACATGTGACTTACTACCGCCAACTACCAGGACAATAATTCCCATCGTGGACTTCATTTTGTGCTCAGTGCGTACACACATCTACCACGATACCCATTTTCGTCATGGCTTATTTCATATTCACTTCTTCTTGTGCTCCATCTGTGATTACCATTTAAATTGGTTATTTAAACTCTAGAAAATTGTTTATTTTTCGGAATTTGCAACATGGCAAGGTTTCTCAGGTCTTTGATGTAGGCAACTGTTCCCAGGGCCTGCTCAAAGCTTGGGAATAGGTGGTCAACTGTGCCCAGGGTCTACCTAGCCTTAGCCATTAACCCGCTTTAAGCAAAGCGCTATTTATCTACTATTTGATCCATTCATTATTTATTGACTCAATTCATCAATGGACAATGATGATTGATATTGATTGATTGATTATGGATTGATTGATTCAATAATCCTATTGCTAATGCAATTGATCTATATTGATTGATCAAGCAATTTGATTATTTATGGATTGATTGATTGAACAATCCTATTGCTGATGTGATTGATTTATATTGATTGAACTATTGATTGTTGATTTGATGATTGATTGAATTATTGATTGATTGATTGATTGATTTATTGTGCAGCCATATACCTGGCCATCAATTGGGTGGCAGGTCGGTTGTTAAAATGCATGTTCAATTTCAATAAATAAGCCATGACCAAAAAACGCCAGTTGGTGTTCAGCTGTTGTCTTTTATAAATGCTTTAAATTAAGCTTATAAATGTTTTCTTGCAAACACTATTAACAAATTAATTCATCAACTAGACAAATTTAATGAAAACTTTTTATGTAAAAGATATTTAGATCACTTGCAATAAAGGTATGCTTTAAAACAACCAAAGATACTAGGTTACAATGGTTACAATTTTGATTACTTCATAGAATTCATCTAGTGAATAATTACTTTAAAAAATGAATGTGGTGTCCTCTGATTGTTGTTCTTTTTGTAAACATAAAGTTGAGACAATTCAGCATGGTTTCATAAACTGTGAAAAAAGTTTGCATCTTTATCATGCTACTTCCTTAAGATTTGGTTTAATGTAGTAAAGATCCATTGTATGTAAAAATCAAAATTGTTTATAAAGGTTCCGGCATGCATAGTTAACAATTTTCTTTATATTGCATACAATGATAAATATTGATGTTATAAGTAGCAAGATCCCATAAATTTGTTGCTAAGAGCTACCGTTGACATGGTAACGGAGGCCAAAGAAAGAAAAATGGCAAATCTTAGCAAATGCAAAGCAATATAGAAAGTAATTGCAGCTTATGAATATAAAACATTTTGAGATGGTTGACGGTTTGTTATTGTCATTTTTTCATTGAATTGACTATTTGGCCAATTTATAAATTGTAGAAAAACATTTGTGGAAAATTATTTTCAAAAAATGATTTTTTTTTTTTGATTTTTTAGATATCAGAGAAGTTATCATTGAACCAAACTCATAGATTTATAGCTGTATTTCAAATATACATGTTAGATAAAAAAAAATTGACACTTGTTGCTATGGTTATAAGCTTAAAAATAAGAAAAAATAAAGAAAACAATAGTGATTCTTTCAAGCGGAAATGCTTGTTTTAATCACAATTTAGAACCATTTTTTGTTGCTATTCGTGGAAAACATGTCAAATATTTATATCTTATATATTCAAGCATTATTCAGATTCTTAAAACTGCCGTTGCTAAGAAATATGTGGACTTAAGAAAATCACAAAGATATTCCTAATTTCAATTTTCAATAATTTAAAAATTCACAATGTTTTGCATGCGATTATTTTACTCTGTATAGCTGAAAATGTCGCAATCTCTTACAATTGGAGTTCAAAAAAGCTTAAAATTGCCATTTTTCAATATTTTGCTTCTGTTACCATGGCAACCGGTCCCAGTAGCAACCCGTTAAGGTTGTCTTGCATCTTTATTCACCAAAGGACCAAAGGGTATCAAATACGAAGTAGGAAGAAAATCAGTGATTCGAGATCTTAAAATCTTATTAAGTGAACTTCCAATGTCTAAAAACAACAAAGTTATTAATTTAATTATGTCATGTTCAAAGCAATATGTGTTTACTTGCTTAAAAAAGGCAAACTGCAAAGCCTTTCGTGACTCTTACTTCACTTATTCAACAAATACAGAGTTGAAAAATATATTGCTTGTAAAAATTTTGAACTGCATAAATTTGTCAATACCTGGCAACCCTGGTAATCTATTTTTTGATACAATTACTCAATCATTGTCATGTTATTTGTCTTTATCAATATTCACCTAATTAGTTATTTTTCTACGTGCTTGCATCTGTCTTATTATATTTTTTTCTTAACTCGTTTATGGTTGTTGTTTTATGGGGTTTTTTATATATTTTTGTTGTTGTTGTTTTCTTGTAGAAATCCTTAATATAAGCAGCCACTTCCAATATAGTTGAATGTAGGTTATTTAAATGATTCTTGGAAAGTGAAATAAAAAAAGGATAGTAAAGGCGATGGTGGTTAAATTTACGTTTAATTAATTTACAAACCACAAAATTGTAAAAGTTTGCATTAAAGAAACCATATAAATATCCCTCATTTCCCCTTTAAATATACAAATGGCAAACTCTTACTGATTACGCACTTATAATTTGATTTATGCTTAAAATCCTAATATTATATATATATATATATATATATATATATATATATATATATATATATATATATATATAAGCACTAAAAATAACCAACGACACGAACAATAAAGAAACATATTGTCAAATTTTCGGGACAACCCGACCCTTCTTCAGGACAACAAAGTAAAAACTACATATGAAAGGAGAAAAATATCTACAACACTAGCACTAAACTAAAAACTAAATAATATATAATATATATATTATATATTATTTAGTTTTTATTATTTAGTTTTTAGTTTAGTGCTAGTGTTGTAGATATTTTTCTTCTTTCATATGTAGTTTTTACTTTGTTGTCCTGAAGAAGGGACGGGTTGTCCCGAAAATTTGACAATATTTTTCTTTATTGTTCGTGTCGTTGGTTATTTTTAGTGCTTTTTTATATCTCATCTTATAACCATGTATCTTTTGATCCGACACTATAGATAACGAGTGTTGTTGGTTTTTTTAGTGCTTTATATATATATATATATATATATATATATATATATATATATATATATGTGTGTGTGTGTGTGTGTGTGTGTGTGTGTGTGTGTGTGTGTTTATTTATCACAAAGTTGGTTGAGGCTGTTAATGCTTCATAAACCAAGAATCAGTTTGTAAAACGCGTTAATTGTTTGTTATTTACAAGTTAGGGCTTGGACTCAAAGGAAGCCTTTAATCAGTTCAACATACAATTTGAACACAAAATCAGATAATTTTTTTTAACTAAGTTGATTAAAGTAAATTTAAAAAGTACACCTTTTTTCAAAATAAACTTCGCAGAACAACTAGACACAGTTAATAAGAGGTTTATATATAAAAGATATTTAGATAACTCTTCGTACTCTTTGTGGGATTTATTTGAAAAGGTGATATATCTTAATAATTGTTTGATTCAATTCATGATATCTAAACTTTTTAGATACTTGGTTTGTTTTTCATCCCTAATGATCATGGCGTTCATTTAGTATATATCTTTCAAATCTTGCTTTATACATATTTTAAATTTCATCGCTATAAAAAAAGATGAATTCTTGATACTTTTATATGCCAACGTTTGACCTTGGCGTTTTTCTGTATCTAGGTAATCAATGTTCAAACATTTTTTTAAACAATGTTATGTCATAAAGAATCTTTTAATCATTTGGAAACAGCACCTAAGACGAGTGAAAAAATGTCTATTAAGTACTGGCACAATTATCAGACACAGTTTCGATGAATATAAGATCAATTGAAGATGTGGAAAAAAATAAGCTCTATTTTGGGGTAATTAGGTCATGTAATTAAGTATCCACCTGTTCCAGATGACATCATACATATGTAGTGCTACTCTACCCTATTACGTTTTACTTATGGTGTTGTTTATCACAATTTATGGATGGAGGTAACCATAACCTCACACCCTTTTGAAAATTGACCATACATTAACAAAATAGAGCAATTGTTAATTCGCAACTTTCGTCATTGATAAATAACACGTTTTATCAAACACATTTTTGGATTGAGGCAGTTTATTCTTGTTTTATTGAAAATCAGACCATACATTTACAATATCTCCCATTTGTTGTTAGAGGAATTGTTAATTTACAACTTTCGTCATTGATAAATAACAGATTTTATCAAAATAATCGTATGTAACGGTAAAAAAGCACCATGAAAATCGGTAGGTCACCTTATTTAAAACATTTGAAAGAAATCCTTCTTTAAGATATTTTTTATGTATGTATACGCTGACATTATATCAATGGAGATTTTATATGGGTAAAACACAATTCTTACAAAATAAAAACAAACAGTTTATAAATATTTATATATATCAAAAACAAAACAATATTTAATTTGGACTGTCGCATTGTTTTTAATTTATCTAAGTATTTTTGCTATACCAATATATAATACATTCAGATGACAATATAACAAATAGAACTTTCCAAACCTTACGTTTTCTCAGCCATCAGCCAATACATTTTAATGTCAATAAATGTAGTTATATTAATAGGTATATAAGTAGTGAAACAACATGCCTGTAGTTCTCATTTGCTTCAGCATCATGTGGTTGAGAGCAATCGCCTTAGTAGTGTCATAATCTGAGAAAACAGCGCCCGTTGCAAGAGGGTATTCAAAGGTTAGTCTCTTTTAAATTGGAAAATGAAACTCAGTTCGTGAAAAAAACCTATGTGAATTAATTAAAGTAATCAAATGCTAGAAATAATTTATATCAATAACATGGATTTTTTTTTCATATGAATTTGTTATTTGCAGGACATATAAATAAATTTGTCAACTCCAACGAAAAAGACCCAAATCATCAAAGAAGAATGAAACTTTCTGGCCTATTCTTAAGTTTAGTGCTGATTGTGTGTATATTAAAAAACTGTGAGTCCACCAACAAACAATATGCAAAGAGAGATATCAAAGAAGAACGATTGATGCTAGCTAAACATCATCTCAAGAATCGTTTATATCATTTATTTCATCAGATTATAGTAAGCCAGTTTTCTGGGAAACGACTGAAAAAAAGAGATAGATACATTCTAAGGCCTCATTTGTTTTTGTGAAATAAAAAGGAGATTTTCGAGAGAAAAAAGTTACATATGTATATAACTTTTATGAGATGAAATTTCAAAATAAATTTAAAGGATATGTGTAACCTTATTCTGTATGGTTTATTATTCGAGCTTGAGCATTGGCACACAGATATCAATAATACAGTAAAACACGGTTACAGCGAACACGCTTATAAAGAATTGACGCTTACAGCGAAGTACTTTTTATTCCCCTTGACTTTATAACATGCTGTAAACTTGACGGATATAAGGAATTACGTTTATAACGAAGTAAAATCGCCCGTCCTTGGGACTTTGTTATAAGCGTGTTTTACTATAATGTATTTTTGTATTGTGCAACACCATTTGATATTTTTTTTAGTGCGCGGGTTTTTTTGTGGTTTGAATAAATTGTTGAAAGTCTAGACAATTATGTTTTTTGTCTGGTGTTTATGTATTAGTTGAACTATACATACAATTGGATTTACCACAGCCTATTAAAATTACCTACGTAAGGAAATTAATTTTGTCATTTGTTATATGTCTTTATTTACACTCATTAAAGATTGTGTTCAATGCTAGACAGTTTAACTATTATTGACTTGTGCATGCTGAGGACGACACACCGGAGGGGAGGGGAGACAAACAAAAGCGCTGTAAACCAGGAAAACAAAGTTATAGCTTGAGTAAATTGAATTATCTTATTTCATTGTCTAGCTCGTACATGCAAGGAGTTTAGAATTTGAAGTTACAATCGTTTTATTTGCTTGAAAGAAAATTTCTACTTTTGATGTGCATTTTCCTCTAACTTTTGTAAACATAAAACACAAAACTAAAGTAACGTGATACGGTTTTTTTTTCGGAACCAAACAGTATGCATTCGGTGAAAAAAATTTGGATCACCTTCTATGGTAAACCTCTGTTAAAAATAGAATTCTATGTAAAACATGTTGAGACAATTGAATTTTCATACCATCAGAACTAAATAAAACAGAAGGGGATAATATTAAGCATTTTTGTATATTATGAACAATAAAATTTTAGTCCTTAATATGTTTTTAATTATGTGTGTTTTCGACAAGAGGTAACGACTGTATTTATTTTGTGTGCCCAAGTCGCAAAGGACACGGTTTAATGACGCTTAACCTCGATGAGAGGTCAATCTCTGTTCCGTTTTGGCACTGACCACGTTAATTGTGAGATTTATGATCTCAAAGGTAAGTAAAAACCAAAATATATTCAATATAAAAAGGTTTACGCATTTACTTTTAATGAATATCAAAGCGCGATTTGCACTCCATTATGTTATTAGTGTACAAGTATCTTTGCAGAAAAGGGATAAGGCTTAAAATGCAGTCTCTTTTTTTTTTTATTGATAGCCGAAATCATTTTCACAATATAAGCCAAGCAGTCACCGAAGACTTACGATACATCAAATCAAATAACAAATACTACGATATTATCCTATTTCCGTGTTTAGTCATTAGACAAATTAGGTGCACGTTTTTATATATATATAAGGTTAATATCATGGATATTATAAACAATTAATCCTTTTCATTTAGAATTGCTTGGGATTAACTCAAGACATTTTGGCAGAAACTTTTTTCCTGATTGTTTCTTGATACCACTGGTTTTGCTGAATCTTTATAGACTTCTGATACAGTTTCTTAAATATGTAGAAAAAAAACTTAACATTTTCTGTACATTCCATTGAAATCCTAAAAAAAGTAATCCCGATACCTATGTTTAATTTAATTTAATTTTTAAAAAGACTTCAATAATATTTTATTTGCCATTGTTAGAGACACTGTAGGATTTCTGGATACATTTCATTTGTCAAAAAGGAAACGACACCCCGATTTTTAGCTGGTTTGCTTCATAATAAAGGTTTACAACACGACTTTTTACCGTATCTGTCCTTAAAATAAGCCCCGGTATTATAAGGCAATATCTTGTTATGAAGCATAATTGAAAGAATTTATATCTCATATTTCAGAAATCTGCAGGCTCCTTTCATTTACTAGATCTTGACCTTAAATATCAATACATGTATATTTTATGTTTTATGGACTATGATCTTTTAAAAGCTAATCGGTTTAAAAACAGAAACCAATAAAAATATATTTAGACAAATAAAAAAATACATAAAAATAACTGAATATGTATATAAATAAATACACCTATTAATTTTAAAAAAGATAAATTAATATAGAATATTATATGAGATATATCACAATCAACTGTTCATTGAACTACGGCAGAAATCTGTACTACACTTGTAACTGCAAACAGTATTGTATTACTGATATGTTGAATTAAAAATCGAAGGCGTAAATGCTAAATTTTCCCAATCAAAGCAATTGTTAATCATTTGTCATCAACAGATGTACTCTGTCATCATCACTTTGATATCATAGTAACGCATTATATTCATCTTTTACCTCTGAGATGTGGTATTTAAAGTATGCAGGTATTTGTCACAGCTTACAGGTAAAAACTGAGTCCAACCCTAACACCATCCTTAAAAATTCGATACACGTGTAAAACAAATAACACATTGTGAACTCATACATTAACGTTGGTTTAGTAGAAATACAACGTTTATCTAACACAATTGAACAAAAATCGTACCTTTATATTGTTATAGTTTTGTGTTATAACATTGATTATTTTTTGACACTCGTTTACAGGCCAAATTTCATTGTACAAATTGTAAAATGAAATTTGGTCTGTAAACGAGTGTCAAAAAATAATATTCAATGTCATTATACAAAACTATAACAATGTAAAGTTACGATTTCTGTACGTCAAACTTAACACACACTTTTGAAAATTTTTAAATATTTTAAGACTTCAGATAGGTATATGCAGTACATTGTCGCATTTGAAAATATTTTAATTTTTTGTATTAATATCTACATGGATCACATGTCTATTTAATGTCAACCATCAATTGTAAAAAAAAAAAATTAATATATATAAATATCTTATTTTTTCAGCAAGATTTTCAATATAGAAATTTATGAAAATAACTTTATTAATCTTGAAAGCTTTGTATAAAAAAAATAGGAAAATATCCAAAAAAAAAAAAAAAAAAAAGATCCATATCTAAAAACTTTAGGTAATCTGAAGGGTAAATTGTTCACTGTTTAGTATCCTGAAGAGGTATGGTCACGATTTTGTTCAAATTTTCGCGAAAAAAATATTAAGCAAGTCATTTCGTTTAAACAATTGAAATATAATTAACAGTTAAGGCTTTAATGGACATTACGGTTAATTTTGCTTTATAATTTTTGACTTGAAGGAGTATACGATGAAAGCGACGGCATGAAATGAAGAAGCTCTTTTGGGGTCAGTGTCTGATAAGATGAGATCATACATAGAGTATTTGATCATCCTATAAGGTTTAAGCTATGGTTTTGTTTATTAATAATCGCGTAAGCCAAACCCTAAAACCAACTAAAAACATTTACAATATCTCGCATCTTCCTCTTTAACACTAATTAGTTCACACCATTATTATCCAAGAAATAACATGTTTTTATCTACCACAAAGTTGGTTTAATATGTTGTTATGCCTCATTAATCGAGAATTGGTTTGTAAAAAGTGTTAATTGTTTGTTCTAAAGAAGTTTGTGCTTGGACACAAATTTGGTAGCCTTTAATTAGTTCAACATGCTATATTTGCTTTGCAGCATACGCAATCAGATAAATTCTTAAAATTAAGCTTATAAATGTTTTCTTGCAAAGATTATTAAAAATTAAAAAATTAATTCATTAACTAGACAAATTTAATGAAAACTTTTTATGTAAAAGATATTGAGATTACTTGCAATAAAGGTATGCTTTAAAAGAACCAAAGAAATTAGGTTACAATGGTTACAATTTTGATTACTTCATAGAATTCATCTAGTAAAGAATTAATTTAAAAAAATGAATGTGGTGTCCTCTGATTGTTGTTTTCTTTGTAAACAAAAAGTTGAGACAATTTAGCATGTCTTCATAAACTGTGAAAAAATATCCACAATATGGAGCAACCATGGAGATTGCATGTTTATCATGCTACTTCCTTAAGATTTGGTTTAATGTAGTAAAGATCCATCGTATGTAAAAATCAAATTGTTTATAGAGGTTCCGGCATGCATAGTTAACAATTTTCTTTATATTGCATACAATGATACATATTGATGTTATAAGTAGCAAGATCCCATAAATTTGTTGCTAAGGGCTACCGTTGACATGATAACGGAGGCCAAAGATAGAAATATGGCAAATCTTAGCAAATGCAAAGCAATAAATGCAGCTTATCTAAGTTATGAAATATAAAACAGTTTGAGATGGTTGACGGTTTGTTTTGTCATTTTTTCATCTAATTGAGTTTATGGTCAATTTATAAATTATAGAAAAAAATTTGTGAAAAATTATTTTCAAAAAATGATTTTTTCATATTTTTTTAGATATGATAGAAGTTATCATTGAACCAAACTCATAGATTTATAGCTGTATTTCAAATATACATGTTAGATAAAAAATTGACACTTGTTGCTATGGTAATAAGCTTAAAAATCAGAAAAAATGAAGAAAACAATAGTGATTCTTTCAAGCGGAAATGCTTGTTTTAATCACAATTTAGAACCATTTTTGTTGCTATTCGTGGAAAACATGCCAAATATTTATATCTTATATATTCAAGCATTATTCAGATTCTTAAAACTGCCGTTGCTAAGAAATATGTGGACTTAAGAAAATCACAAAGAAATTCCTAATTTCAATTTTAATAATCTAAAAATTCACAATATTTTGCATGCGATTATTTTACTCTGTATAGTTGAAAATGCCTCAATCTCTTACAATTGGTGTTCAATCTTAAAATTGCCATTTTTCAATATTTTGCTTCTGTTACTATGGCAACTGGTCGCCATAGCAACCCTTTAAGGTTGTCTTGCATCTTTATTCACCAAAGGACCAAAGATTATCAAGTACGAAGTAGGAAGAAAATCAGTGACTCGAGAATTGCTCTGAATATCTTATTAAGTGAACTTCCAATGTCTAAAAACAACAAAGTTATTAATTTAATTATGTCATGTTCAAAGCAATATGTGTTTACTTGCTTAAAAAAGGCAAACTGCAAAGCCTTTCGTGACTCTTACTTCACTTAATCAACAAATACAAAGTTGAAAAACATATTGCTTGTAAAAATTTTGAAATGCATAAATTTGTCAATGCCTGGCAACTCTGGTAATCTAATTTTTGATACAATTACTCAGTCATAGTCATGTTATTTGTCTTTATCAAAATTCACCTTATTAGTTATTTATTTACGTGCTTGCATCTGTCTTATTATATTTTTTTCTTAACTCGTTTATGGTTGTTGTTGTTTTATGGGGGGTTTGTGGTATTTTTTTGGTGTTTTCTTGTAGAAATCTTAAATATAAGCAGCCACTTCCAATATAGCTGAATGTAAGTTATTTAAATGGTTCTTAAAAAATTTAAATAAAAAAGGGATAGTAAAGGCGATGGTGGTTAAATTTACGTTTAATTTACAAACCACGAAATTGTAAAAGTTTGTATTAAAGAAACCATAGAAATATCCCTCATTTCCCCTTTAAATATACAAATGGCAAACTCTTAGTGATTACGCACTTATAATTTGATTTATGCTTTAAATCCTAATATTATATATATATATATATATATATATATATATATATATATATATATATATATATATATATATATTATATATATATATATATATATATATATATATATATATCCCCCTTTTCTGGCATTAAGAATTTTTTTGACAATTTCAAATTTCTGCAATTATTATTTTATTTGATGGAATTTATTTGCAAAGTGTATTCATTAATTTTAAGAACGAAAACAAATTTCAAAATTACTTACATCATTGGCTTTTTTACATGCAATATAATAATTTTTATCAAAATATTGCAATAATCAGCGCTACAAGTTTTGTAGTTTCTGATTCTAAATTTTAACAAAATGTGTGGCACATAAAACTTCTCAATGAATTTATAAAAAAAAAACTTTAACATCTGCTTTATAACTTATAAAATGTTCATGGCCACTTTCTTGGCATTTAATTAAGGGAGATACTATACTAGGAATCACCCCTACCCCTTATTCTGGAATTATGACTTTTTGTGACAATTTCTGTTTTGAACCATCAAAAAGTAATACATTCTTTAGATTTAATACTGTAATTAACACGAACAGAATAATAATCAGAATATATATATGATTATCTTAACCGCTAATGATTTTGTACATTTACATATCTAATATTGAAAATGTTAAATTTTGCCCAACTCATATTGTGAAAATGATTACTTTAGAGCCGTTATGTACGGGAAAAAGATCTATCAAATCACGTTTGACGTCATAATGGAAAAATGACATCATAGCATCATACAGGTAAATCAATTATGACGTCATTATAGAGTTAGCACATCAAAGCATCATTGCAATGAAAGTCACGTGATATGTGTCCTGTTCCCCCTTAAAGTATTTAAAAAGTATACCTTTTTTCAAAATAAACTTCGCAGAACAACTAGACACAGTTATTAAGAAGTTTATATAAAAAAGATATTTAGATAACTCTTCGTACTCTTTGTGGGATTTATTTGAAAAAGGTGTTAATAATTGTTTGATTCAATTCATGATATCTAAACTTTTTAGATACTTGGTTTGTTTTTCATCCCTAATGATCATGGCGTTCATTTAGTATATATCTTTCAAATCTTGCTTTATTCATATTTCAAATTTTATCGCTATAAAAAAAAAAATGAATTCTTGATACTTTTATATGCCAACGTTTGACCTTGGCGTTTTTCTGTATCGAGGTAATCAATGTTCAAACATTTTTTAAACAATGTAATGTCATAAAGAATCTTTTAATCATTTGGAAACAGCACCTAAGACGAGCGAAAAAATGTCTATTAAGTACTGGCACAATTATCGGACACAGTCTTCGATGAATATAAGATCAATTGAAGATGTGGAAAAAAATTAGCTCTATTTTGGGGTAATTAGGTCATGTAATTAAGTATCCACCTGTTCCAGATGACATCATACATATATAGTACTACTCTACCCTATTACGTTTTACTTACGGTGTGGTTTATCACAATTCATGGATGGAGGTAAGCCAAAACCTCACACCCTTTTGAAAATTGACCATACATTTACAAAATAGAGCAATTGTTAATTCGCAACTTTCGTCATTGAGAAATAACACTTTTAATCAAACACATTTTTGGATTGAGGCAGTTTATTCTTGTTTTATTGAAAATCAGACCATACATTTACAATATCTCCCATTTGTTGTTAGAGGAATTGTTAATTTACAACTTTCGTCATTGATAAATAGCACGTGTTATCAAAATAATCGTATGTAACGGTAAAAAGGTACCATGAAAATCAGTAGGTCACCTTATTTAAAACATTTGAAAGAAATCATTCTTTAAGATATTTTTTATGTATATATACGCTGACATTATATCTATGTAGATTTTCTATGGGTAAAACACAATTCTTACAAAATAAAAACAAACAGTTTATAAATATTTATATATATAAAAAACAAAAAATTATTTAATTTGGACTGTCGCATTCTTTTTAATTTATCTAAGTATTTTTTGCTATACCAATATATAATACATTCAGATGACAATATAATAAATAGAACTTTCCAAACCTTACGTTTTCTCAGCCATCAGCCAATACATTTTAATGTCAATAAATGTAGTTATATTAATAGGTATATAAGTAGTGAAACAACATGCCTGTAGTTCTCATTTGCTTCAGCATCATGTGGTTGAGAGCAATCGCCTTAGTAGTGTCATAATCTGAGAAAACAGCGCCCGTTGCAAGAGGGTATTCAAAGGTTAGTCTCTTTTAAATTGGAAAATGAAACTCAGTTCGTGAAAAAAACCTATGTGAATTAATTAAAGTAATCAAATGCTAGAAATAATTTATATCAATAACATGGATTTTTTTTTTTCATATGAATTTGTTATTTGCAGGACATATAAATAAATTTGTCAACTCCAACGAAAAAGACCCAAATCATCAAAGAAGAATGAAACTTTCTGGCCTATTCTTAAGTTTAGTGCTGATTGTGTGTATATTAAAAAACTGTGAGTCCACCAACAAACAATATGCAAAGAGAGATATCAAAGAAGAACGATTGATGCTAGCTAAACATCATCTCAAGAATCGTTTATATCATTTATTTCATCAGATTATAGTAAGCCAGTTTTCTGGGAAACGACTGAAAAAAAGAGATAGATACATTCTAAGGCCTCATTTGTTTTTGTGAAATAAAAAGGAGATTTTCGAGAAAAAAAGTTACATATTTATATAACTTTTATGAGATGAAATTTCAAAATAAATTTAAAGGATATGTGTAATCTTATTCTGTATGGTTTATCATTTGAGCTTGAGCATTGGCACACATATATCAACAATATATAATGTGGGTTTTTTTTGTGCAACACCATTTGATATTTTTTTTAGTGCGCGGGGGGTTTTTGTGGTTGGAATAAATTGTTGAAAATCTAGACAATTATGTTTTTTGTCTGGTGTTTATGTATTAGTTGAATTTTACATACAATTGGATTTACCACAGCCTATTAAAATTACCTACGTATGGAAATTAATTTTGTCATTTGTTATATATGTCTTTATTTACACTCATTAAAGATTGTGTTCAATGCTAGACAGTTTAATTATTATTGACTTGTGCATGCTGAGGACGACACACCGGAGGGGAGGGGAGACAAACAAAAGCGCTGTAAACCAGGAAAACAAAGTTATAGCTTGAGTAAATTGAATTATCTTATTTCATAGTCTAGCTCGTACATGCAAGGAGTTCAGATTTTGAAATTACAATCGTTTTATTTGCTTAAAAGAAAGTTTCTACTTTCAATGTAGATTGTCCTCTAATTTTTGTAAACATAAAACACAAAACCAAAGTAACGTGATACGGGGTTTTTTTTCGGAACCAAACAGTATGCATTCGGTGAAAAAGTTTGGATCACGTATACTTTTTTCCTTTAGCCATGCAAACATTTCAAACAGAAAGTGAATGTATTAAACAATCAACAAAATATACATACAATTAAAAATGACGTACATAAATATCTAACAAATATTCCATATGCTATATTTGTTTTTCAGGTCAAACCCACATGCTATAATTGCTATTTCTGTCTATCAGATTATAAAGGCAGAGTGTACTGGTCCGGTACCAGTTATCGGCTAAGACCAGTTATCGGCTAAACTGAGGGTTCGGGTTTATAGCACGCGACTATCCGAGATTTTTTAATTTAGTCCTCTGTTTTGGATAAAGAAAAGTAAGTTTGCATGTAAAGTTTCTTGAATGTGTTTTAAACATGAGCTTAAACGACCATTGTTTACCGCTGATTTACATCTTTGCATTTTCAGCAGTGAGGAAAGTGACGTAATAAGTTAAAAATAGAATATAACTCCTTTGTGATACATTATCATATCCCTTCTTTGATTTGACATATAATATCACTACATATAATATGTAGAAACAAAAGAAATTCACTAAATTCTGAGAGATTCATAGCGCAGTTGAACGCCTGATTTAACATTATTATGCATTGAATAGTCCACGATTTTGTGTAATACCGTATGATAACAAACGAATAATTTTATGAGTTTTGTTCAGGTATCATGACCTCTATGACCTTAAGTCTGACCCCAAAAGGGTCATAATTCAAATAACATTTTTCAGAGTATCAAATCAACATGTACAGGGATTTTTCTATGTTATTATCGCGAAGCCGATAACTGGTACAGTAAATTGTAAAATCTCGGCAAATTCGGGGTGTGCTAAAAAGCAAACAAACAAAATGTTTTGGGTTCTGAATAATGATTTAACCTAACAGGTGCATAAACAAGGAGTTCACTATTTAAAGTATGTCAAGTTTTATTAAAAAGTATCAAGAAAAAATGAAATTTATACGAAAAAAATGTTAAATTTTAGCCGATAACTGGTACAGTGCCAGTACAGTTATAATTTTTCTATGGTATATTTCAAAAATAAAATTAAAATACTGTATATAGGGTGATTTTCGCCCATCTACACTTTCAAACAGTTTCGCCCCCTCTCCCAGACACGCTTGTGTACTAAAGAAATAACTTGGAACATTGGAATTCCCCCAGTCTTAAATTCGCCCGAGGGCGAAAGGGGCGAAATGAAAACGCGGGCGAACATTTCCCTGTATACACTATATAATATTAATTATCTGTCAATTACGACCTACCTGTCTACGTCATATTATTACTTATTAGGTTAGTTACTGACTACTACGGAAATATATTGGGTTGATCAATGAAAAAATGACAATAAAAACCCGTCAACCATCTCAAAAATCCAGAAAACGAAATACAAATTCAAAGCAGAGCAACATGGACCTCCAAAAAGATAGAGGTATGATCAGATGCCATGGAGGAGTGAGCATCCTCTGCTGACCGGTCACACCCGCCGTGTGCTTTTTGTCGTAATCGGGAAAAAACGGAAAAATCCGTTGATAGACAATTAGGTGATTAATTATGGTCTAACAATTAGTATGAAAAACGTCAGTCAGCATGCGACCCAGTGGAATATTGTACTTGCTGACAAGGTCGTTGTATCGACCATAGAACTTACGGAAAGATGACTTCAAACGAGACTGTTGATAGTCCTGTTTGATCAACTTGTTTGTCAGTAGCTTGCCTCGTCTTAGAAACTGTTCATACGAAGAGCATGCCCTTGCGTATCGAATTAACTGAGAGACAAAAACACCATAAGTAGGTGATGAAGGTATATTGCTACATAAGTAAGGAAGGTTGACTATAGAAAAATTGAAGTCATCGCGTTTATCATAAAGTTTTGTTGTTAGGTTACCGTCAATGTCCATTTCCAGTAAAATATCCAAATATGAAACAGATGACGTAGAATCTTTGGTATCTTTTATTTCAAGTTCACTGGGATATATCGAGTCGTCGTAAGTATGGAAATAACAATTGTTACAGTCTGTCCCAAGATATTTATGCTGCACATTTGGATGATTTTTAATAAAAATGCACATACCTGTGAAAGAAGTGCAATTGAAATCGATGAAAGGGAAAATTTCCAAGAAAACTTCATTCACACATTATCACTTTTCCCTCGTAAAAATTCACAGGAACGAAAACAGATTTCCTACGGAGATTTATAATGGGAAATGTTGACATCTTTTCTCCATTCGGAAGTACTCTGGACACCTCGCGCAATTTTTCAACATTATCATCCGGGCGTCTTCATCTCCTTAGCAATGGAAAAACCCCGTAGACTTTTTATTTTTAGCCGTGTATTGATACCCGGCAAGCTAGAGGGGGCGTTTCAAAGGGGAAATCTTGGGATATTTTCATACTATTGAATGAACATCGTCTGAACCAAGAGGTATTTATAAATATCGAATAATTTAGGGAAATATGCGGCAAAAATATCTTGGGACAGACTATAATTGAGAATACGTCGTCGATATACCTGAATGTTGAGTTGTCAATCTCATCATGGCGAGGCGAAGCCGAGCCGTCTATGAGATTGATCAACTCAATATATTTCCGTAGTGAGTCAGTAACTAACCTAATAAGTATTTTGTTTTCCTGAGGACTTTCAAGCGACATATTCATTCACAAATAGCGATGATCTATGCAAAGCCATGTACAAGATGCTTAACATCTCGTCTAATTTAACTCATTTAAACTCTTCAAAATTATAAATATCACCTTTCAAATCCTCTTTAAAAATATTTGCTTCACCCATGTTACTTAAAATGTTTTGTTGCTATTCAATTTTAAACGTTTTCTCCCTTTCCTCTGTATAGATTTGAGCAAATTTCGAAGCTGCCATTTTGTTCTGCTCCAGACACAACAATGTGACGTCAATATTCAAAGGGCAACTAGGCCTACTCTAATTTTAGAGAATTTTAGGGGCCAACTACTCCAAATACTTTAAGAACTTAAGGCATGCAGTTTCTGAATTAAATACTATAAAATGTCTAAATGAGTAAGCGAAGCGTCGACCAATGACGGCCATATTGCTTAATATTAATTCTCACCGAACAAATATAGAAATATATGAGGCAATCACATGCTATGTTTAAACCAATGAAAGTGTGATATTTCATGCCAAGGGAAAACAAAATAGTGGTGAGCATTGGTTTTTTGTGATAAAATATGCCTTCGATCACTCAGACGAGTGTTGTTTGTATACATGTAACGTACATCAAGATTGTTTATTTCATAGAATGTTAAAGCCACTCTGTTTAAAATTTAGAATTAAAAAGTTATAAAACCTCTTTTTCTTTTTTACAGGACCATTTGCTGAAAGATTATTTAGGGATGAAAAATAATCAGACTTTAAAATAGATCGACCAAATCCTACAACAATAAACAAAAACTACTGTCACTTAATATTTTTTGGATGTATTTATCGTGGCAATTAATATTGTTCGAATATAACATAATATTATCATGTGAATTGCAGATTCAAAGAAAATAAGAATTCGTATAAAAGGTTTACAAATAAAACTGTAAGACAATTTTTCAGAATGATCCATATAAAACATGGCATATTTTAAGCTGAAAAAAAGGATCATTAGTCAGTTTGGTTTTTGTGAGTTCTTGTTTCCATTTCTATTTTTTCGTCGCCCATTGTCGGAAACCCACAGCCATCTCGTATACGCTTACTGACCATGGATAAACTCACTGGACCTCTCTTGTTCCCATAAATAATTCATGCTGTATTCCCTTGCTCCCTTCATACAAATCTGACAATACTGTTGGTGCTTTGGCATGGCATGTTTTCTTACATGATTGTCATTTTCATTCATCTGAAAAGTAATGAGTTTCGGTTCCTCATTGGTGAATTCAGAATTATAAGTTATTCATAAAAACGAGAAAAAGCTCCATGAGTTGGCATACAGTCAATAATCGTAGGGCCGTGTGTTTACGACAATGATAAAGGTCTAAACTCAGGAAGAAGGAACCGGGGAAGGAGTAGGTAAGAAAGTTAAACTTAAAGAAAATTAAGTAAACATCTATGTACTAGTATATTGTAATGTTTCCATAGTAATAAAACAGCTATATATTAATTATTTTGTATATCTTGAGAAAATGATGTTTAAGGATATCAAAGCTAAAGTTTAAACCCATTCTGTTCATCTCTCCTCAGGGGCGCCCTCAATAGTTGTCAGGATCACTGTTTGAATAATGTTGAGTCTAAGTTAAATCAGAATGATAACATAATACTATTAAAAATCGTTGTTCATAAGACTTGAAAAAAGATTTTTCCTTACAGTCTCCAATGTTGGGCTGTGAACTCCGAGGCCTCAGATTTGGTTGTAGATGGAAAGAGGATAGTATACCGTTTGAACAATTTAATTAGTAATTGAATTAGTAATCATTATGCGCATATGCTTTGTTGTAAATTTTATTTAGCATTTCTGGTATAGCGGTTTTAAGATTTTTTAAAAACGCATCCATCATATGTTTCACAGGTTGTTCATTACCCCCCAATTTAAAAGGTTTTGACCCTTTAGTTTATAGAATTTTTGCACAGGGATGCCTTTGCAAAGTATGCAGAAGTCGAAAATATGAAAAAGTTTGCAGAAGAGTGGATGGCCTGTAACTGGTAATTGTGGACTAAAAACATTAAGGATTTCGTGATATATTTGAATTGACCGTAGGCTTTGACAGGTAGGTTTAACCTTGAACCTTATTATCCTTAGTTGGAAACGAAAGGCGTAAATTCAAATTTCAAATCACTTTGTTCAAGAAACATGTAACAAACTGAAATTCTTTGTGTTGTTTTTTTTATTTCCCCTTGGTTCACCCTTCCGGTTTTTACATATCAATCCTTTGGGGAGCCCCTTGTTTTACTACTTTAACCCTTGGTTCCTATGGTTACATATCAATCCTGTTGGGAGCCCCATGTTTATACCTTAAAAAGTCTTTAGAAAAACATCAGGTATTTAAAACCTCATTTTTGTACGTTTTTAACAACACGCGTTTGAATAGTTTTCCCGTAGTATGTTTTTCTATTGTTTATTTTTTTAATCAGGGTATATTTTGCCTTGTTTTGCTGTTAAAGTTCCCGTCCCTACAGAACGTCAATAGCTGTCAGGGAAGAAGGGTTCTTGGGTGTTGAATTATTTCCGGCCCCTGTAATTATGAGTAGCCGTTTCCATTTTCATGGGAGAGTTTCATAGAGACCGTTGTCCTGCAGTGAGTGAGTGAACTATGGCGGCCCTTTCGCCACATCTCTAACAACTAGTTGTGAATTTATACCCGAGGGTGATCCTCGCAGTTTTATAAGTTTATTATCATCAATGCAGATATATTTTATAACTTAACATTGTGAAAGTTTGATATTCATAATTATATAATTTGTGTCATTTGAAAACTTATACTCTGCATATTGAGTCTATTGAAAGTCATTTCACATCGGCGTGAACCAGGCCATGGATCATTTACATCACCAAAGAAAACCTTCGTTTGATGCAACCTCGATAGACCCGTGCAGTATGTGATCATTCTAAAACAATTAAGTTCTGGCTGTAACCGAATATACATGCACCTGAGTGTTCTTCAAAACCACATGCTCACCTGAGGGTTCTTCAAAACCATATGCGCCGGAGCCGTGCTTCGAAAATAGACATTTATTTTATTCATTTATTTCATTTTTTTTGGGGGGGGGGGGTTCGTTGTTTTTCTTTTGTTGTAGCTGTTGATTTCTCTGTTCATTTCTTTTTTAATTTGTTATTAAATATTTTGTTAGAAATTTTATACTTGTTCTTTTGTTTTATCTAAGCTCATCAGGATGCATAACCACAATTCCTTACAAAACAAAATCATAAACAACTCTCCCTGCTGAATTTTGTGCAATGCCAGATGGGTCAGATGGTGAGATGTTTCTCTTTCTTTTAGAACACCCATAGATACCACCAAAGGATCTTTTATCATTTCACATTTGATATTTTCTCGGTCATATCAATAATCGACTTGAACATTTTAAGCTAACAGAATGATGTGCCTCTATGTCTTATCAGATAGCAAGCTAACAGAATGATGTGCCTCTATGTCTTATCAGATAGCAAGCTAACAGAATGATGTGCCTCTGTGGCTTATCAGATAGCAAGCTAACAGAATGATGTGCCTCTGTGGCTTATCAGATAGCAAGCTAACAGAATGATGTGCCTCTGTGTCTTATCAGATAACAAGCTAACAGAATGTTGTGCCTCTATGTCTTATCAGATAGTAAGCTAACAGAATGATGTGCATATCTATCCAATCAAACAGTAGGGTCTGAAGATCGCTTGAGGTTCTGTAGATCCATTCTGTCAGACAAAAAATGTCGTCCAACAATTATAGAAAACGCAACTATTTCGTCTACGATGCATTCTATCTTTTACATTTGAATGCAATATACACTCAACAAAACGTCTAAGTGTTCACCCTAATAAATAGAATAATTTTGAAATTACGAATAAATATGATGTGAACATTTTAACATTTTGTAACTGATATGTCTTCTTATCAATATTAGAGATAAAATAAAACAACACCGATTAAAATCATTTACCCGTGACGAAACGCCAAAACATTAAATTGGTATTTATCTACGCATGCTTAATATGATTGTTAATTTTTTTGGATTGATATTAGTCTTTGGTGATAGTTTAAAAAGAAAACCACTAAACATGGTCAAAATTATCACTGAGAACACAGCCAGAGCCGTTGGAATATTGGTGTCTGCATTGTTTCTACAACAGATTGTATTCTATTTAAATTTGCTGTTTATTTTGTCCTCGATATTGTTTTAAATATCACGCAATCCGAAGGAAACGTTGTTTTGATAAAAAAAATTCTATTTCTTAAGCGTATTATAATTTTCATCGGCAACTTAAAACAATCTAAAAGTTCTGAACGAAATTCAACCAAACCGAAAGTGTTAGTGATATCAAGCAAAGGTCAAGGTATCGGATCGCAAACAGAGGTCAAGGTCAATGCATCGTTCTTAACAATTTGAAAGTAAAATGGAAATCAGTCACCCTGACGGCAAGACAAATAAATGTCCTTATTTCATATAGGAAATACATTATACTGGGTGAACACATAGAAGTTTTGTTGGGTGTATAATGTGGCACTTGATTTCAAATAAAATTGTAAGTGCAATTGCTGTTTTATGTGAATTTATAGTGAAAGTTATTGCTTGGGGACTTTATCTCTGTCACAAATGATTTCAAATTAAGCGTTTTCTGTGATGAAATCAGTGTAATAGTCGCTGTAGATTTTTTCGGGTTTGTCTTGTCTAGAGATAGTTCCTAGTTTAAAGTGTAACAAGAACTTTATTTAAATGACTAATGAAGGTTTTCTCATGAGGTTACTTCTCTCTCCATGGCTAAAGACAGTGGTTTAGTCACGTTCATGTCACACAATCCTCTAGAGAATCAATAGAACCAGCAGTTGATCAGAGATCTAGAACATTCTAGTTTTGAACTTTGAATAGAGAACATGCGTCATGTCTGACAGTTGGAGTTACTATATCGTCGGCCGTTTTCTATTTTAAATTAAATAATGTCAAAAAACATGCACTTGGATTGTAAATAATAAATTTTAATAAAAACGAGAAAGACATATAAAATTTAAAAGTTCTCCTACAGAGAGTACATGTTCATGTTTTTTACTTATGCTAGATACGTTCAGGTTTTTAGCTCACCTGAGCTGAAAGATCGAGTGAGCTTTCTGATCACATTTTGTCTGTCGTCGGTCTGTGTGTCCGTCCGTCCGTCTGTCTGTCCGTAAACTTTTCACATTTTTGACATCTCCTCAAAAACTACTGGGCCAATTTTAACCAAACTTGGCACAAAGAAGCCTTAGGCAAAGGGAATTTAAAGTTGTGAAAATTAAGGATCACTCTCTTTTCAAAGGGGAGATAATTAGAATTTATTTTTAAAAATTGAGAAATTTTCAAAAATCTTCTCAAGAACCATTTGGCCAGGAAAGCTGAAACGTGTGTGCATCCTCAGGTAGTGTAGATTCAAAGTTGTGGAAATCATGACCCCCGGGGGTAGGGTGGGGCCACAATTGGGGGTTGAATTTTTACGTATGAATATATAGAGTAAATCTTTAAAAATCTTCTTCTCAGAAACTAATTAGCCAGGAAAGCAGAAACTCATGTGGAAGCATCCTCAGGTAGTGAAGATTCAAAGTTGTGAAAATCACGACCCCGGGGGGTAGGGTGGGGCCACAATGGGGGGTTGAATTTCTACATAGGAATATATAGAGTAAGTCTTTAAAAATCTTCTTCTCAGAAAGTAATCAGCAAGGAAAGATGAAACTTGTGTGAAAGCATCCTCATCTTCTCAGAAGAAGACTTTTAAAGATTTACTCTATATATTCCTATGTAAAAATTTCAACCCCCCATTGTGGCCCCACCCTACATCCCGGGGTCATGATTTTCACAACTCTGAGTCTACACTACCAGAGGATCCTTCCACACAAGTTTCAGCTTTCCTGGCTGATTAGTTTCTGAGAAGAAGATTTTTAAAGATGTACTCTATATATTCCTATGTAAAAATTCGACCCCCCATTGTGGCCCCACCCTACCCCCGGGGTCATGATTTTCACAACTTTGAATCAACACTACCTGTACTATCTTCCTTACAATGAATCCTAGCGGCTGTTGAAAGGATTTCATTACTATTGGAAATTGATTGGTATTCCAACTGCCTGACTCATATAGTTAACTGTATAAAGCTCTTAGCAACCTGTTGAAGGGACTTAATGGCCATGCTTTAAGCTAGATACTCTTTTGTTCACAGTTTGTTATTCTTACGTATGCTAAGCTTATTTAAAATGATGAGCCTAACGTTGAATATAAGTTGTCGGGCTATAAATTTTTGATTCTTTATAGCTGTAATGTTCAAATTAATATCTACATTTAATTACTAAATAAACTTAATATTGATAGCCCAGACATGCAGCATTGATTTTGAAAGGGATCATACATATCCCAATACATTGACAAGCAAACTATATAGTTTAAAAACTGTCCCAAAACAGGGCAGTTCCTCCTAAATTCATTCAGTTAAAGTCAAGAAAGTTGTAAGTTTTCAAAAAACCTCGCAACTCTGTTGCTACGTGCATTTATCCACAAAATTAAATTTTAAAGTGTTTTTTTTCTTTTCAATTAACAATTGAATGTCAAAAAACAAATGCTCACGTACGCTATTGCTATTTTTTAGGTTTATTTAATTAAGCGGTAGTGTCATTTTGTTCAGTCTTTAAAAATAAATGAGGAATTTTCAAAAACTTGTAAATTAAATGAATTGTTCATCAGGTATGTTTGTACCTATCAATAATTACTGAAGCAACTCGTCGCCATTTTGGCGAAGATAGATGAAGCTAACCTGGAAACAACACACCAACGCCATCTTGCTCATTAAATTTAGTTGTGTTTGAAACCAGTCTCAGTTCAATCGAAGAAACAACTGTAAAAGCAGATTTTCGTGTAACCAATAAAAGTCAATTCAATATCAGAAAATTTTTATTGTATAATGCACCATCCAATTGTATGATTTAGCTGTAAAGACTTATACAATGGGTAGCAAACAATGAGAAAATATTTTCCCCGTGATATATTTACTTTATGTTTGATATTTTAAAACGAATCTCTTTTTTAGTGAAATGCAGCTGTAATTTTACAGTTTCCGCATAAGTATTTTGTGATGGCCATACAAATTAATCATAACTACAAATTGATGACTACTTTAAAAATGCTTAGGTTTTCCTTCTTCTTTTTATAACTTTTAATCATATAGCTTTCAAATCTTAACAAGTCTTCAAAACGTATCGGTACAAAGATCAACAAATATTGGGGAAACTAATACTGAAACTTGAAGTGAGTGAATTTGTTTTAAAGTTAATAACCATAAACAGTTTGATAAATAATAATAAGATAATCGGATCATTAGGTGGTTGCTATGGTTCCGCGAGTCAAATAACCATAATTCGGTTATTTATAGAAGGTTTCTGGATAAAACACCGGATGTTGATGAATATTTATTAAAAATCAGATATTGAGAAAACGACGATAAATAACTACAAAGACGCCATAACATTAACCAAAGCACGCCAAAAATTAACAAACAAGATCTTAATTATTTCTTTATGTTTTATAAATACTTCAACAAATGGTTTGAAGAACAAAATAAACATACGTAGCTCTAACATAACATACATGTATTTTTCAACAACATAAAAACACTTGGGTAGTTCATTAAATTCACCTCAACAAAACATGCCTCGTTAACATCAAAGATTTTTTGAGTTTTGTCCCTGCTGTCTTCTTTTGCAGGATATACAAGATATTTTTCATGTAATGGTTGTAAAATAGTTTGACTTTGCTGGAGTAGTGTCTAATTTTCATGGTACTTCTGGCTTCAGAATTGCAGATTACGGACAAGAGCAGTGAGCCCGCCAGAACAAGTGTCAACAGCTTCATCACTTTTTTGTCAGAACCCTTCTACAATTAAGTCAAAGGAAACAATTGAAATAAAAATGGAAATTTTAGATCGTTTTAAAAATGTCATCAGCTCCATACTAGAAAGATGTTTTCTTATAGTTATGGCGGTTTAACTAAAATACTATAAAAAGATCTTTGAATTTCTAAGAATATTGATACATTTCACACAATTTGTGCGCAACTCCCGGATACAAATTGTACTATTACATGTATAAAATTAAACAATATAACTTGCTTTAAGAACTTACCTCTCACGACAATTGAAACAGATGAAGAATACCACACTGCTTTCACTTCGTCTGTGCCACCAACAAAGATGGAGCGTATTTATACACAAAAATTAAGACTTGTTAATTAAGTGCTGTCTGTTTGTTGAAGAAACAGATGATGTGACATGTGATACTTTAGGATTAAATTGTTTATTTGAATATCGCATCAAATAAAAGTTCAATCTACACTATTTAAGGGTATAAAGAAGAAATTTTAACCCATTCTAGGGGGCTCTGGTGATCCCTCCTCAGGGGTGCCCTCAATAGTTGTCGGGGTCACTGTTTGAATAATGTTGAGTCTGCGTTTAATCAGAATGGTAACATAATACTATTTAAAAATCATTGTTCATAAGATTTTTAAAAAAGAATATTTCTTACCGACTCCAATGTTGGACTTTGAACTCTGGGGCCTCAGTTTTGGTTGTATGTGGAAAGAAGATAGTATACCGTTTGAACATTTTAATTAGTAATTACATTATGCGCATATGCTTTGTTGTAAATACTATTTAGCATTTCTGGTATAGTGGTTTTAAGGATTTTTTTTAAAACACATCCATCATATTTTTCACAGGTTGCTCATTACCCCCAATTGAAAAGGATTTGACTCTTAAATTTATAGAATTTTTGCATAACGTGTAACAGGTTATTGTGGACTAAAAAATATTAAGGATTTCGTGATATACTTGGATTGACCTTAGGCTTTAGGGTTAACCTTGAACTTTATTATCCTTAGTTGAAAACGGAAGGCGTAAGTTCAAATTTCAAATCACTTTATTCAAGAAACTAAATCATAAATAACTCTCCCTGCTGAATTTTGTGCAACGCCAGATGGGTCAGATAGTGAGATGTTTCTCTTTCTTCTAGAACACCCATAGATACCACCAAAGGATATTTTATCATTTCAACATTTGATATTTGCTCGGTCATCTCAATAATCGACTTAAACATTTTAAGCTAACAAAATGATGTGCCTCTATGGCTTATTAGATAGCAAGCTAACAGAATGATGTGCCTCTATGTCTTATCAGATAGCAAGCTAACAGAACGATGTGCCTCTATGTCTTATCAGATAGCAAGCTAACAGAATGATGTGCCTCTGTGGCTTATCAGATAGCAAGCTGTTAGCAAGCTAACAGAATGATGTGCCTCTGTGGCTTATCAGATAGCAAGCTAACAGAATGATGTGCCTCTATGTCTTATCAGATAGCAAGCTAACAGAATGATGTGCATATCTATCCAATCAGACAGCAGGGTCTGAAGATCGCTTTAGGTTCTGTAGATCCATTCTGTCTGACAAAGAATTTCGTCCAATAATTATAGAAAACGCAACTACATGTATTTCGTCTACGATGCATTCTATCTTTTACATTTGAATGCAATATATAATGTGGAACTTGATTTCAAATGAAATTGTAAGTGCAATTGCTGTTTAATGTGAATTAATATTGAAAGTTATTGCTTTGGGACCTTATTTCTGTCACAAATGATTTCAAATTAAGCGTTTTCTGTGATGAAATCAGTGTAATAGTCGCTGTAGATTTTTTCGGGTTTGTCTTGTCTAGAGATAGTTCCTAGTTTAAAGTGTAACAAGAACTTTATCTAAATGATTAATGAAGGTTTTCTAGTGAGGCTACTTCTCTCTCCATGGCTAAAGACAGTGGTTTAGTCACGTACATGTCACACCATCCTCTAGAGAATCAATAGAACCAGTAGTCGATCAGAGATCTAGAACATTCTAGTTTTGAACTTTGAATAGAGAACATGCGTCATGTTTGACAGCTGTTGTTACCATATTGTCGGCCGTATTATATTTTAAAATTAGATAAAGTAAAAAACCATGCACTTGTATTGTAAATATTAAATTTTAATAAAAATGAGAAAGACATATAAAATTTAAAAGTTCTCCTACAGAGAGTACATGTTCATGTTTTTTACTGATGCTAGATACGTTCAGGTTTTGTTTTTTTTACCCTGTAGAGGATTGCGATTTAGAGCATAAATTGTTATAAAATCATATTGTGAACTGCTCTGTTCGCGCGCTGAATCAAACCTTATGTTTGAAATATATATTAAAAATAGTTATGCAGAAGATACTTTTCCTTGAAATGTCATATATTACATGTATGTTGCTAAGCAATTTCGTGTATATTTCTAAATGAAAAAATATATTTGAACACTTATAATGCAATAGTGGTTAAGAGGGCTCGATGGGCGTGGCCATTTTTAGGCCGTATTGATCTTCTTTAGAAGGTAAGCTCTGTATGGAGATATAGAAAAATACTCAAATTTAATAGCTTTTTATGGATTTTTTCTTTACTTGATTTACTTGATAATAGTTTATAAGTAAACAAATAATACTTATAATTTTTAAGGTAGATTTGAAAGTTAATTTGTTGACCAATCAACCTCCTTAAAGTAAAATTAAGTTGAACTGTTGCAATATTAAAAAAAATATATAAAAGGAAAAAAAACAGTACATCTCACGCAATATTACACTTGTTTAAAAAAAGTTCCGGTAAGAAAAAGTTATCTTCCTTACAATGAATCCTAGCGGCTGTTGAAAGGATTTCATTAATATTGGAAATTAATTGGTATTCCAACTGCCTGACTCATCTAAAGGTACACATATAGTTAACTGTAAAAAGCTCTATAGCAAACAATGAGAAAATATTTTCCCCGTGATATATTTACTTTATGTTTGATATTTTAAAACGAATCTCTTTTTTAGTGAAATGCAGCTGTAATTTTACAGTTTCCATACAAATTAATGATTAATGACAAATGGTTGATTACTTTAAAAATGCTTAGGTTTTCCTTCTTCTTTTTATAACTTTTAATCATATAACTTTCAAATCTAAACAAACCTTCAAAACGTATCGGTACAAAGATCAACAAATATTGGGGAAACAAATACTGAAACTTGAAGTGAGTGAATTTGTTTCAAAATAAATAACCATTAACAGTTTGATAAATAATAATTAGATAATCGGATCATTAGGTTGCTATGGTTCCGCGAGTCAAATAACCATAATTCAGTTTTTTATAGAGGGCTTCTGGATAAAACACCGGATGTTGATGAACATTTATTAAAAATCAGATATTGAGAAAACGACGATAAATAACTACAAAGACGCCATAACATTAACCAAAGCACGCCAAAAATTAACAAACAAGATCTTAATTATTTCTTTATGTTTTATTAATACTTCAACAAATGGTTTTGAAGAACAAAATAAAACTACGTAGTTCTAACATAACATACATGTATTTTTCAACAATATACAAACACTTGGGTAGTTCATTAAATTCACCTCAACAAAACATGCCTCGTCAACATCAAAGATTTTTTTAGTTTTGTCCCTGCTGTCTTCTTTTGCAGGATATACAAGATATTTTTCATGTAATGGTTGTAAAACAGTTTGACTTTGCTGGAGTAGTGTCTGATTTTCATGGTACTTCTGGCTTCAGAATTGCAGATTACGGACAAGAGCAGTGAGCCCGCCAGAACAAGTGTCAACAGCTTCATCACTTTTTGTCAGAACCCTTCTACAATTAAGTCAAAGGAAACAATTGGATTGAAAATGGAAATTTTAGATCGTTTTAAAAATGTCATCAACCCCTTTCTAGAAAGACGTTTTCTTTTTATAGGTATGGCAGTTTTACTAGAATACCATAAAAAGACCTTCGAATTTCCAAGAATATTGATACATTTCACACAATTTGTGCGCAACTCCGGGATTCAAATGTATGAAATTAAACAAAATAACTTGCTTTAAGAACTTACCTCTCACGACAATTGAAACAGATGAAGAATGCCACACTGCTTTCACTTCGTCTGTGCCACCAACAAAGATGGAGAGTATTTATACACAAAAATTAAGACTTGTTAATTGAGTGCCGTTTGTGATATTTTGAGGATTGAAATGTTTATTTGAATATCGAATCAAATAAAAGTTCAATCTACACTTGAATTTGTCGATTTCAATAATTATTTATTCCAGAATTAGTGTTGTCAATCAAACAAAATAGTACGCCTTACTTCAAATTAGATGCAACAGAACATTTTGTGGTAAAGATTAATATTAACAAAGGAGTCTGAAGTTACAATAATTGACTTAAAAGAAGACAAATTACATCCTCTACAAACAACAAGATGGCAACAAGTTTTTTCAGGGCCCACCTGAATAAGTATATGTATGTCTATATTATCACTTATCAGCGGGGGGGGGGGGGTTTCATGAGAATTTTCGGGCTGTTTATTCCAGCAGAAATTCACGACTATATGACGATTATTCTCCGTTTCTTGTGGGTTTTTTTTAAATTTTTTCACCTCGGCAGCTAATAGTTTATACACCTCTGCCTTCTACGTAGAAAAATGTTCTTGAATATCAATCAAAATAGTCCGCAAGAGCTTTTTTTTTTTAAAGAATTTAACATAAATATTGATTTTCACCAAACCATTGTTTCCGTCCTTCCGATTTCCGTCCATATTTTACCACCTATATTTTGAGGAGAAAACTTTATTTTTCATAATATAATTCCTGTTGCAATTAGTTTGACGTTAAACAATAATTTGACTTAACGTTAAACTAATTGCAACAGGAATTATATTATGAAAAATGAAGTCTTCTCCTCAAAATATAGGTGGTAAAATATGGACGGAAATCGGAAGGACGAAAACAATAGTTTGGTGAAAATCAATATCTATGTTAAATTCTTTATATCTTTATATCTTTTTATATCTTTAAAGATATTTGCCAACGTTTAGAAAAGTTCAATTGATGGAATATATTTAGTTTTGTGCAAATACTAACATGACACTATAGTATTTGTGTGTGTTTTCTTTATCAATATTATAAAGACTAATACGTTTAAGTATGCAAATAAAAATTGAGAGAGAATGATAAATAAATGTATGTGCTATTAAAGTATTTTAAGGGGCATGGTTATGGTAATTGGTTGTTGAAAATTTTCAACCCCGGTATTTGAAAGTCAGTTGTCGAGTGATAAGCAAGATACGAACTCACAATTCTAAGCTAGTATGTAAGTAAGTATGTAAAAAGGCTAGTGCCATGTTTTTGGTTACGTAGAATATGTATTTTATTTATTTTGCAAGTAACTTATCTATACTTAAAAATTAAGACATTTTGCCAATAAACTACGAAATGCCTGTACCAGAATAACTGCTTATACTTTTGGTATTTCAACACATGTCAGTTGATGTCCGTAAGCTATAATTGAATTTTACCTGATAAGTAATTATACTAAAATAAACTTAAAAAACTACTTTCATTTTCGATAAACCAGCCCGAAATAGCAAATATGAGAGTAAGGTGGTGGACACGCTTTGGCGGATCCAAGTCAGAGGGAATTTGCATCAAAATATATACTTGCAATGAAATAATGTCGAATGATTACGTAAAGAGTGAATATATTTATTGGGAACTTATTTAGGGTATACATAGAAATTGAGATTTGACAAATGTTGAATAAATAAATTGAGCCAATTCGTTTTTTGAATGCGCGATTTAGTTTTGATGGATAGAACTTTCCAGAACGGGGTAACCAAGAAGGCGTGTCGACTAATTAACGGCATGGCGGAGAGTACGTAGGACGAGTTCGTCATGCATCGCTGGCTATATATTGATATTGATATATATAGATATTGATACCTTTGGTTAATACAAAAAAGGTTAATAAATTAAATCTGCCAATTTTACGCGATTTTAGTTTTGAAAGAGCTTTAGAGAACGGGGTGCGGAAAAAACCGCGGGTTGACTAATTAATATCATGGCCGAAACTGTAGGGCAAGTTACATGTAATCAGCCGGGCAGATACTTTGGATGACGACTTTGGTTTAAGATATGCAAATAAATGTGTACACGTTTAAAATAATTTACATACATTTTTATACCACGACAGGTTGGTAGTAATTAAACCTTATAAATTAATTTGCGAACCATGAACAAATTGTGTTAACGTCTTTATGAATAAGTGATGTATGCCTAAAACGGGGAAGTTGAATTCGGGGGTTGGGGATTAGTTGACAGTCTTTTATCTAAAATTCTGATTTGGGACAGTGATAAAAATTACATAGTGAAATTTGACCTAAGGATCAAAATTTAGAAAAGAGATACGCGGCACTAAACACCTACTCCCTTTGAAATAATTTTTTTTTTAATTGCAATTTCTTCCAGTCAGCTGAAACAAAAGAAATTAAGGCCATGTACATGTGCATGTATATATAATCAATTTCAGTACTAGTTTCGATTCTCATCACTGCCCGCTCCTCTAAATATTCATCCATGCAGGTGCTTTTTTATTTCAATTTTATAGAATAGGTTAAGAAAAGCAATTAAGAAAAAACTCAGACACAGTACATTAAAAATTAAACAACAACAAAATCTGGTCAACAAATTAAGCATCGTATCATATTAATGTGAATAAGTGTTAATTCACGCGCTTGCACAGGATATCATCTAGTGCCATTGGGAAAAATGATCTTTGATATAATCCTCAGACCCAGCCAGATGGTCGACTTTTTTCGAATATCATCATTGGGAACTTTCAGAGAGATCCCTTGGGTTGAAATACATATTTCAATACAAATTGATAACTATATTAGGACGATCCCCATAAAACGGTTTATTTGTGGTTTGAAACTGCCCATTGTCAGATACATGTACTGTACAGTCCTCGGCTCTCATGCGATTTGGAAATTCAATATCTGATTGAAAACATGGCTTTGTGAACTCTTAATGATTTTCATTTTGGTTGACTAACAAAAATGAATTAAAACGTACTGAACGGCAATAGCCATAATTATTCCATATTATACTTACTTACTAGTACCTTTTATTCTCCGACTATTCAATAAACCATCTTTTTTTTTTAAATCAGCGACCCTTGATTCTTTACTTTTCAGTTTAATGCTAATAATTGTTACAACTCTCTCTTCAAATATTCTTTGTGTTTCAACAAGCCATTTGGGGTCCTAATATGAGGCGATCAGAGAGAAATATTAGTTTTTAATTTGCGATTGCTACACGGTAAGCTTTACCTGAATAAGCAGGAGTACGAAGGAAGAATAAGAAAATCTATTGATCTAATTACTATTTAGGCCTATATTGTCTTTTATTCTGCCCCGTGTTTTAGCGGCATCTACAGAAAACCATCACTGGTGATCTAGAATTAGAAATAACAAGCAGGAATCTGTTGCCTTTTTATTACAACTTCAAATACATTTAATAAAAAATCAATTGAATTAATGAGTATCAAATTCCTCCAATCATAAAAAGATCAAATTTTCGTATCATCTCTCATAGATACTAGACTTGTTTACACGTTCATAAATTTCTTAGTCTAGCTCATATACATATAAACCTGATTTCATTAGAATTTAAAGAGTATAATATTATAAAGCGAGAAACATACTTGATATAGTATTTCACTGTCGTATGAAACAATGTTTTTGATTTTCTCTGACCAAAATTCATTGTTTCCCATTGCAAGTAAAATCGGAATTTCATGTTTAAATATTATGACTAGATGAAAACGATTATGCAAAAACATCCAAACATGGACCTGTTTAATTGATGGAGGATCAGATCCTTTATAGAAGATCTAGTTCTGTTCCATCCTTTTCTGTCCCAAGTCGTTACACAGCTCCATGTAGCCTGTGATAAATACAGCTCTGGATCACTGTATAAATCTAACCAAACCTTCCTCCGACCAGATTTCTCCCAAAGCTGTACGGTATGGGCCTTGTCGTGTTCCTGTATTTACCCCAGGCACCGAGTGGAATGACTACGACAGTTGTGTTATCTTCAGTCCCAAACTGCAGAGCTTGGTCAGTGATGAAGGTGGCAGCGTCATGCGGGTTCCGACAAATGCCCACTATGTCGACAACCTCATTGTCATTTAGAACAAAGTTTAATCCGTCTGAGCTCAGAATGAGAAAACCGTCCCGTCCATGTTTTAACTGCAAAATGAATAAATAAATAAAACGAATAAATTGAAGTAAAAGAAATATTGGTTCCGGGTCTTTTCCATGATATTTCATTCCATCATTAATCCTTATCTTCTTAATATTTATTATGCTTTAGCAATTTTTGGACAATTTTTATCGGTAATTTAACGCATGTACTTAATAGTCTTCTGTTTGATATATTTATTTATTATACATTGGGTTAGTTTAACCAAATTCGCCAATGGCATCACCAGGTAAAAATTAAACCTGAATAAATAACTTTTTCTTTATTCAAACGGCAATGTTAAAAGGACATACAATAAATGATGATATGCAATACAGCCCCCTGTAGATTAATAGATCCGTATATGCAATTCTCTTGGCGTATTAATTTTTATTTATTTTGATTTGCATATTGGCATCAAAGATCACATTCACTGATCTAGTTCTGATATTTGATAATGTCAAAATCATCATTGCCACACATACAATGTACAACGCGCCTATTTTAGGATGTTTTGCAGCAATTTGGTAACAAAAAAAACTAAAGGATCATTAGAATAACAATTCAACACAACCTGTACAATGAAAAAGCAAAATACCTATATGGTTAAACCCAAGCCTAAATTTGTCAGTTTTCACAACTAACCTACTGTGTGAACAACGCACAACTGCCATTGTACCACAGCCGTAAAACAGTGAGTCTTTAGTTAAAAAATAAGAGGCCTATTGACCACATTGCTCATCTGATTAGCAGTTCTGAAGTTGGTATTTTTGTATCCGCTCTCTGTCTCTCATATTTTCTATACTTTCACTTCTTTTTATGGCTACAATCAGATCATATCTCAATATACATTGTATGACAACTCTAAATAAAATGATGGAGGGAAGGCAACCCTTACAATTTTGCTTGACACTCTTTTTGCCTATCAGAACAATCAATTAAATACACTATAATTGTATTTCAAAGTAACAAAAACTCTACTTGACAAATAGCAGCACAAACATTAGTAATATCTTGAAAAGTAACTATTGGGAATGCAAATTCTAACAATGACATTCCACTAAAAGGAGGTTGAAATGGTAGGTTTGAAGCAATATAGGCAAAACAAGTGATGTTAGATTTCATTCCTATTCTAAATGTTGATAGGTTTGATTCCATAGAACAGAATGATCAGAAAATGTTCACTTCTCTGTTGTGTAGTACTAGGTTGTGTACTACATTAATATACTGGTCAAGAAATGTGAAAAGTACAAAACTGTTTCACACAAATCAAGTGATTTAAATTTTACTGGGATAAATAGGAATTTGATTTCACAATCACTTAAAAGATTGATTTTATGGTAAACAATTAATGCTAGAACTATTAGAGCTACTGACCGTCACTGTTTTGAGGGAGGGTCGGGCAATCACTCCTTTACTCTTCAACTCAATGTCACCTATACTTCTAGTCATGGATAATCTTCCATCAACCTGACAAAACCCAAAACATCTAGACATCAAAGACATTATCAAACATCATTGTGGGAATCTATATTCTAGTACCTCCCCCTCCCCAATTTTTTTTAGGGTTTTTGTGACTGGGGAGGGAAAGCAGGCACATAGCAAAATGGGGGTAGGGTGGGCGAGGGGGCCTGGCCCCTCTACTTTAAAACAATGTATCCTTTTCTTTTATTTTTTAAAAACAATTAGCAAAAAAGCTGGTTGGCTCCTCAATATTGTTCATAGATTCTAAATTATAAAAAAGATTTCTTAAAAATTTATATGTTACTGTGCCTTAAAATGTGTATCATTTTTAGTGAATTTTCCTCTTGCGTGAAAATGCTATAATCAATATGTATTTACTGATACTTATCATTAAGACAGGATTAGTTGAAAAAAAACCAAACACCTGCAAAAGACCAATTATGCTTTTAACAGTTTGAAAATGTGTGATATCTTAATATCAAAAATACAGTTAATAGAACTATAATGATGTTGATTCAACACCTGTTAATTGTGTAAACTACAGGAGGTAAACCAGTTAATTACAGTATGAATAATTACTATACAATCACATGGGTACCTGCTGAACTCCTAAACTATTGGCAATAACCATCCCCCCACTCTTGGCGATTCGCTCGGCCTCCCGGGGATCATCAGCACTGTGATCCTCTGTCAATCTGACTGCCTGTCCCTCCCTACACAATATAGCCCTGGTGTCACCAACATGAGCAATATGCAACTTAATTCCATGGTGTAAAAGACACACAGTTGCCGTTGTACCACAGTTGTAATATGGTGAGTCTAAAATATAAAAAACAACAGGCCTAAGGGCAACATCGCTCATCCGCGTCTATGTTAAGGCTGCCCGAATTGGTGTGTAGAAAGTCACTTGTCTGAACTTCATACGATATGAGGTCATAATTAACTTTGACGTCATGATCTGCATTCCTTTCGATAGTTCTCAGGGAATGTATCGTAACGAAATAAGTGAATTTTACTGAACATTATAAAACTGCTTCATTCCTTTACACAGATGCTGTTTTAAATACTTGTAATACTAAATTCAATATTATCATTACTTAGTATAAAAAAAATCGGCAGTTTTAAAGCTTCATTTTTGGTAAATGACTACTTATAAACTAATGGTTTGGAGACTCACCCTGCTACGTGTAAACTAATGAATGGAGATATTTTTATGCATGTAAAAACAGCTTGGTGCAAGTGAAAGATCAATATAATCTTTGTATTTTTTGCATGAAACTGGGAGAGAAAATAAGTATACTGGGGGGAAATCTACCAATTTACTCATTTTTTTGTAAATCGAGTTTAAAAAGTAAAAATGTGCCTAATTTCAATGATGGGGCGAAATGTTTTGAGAATATTTCAAATAAACGAAATATTTATATGAAACCCCAGCAAGAACTGCAAAATACATTACTTATCGAAGGATTTTTATAAAAATATATTTGATTTAATGTCATTTATCACTTGGGCCGATGCAATTTATATAGATCATACGCTGTGTTAGGATACGCACGTCACATGCTTTAGAACAACATATGACATCACAAAAATGCATCAAATATATTGTTGGATATCGCTTTTATTAATGTAACAAAGATTTAAAGAAAATCGCCCTATTAAAGTATTTTCCGATAATTAAAACAGTATCGGTTTCCAATATAAATTTAGCTTCGGACAGCCTTGACATAGCTGCTTCTGGTAAGTGGTTCCTATATTTTCTATACTCTCAATTCATATTGTGACTACACTCGAGCTCTCTGAGTATTTAATTTAGGAAAGTTTTACTAATAATTTGTATTCACAATTTCACAAAATGTAAAACGTAAAATCACCTCTTTTACCAAAATAAAATGGTTATACATGGAAGAACCAAAATTCCTTTAACTGAAGTGGGGGTACAAGGTCAAAACTGCAATTTATAGAGTATGTCAAAAGTTGTCATCAATTCAAAGTATTATGAACATTAGTTTAGACCAAAAACTAAGACAAAATTTCTTTAAAAATTTTTCCTTTACATACGCTAATGTAAAATTTGAATACCCACCCCTAAATATATGGCATGACAAAGTTTGAAATTGTGTATTCTAAATAAGTAACTTCCTTCCAAATGACTTTAACAGATTAAGGATCCTCAACACCCCCGACCTCTACATTTTATGACAGTACGTCACAACATGCAATTTCAACGCATTGTGAAACAGTTTATATCGCCAGAATGGTGTGTCTATCGTTGTGGGGCAATGAGTTTAGCTTCTTACTACCAACCCGCAGGTCCCGAGTTCGAATACAGAAGGGACTTTTATTTTCATGAAGAGCGGTAAAATTTAGAAAATTGATTTTTTACCCTAAAATTGAAATTTTTTTGGTCATTTTCAAGTAAAACATATGCTAAAAATCCATATCTTTAAGTATTTTAGAAGAATGGGCTTGTATATAGAACTTTTTCCAGGTGTGTGGAGGACCCTTAAGATATTCCCAATTTTTCAAAAGAATTTTTTGAGTAGTATATTCAATAACAGCCAGACTTCGAAGTTCAAATTGGGTAAAAAATCCCAGAAAATAATGGACAATAGTCACATCTACAGATTACGTCCTTATTAACTACGAAGTTTCATGATATTGTGTAGTAGTTTAAGATGAGTTGTGCTGATATACAGATATAAAAAGCAAGATTGACACTCTAACAGACAGACTGACAGAAGGGTTGACTGATGGACAGAGCAAAAAATATTTTACCCTCACATCTTATTACATGAGTATGTATCATTAACATGGTGGTTCCAGATGGGAAGTTGGATGAGATAAAGCCTCAGATGCCTTGTTTGCTAAAACTAAGGACTACAGATGCTGAGCAATTTTGATCAGAAAAGTTCACTTGAGCCTTCAGCTCAGGTGAGCTAAAAAGTTGAACAACAAATATACATGTACCTACATTATTTTGAGCGATTTGTTATTATGTACACCTGTTATTTGATAGTCAACATCTCTACTCGTAATTTTATACTTTCAAGAATATTTTATGAAGGAAAGTTCTCCAAACTCCAGATTAGCTTCAGAACCGTTTTGACAACTTTACGTAGTCTTCAACAAGCTTTGTAATTTCATATTAAGCGGGCAGACTAAAAATAGCCAATATATGTAACTCAGACATATTTGGAAAATTTAAGGGGGATGTGCAGCCATCTTGTACATTTGAGAATAAAAATATAAACATTTCTTGAACTGGCTTGTTTCTGCACAAAACTGGCCAAAACTTGTCTAAAAATGAAAAAGCAATAAATATGAGATTCTACCTGTTGTTTTGTATGCAAATTATGCGTTCAAGAACAGAACAATGCTTTTTTAATCACTTAGAACAGCTGTAGAACTGCGCAGCTGTAAACTTATTTTGAAGATTTAAAAATCTGAAAAAGTAACAGAGGGGTTAATTGGTGTCCTCTCTACAACCATTTGTTGAGAAAAAAGTTAGATTTTGCACATTAATGTAGAAACTTTGCCTCAAAATAGGGTACCCTATTTTTATCAGTCAGCATGAGATCTATTTTTAGAACAAGAAAATTCCAGGCTATACTTACAACTCCCATGTCTATGGAGGCACATTGACGTTATATTTTCATAGATAAAAATAAATGTCAATTCAAAGCAACCTGTGCTGAATGTGACAGACATCTCTATACCAGTTCCAATTGTTTTGTTTTAGTTCTATAAGTATAAATTAGATTAAATTCTTTTTAGAAGTAGGTTACGGGTCCAAAAATTCAATTGCCTTAAATAAAAAATATACATATATTTTTCAATGAAAAAAAATATAACTTCAATGTACCTCCATAGACACAGACAAAAATTAATGGTTTTTGAGACTCATTTTAAGAATAGGGTACCCTCTTTTTGAGACAAAGTTACAACTTAAATAAGCAAGTTTAGACCTTTTTCTCAACAAATGATTCTAGAGTGGACACTAATGACCTCATTTCATATTTTTAAAAATTTTTAAATCTTAAATTAAGTCTGTAGCTGCGCAGTTCTAAGTGTTTTTAAAATGCATTGTTCTGCCCTTGTATGCGTAATTTGCATACAAAACAACATGTTGAACGTCATATTTATTGCTTTTGTATCTTTTGCCAACAGTTTTAGTAAGTTTTGGACAGAAACAAGCCAGTTCAAGAAATGTTTACATTTTTCTTCCCAAATGAAAAAGATGGCCGCACATCCCCCTTAAAAAACATTCGCTGAGGTATCGTTGTATTTATGGCAAGTTTATCGACCCATAAATCGTCAAAATTAATACCATGATTCACCGATGTATCGGTGAATCGTCCCATCCCTAATATTAATTGACTTCTTTCTTGATCTACATGTAACCTAAATTTAAATTGATGTGAAAACTGCTGGTTTTAAAGCAATAAGAGCTGCAATTTTCTTGTCAAATTTTTTTATGAAGACAAGTTCAATTTACTACTAAAATGACAAAAAGATTATGGTTTATAATTGTATGTGTAAAGCAAAATAACATTACTGTCATCCTGTACAACAACTAGTTTGCTATATATTTCTTAAATGAGAAATCTTTCTTCTAAAAAGTAAATGATTTATATTAATTTTATTTATCATAATGGTTTACGTTACATTCAGAATTAAATGTATCATAATAGAAGTTTTTTGCAGCACAATTTAAAAAAAAAAATACAGTTTATAATAACCACAAATGAAGTGAATTTTTACATGTTTTAAGAATAACTTCTTAATTATTCATTGCATGACTTTCTGAAATAATGACCAAACTAGCTCCAAGATGCTCTACATGTACCTTGATGTTGTAATGTGTCTTACCCAAGCAATAAAAGTTCATATGGCGAGTCAGCATATTATTAATGTCAATGTAGGCACGTTTCAACACTCCATTTAGATCCTCAGTACGGCCCAGCCAGTGCCTGATGAAGTGCATGATGTTTGCTGACACATAGTCTGCTGCTAGCTCTCCCCCATGTCCGTCAAATATCCCAAAGCACAGAATCTCCGGCGTCAGCCTCTCCACTACATATCTGTCCTCATTCACTAGTTTTCTGCCGGTGTGAGTAGCAATACCAACCTGCTCTAAGGGAATTTCTGGAATTATTCTACCCATCTTGATGCTTTTCTCCACAGCTAGAGGCATGTTGATGCGATTGTTCCAACTTCCCAGAGTGTCAAAGTTCACGCCTTGCTGTCTCTCTCCCTTGTTTTCTGGGTCTGACAGAATCCCTCCTGTGATTTTTCTGTTGTTACCACTATAGGTAGTAATACTGCAATGGTAATGTTTTGTATCTGTGTACCCAGATGTACATGCCGATGACTTACATGTACTTCTTGCATTGGTGCACCTGCTTAAGTGACAGAAGATGTGGTTCTGCAGAGACCTGGTTGTTTGCATAATCATTTCTGACAGTTTAGATGTCTATTGGTAATAACTATAGTTATATTAAGGATTCTGTTGGATATATCAACTGTCTGTATTACTGAAAACTGATCCTTGCACATCAATTGTATTCTCCATTTCATTGATGGATTGATGACCAGACGTCTATTTCATTCCAAAGGTCAAAACCTAATAAAAAATAATGAAGTGGATGTAATAATTCCCCTAAACAGCTTCATATAATCTATAAACAGCTTACATAAAGTTGTAGGAAATGTCAGATATATATATATATATATAACGTTATATACCATTCATATTATAGCTATGACATATATGCTTTTGTTTGGTAGTGATATATGCTTTATATTAGATGGCTGAGTTTGTAAGCCTGCACTTCAAACACCCAACCGACCCCACCAGATGCAGAATTATAAGCTACATGTAAATTCTATATATGTACAGATGTACAGATGTATACAGATATAGAAAAGTATTATCATTCTTTTAATGCAAATCATTAGCGTGAAGGATGTCAAATACATATTACTTAGAAACGCTACTGCAAAAGTTTCATCAGATGCAAACACATTTTAGACACATCATAAAGACATTTACCCGAAAATCGGAAAGAAAAAGAAAGAAACCACAGATGTTTTGAAGGATATGTATTAAATGAATCCTGATCCCGATTTAAATAAATTGAACCCAAACCCGAGTTAGTGAGAGTTGTATAATGTAATATTTACATTTTCCAGTGTCTTTGCCTGTGATAACACTACGTATCGATTTTGTACTATGTAACCCATAACTTCAAATGACGCCAAATTGAGGCGCCAGCGGGATTTGCTTATTTATATTTAAATATTTAATCGTACGATGGCTTAAAATTATATAAATATAAGTAATAAGGAATCATTCTTTCAATATTATGAGGTGATAATTTCGGTCGGGGCGTGATCAAATCTATCATAAAGCCCTTCGGGCTTTATTGGATTTGATCACGCCCCGACCAAAATTATCACCTCATAATACTAAAAAAATGATTCCTTATTCCTTAATTATTACACCAAGAATTTTTGTAAATAAAAATTCATTTGAAACGCACACAGGGATCCGCCTATCTACTTAAGATCAATTCTATGTAAGAATCAAAATTCGGTGGCCACGCATAGTCACAGATTTTCTTCATACTTGACAATTTGAAAGACTTTGGTGAGTAAAAAAGCCTAACATCATTTATTTGTTGCTATGTGGTCCCGTTGCCATTATAACCGAGGGTAAAGATGTAAAAATGACATTTTAATGCTTTTTTGAGAACATATTGTTAGTAATGTGCACAACTTGGGGTTTCCAGGGTAGAATATACTATCAAAAGTAGTTGTCATTTTTCAAAAGAAAGAAAAACATTCATGGAGAAAAGCATAATTTTAGAGTGTTTCCATGGTTACTAAACTGAAATTTTAAAATCTGTTTTCTTCATTTAATTTGAATAAAAAGAGCAAATCTTGGGTTTTTTGTTAAACGCTATTATGATTGTGTAATTAACCACTTCTGTGCCACGGGGCCGATTTTGGGCCGATCACACAGTTGCGTAGAGTGCCACAGGGCCGATTTTGGGCCGATTTAAACTTTAGATATTTTATACATATTTTATGTTTTAAAGATAGCAATACTGAAATTAATGCATATTTTAAACATTATAGATTGCATTTTCTATGGTTTATATATGATCTTTTCATAAATTAACTATAGAAAAAAATATTACTACAGTAGGCCTACCAGTACATGTAACGTTATAATTTTAAGAAAATAACATTTGCGACACAACTGATTCCATGGTATATGTATATTTTATTTATGATACGAACGAGTTCTTGCTAATAGCAGTATATTGAATAAAATAATGATTTCAACTACTTTAAAAAATGAAATATTTTGCACTGTTAATCAGTTTAGAATCATAAGTGATGAAACTAATAGACACACGAAGCGGTTTAAAATGACGTCATTTTACGTAAGTGACGACATAATTACATGTGCGTGCTCGCATCTGTGCGTGCTCGCATTATCTACTGTTTGGTGTCATATCCCGCCCACCCAAACAAATGCAATATTTACAGCACAGAAAAACGCATATCACTTATCACTTACAATATTTACTGCTATTTTCCAACTAGAAATCTCAGTATATAGTTATTTCTTAAACAAGTATTTGCCGGATAGAGTGAAAAAATATGAACAAAAAAACGTGACTCGTGTTTTTTAAATGTGACATTGTGATGCAAACAATTTGCCAGAGTAGAACTCTTGCATGATTCTCTCATATATTATTTCACAGGTAAAAAAAAAATGATTTTAATAATGTTTTCTGTATTGATTCTGATCAATCGTTTTCCAACATAAAGGCTTTGAGTGGATTGCTAATGTTTTAAATGTGTCACAACCTTCAGAACATTCATTTTCATATAGAAACAGCAACACGCCTCATTTATAAATTGGTCGAAACCTACAACAACTGAAACTTACAGGACTAAAATATACACGCCCCGTTTTATAGATTGGTTAAAATCTACAGCGACCTTAGAAAAAACACTGACTGCACGAAATAATCGTGATGATGTCAGACTTAACTTACAATTATTATGATAGGAGACGATTTGACCGTTTTGTAATGAGCTAGCTTACTGATGTACATTAACAGTAATTTAGTGAATTTTACTTACTGTTTACAATCAATTTATTAATTTGTTAAAAGAAAGATTTAGATATAAACAATAAAATGCTTTCTTTGACGATTCATGTGGGTTTTGAAGGTAGCGATCTTTGCAGAAAAAAATTACATAACCCGCGGTGCGGGTTATGTAATTTTTCTGCAATGTCGTCACCGTAATGTCCCGCATGAATCACCAAAGAAAGTAAAGTAGTTTATTGTTTAAATAACTATCTACATGTGCTTATTTCTGTTATCTTTAAAATAAATGAAAAACTCTTTTTTTTTCCAAATCACTATTTGTCATTTAATTATTATCACAGCTCGTTGTTAAATTGGTAAACGTAAAACTGTACTTATATCTAACACTTTTTCTTTTATCAATTTCATAAATGTCGGGTTCCTTGAGAAAATAATTCAAAATCTTTTAAATTTATTTACTGATACGTAAAATGCAAACATAATTTTAAAATACTTTTAAAGTATCAAATGTTCTCATGACAACTATTGTGAAGATTATGATCAAGTTACTTAGTAAATCAAATGTTTTTCTAGGTGGTATATTATTTTGACTAGTACTGTTCTTTAACCTCAATATTTACATTTTTACATAAATAGATTATATTCGATGCATACCCCTTCTCTCTCTCTCTCTCTCTCTCTCTCTCTCTCTCTCTCTCTCTCTCTCTCTCTCATCAAATACTTTAGAGCGCAATATTTCAGCAACATGTTATTTCTTACTTTTTCAGAGAGAAAAAAAAGACTAATGGTGTCATTTCTATCGATAGCTCATTGATTTTCTTAAATTCACAGAATATACAGTGTATATATATATATATATATACATTTAGTATATCAGTTTGATTGGGATTGTTTCGAAGAGATGTAAAATTGCCGTGATAGAAATTAGTGACAAGGCGCTATCACGGCCAATTGCGAAGTTCGATAAAAAACCAATTCCATGTGCACAAGTTTTATGATGAACACCATTTTCATCAATTCGAATAGCGGCAAAAACTTTCCTCTCTTCAGTATGTTTGTCAAAGAGTAGCTTAGAAGATTTTAATATCCAGTAGCAGATTCAATTTTAAACTCGAAAATTTGCTTCATGTATTCGAATGCATATAACCACAAATGGGATCATGAAAAGCTTGCAACTCTGCTAATTTTTTAGTTTGGAGGCTCTTTGACACATTCTCTGTTAAGAGTGATAGAAAAAAACCTTTGCCTGATTGGCTAAAAACTTTGGTTGAAAATGAGATTATATAATCAAAGGCGCTTGAATTTGCACGCAATGTACTCAGTCGTTTTTATGACTCGAGTAAATTCCTTCACTCTCGAATTATTTACAATTTCATATTATCTTTTGAAAATATGAATTTTGACTAAGAGAATTACCCTAAACCTAGGCACACAATTCTTTTACTAAGTAAAAGATTTACTGCGACCTGGACTGTGTACAATAATTGTCGTTATATTCATACTGTCCTGTTCAAAAATTAAGTTTCATTAAAATAAAAATTTGTACATGACACTTTTATGGGACAAAGAAAATCAAATCAAATGCAATCACGAACACCTGCATATTTCTTTAATGCATAAATTGATTACGCCCACAGTATCCTTATTTTCAAGGATGAATGTACATGTATTACTGTAAACGTTTTATATTTGACTGTGTATACTTTTTAGCGTTTTTTGGTTGAAATCCATTTCCGCTAAATCGAGTACATCTCTAAATGCAATTTATATATATATGTATAAGAATAGGTATATTTAAAAATACGATAATTTAAATCCACACACTTATTTGTTGAAAAATTATTTTCTGTCCAATACCGTACACGTTAGATACAATCATTAATATATAGTTAGTCATTCGTCAAGCCATTTTATTCGTAAGTATTACCCGTAATTTAAAACACACATTTCTTAAAAAGAGCTGTTACTATTTATGTAGGGTTATTTTACCTTGTTTTTATTTTATTTTGGGAGGGGGGGGGGTGGTGTTGATGTTTTAGAAGATGGAAAAATTATCATCCGCTTTAACAAAAATAGGCCTCGTGAATTTTAGTTAGGACTTAGTCATAAAAAGATATCATTTTGGTAGTTTTTCATTATGACAGCAAAACGTACGTGTGTACACATCGCTTAACTTTAAGTCTAGTTCAAGATGGTTATCCAATTTGCTTAAGTTTCTTATTTATTCCGAAAAGATTTTTTAATGCAGTGTATTCCATGGAACTATATCGATTAATCATGCATTGTACATGTATCTATTGTCATTCATGTTTTACATGTAGTATTGAGTAGTGTACATTGTACTTACTGTACGTACGTATACATGTAAATTGTTAGCTAAACTAAACACCACTTTCATGCTCTCGTTATAGTTTCTTTCTTTTTAACTTAAAAAAAACAATTTACCTATCGCTGTTGTAGTTTGCGCCAATCCCGTTATTATTTTCATGTGTATAACATTTTGTTCGCGTTGTTCAGTATAAAGATTGAAAAAAACTATTAGCACGCTATGACAAGTTTTATTTGAGCCATTTCACAAGTGTTTTGACTTTCGGTGGGATATAATGAACTATTGTTTGCTCATCAAAACAAGCTGTCAAATATTGATAATCCTAATCTGATTCGCTACGAAAAGCTCATCAATATTCGCACGCCTTTAGGCCATTCCAAGTTTTTTTCTATGTTTAGCGTCCGCGGACGGATTGGTTTTGAGATGTAAAAGTAAAAAAAAACCAATCATTTTTCATAAATTAGATCGCTTTTTCATATGTCGGGCTTGGGATCGCATTTTTAAATCGAATCGGAAATCAAATATTCATAATAACAACATTTAAAATAGAAACCATAGTGGTTATTTGTTATTTTTGTATTTTTGTTACAAAATGAAAAAAATATATTATTAATTTTATTTTGTTGAACCTTTAAAGATGTGTGTTTTTTCTAAGGTTTGTGGGTTTTTTTCCTGATAGAAAGATAGGTTTTTGAGTTTTGGGTGGACGCTAAACAAAGAAAAAACTTGCAATGGCCTTATATATCTATGGCATCGAACATTTAAAACTTTTTTTTCTTATTCTTATGCATAATCTAAAATCTCTTTCTTAACTTAAGGAGCGCTTGCATAGTCAACTTGACGTCGTCATTTACCTTGTTTTTTAGCTAACTAAAACATAAATCAGAGTCAAAATTTGTTCGCTGTTGATAAATAATAATGAACATCACAAAAGGTTAGAAATAAAATATACAAATTTATGCCGATATTGTAACATCATATTCGCACTACAGACCCTCGCTTCAGACCAAAAATCAACGCTAATTCAGAATTCGTGCATTTTATTTGTGCGTAACATTGTAGAAAAAGAATTACCATTTACCCATCGTATCACATTCTTCTATTTCTCAAAAATTGCTTGCATCAAGTCAACTAACCATCTTTGTACGTAAATCTAAAACTAAATCACAACTGGAAATAGATATAGTTTGTTTTCTATGAATAATCGGTGGTCATACGTGTGATCGATTACATGTAGCAGCCGTGATTCATAGACTGTCAACATCAGATTTTTAAAAAAAAAAAATTTAAATTTTTTTCACAAATGTTGAAATACGCACCCCTAGATTTAGTCGGACATATCAGATAACTATGAGTAGATTCAGCCTTCATCAAACTGGAGTCAAACTGCTCACAGTCAAAGCTCTTGTTAAACGCGTCAATATGAACAATTTGATAAATGATCATACAGTACAAGAAATATTGATTTGATTATGAGAAATGAGTCAGCGATAAATTTTTTCAATGTTAAATTTTCAAAACCCAATAAAAAGGTACATGTATATATGATAACAATTTGAGTTTTTCTGTTGAAATTTACTAAATTTATTATTAAGTATTATTTTTTTTTTAAATTCTATTTAGAATACCATAAGTAAAACAGGTGCTCTAAACGTCACTAAGTTGATTTGACGCGAAAAGCCCCGCAAATATATTATAACGTCATTAATTCCGTAACGTCGTATACTGTGACGTTACATATTTGGCAATTCAAACATTTACGTTGGCAGCGAAAGGGTTAAGAATTTATATTTATAAATATGAAAATTGAGAACCGTTGCTATGCTAACAAGCTTAAAAATAAGGAAAATTATTATATTTTTAAGCATCTTTGAATGAATATTGTTCACTTATAATGAATAAATATATAAAATCAATTGGTGAGAAAAAATAAAGTATGTCCTAAACTTTAATTACACTTGAAAAAAAATCTGACATTTTCTAAAAATAACTGCCGTTGCTAGGGACTTTTCAAAAAGTAGGAATTTATGTGTGTGTTTTTTTCGCAACTTAATTTTCCATAGCAACAACACTTCTCTGTTGCATAACAAAGCTTTTTGTAGTTTAGCCTATATTACATTAGAGATTTAGATATATTTTTACAAGTTCCAATTAAAACAATTGCAAAAAAAAATCTAAAATTAGGAATTAAAGCATATCAAAATCATCTTAAATTTCTCAGGCTTTCCCATTTTTTGGCCTTGTTGCCATAGCAACGGATGTCAATTTTAATAAAAATTGCATGGACATTGATAAGGATGTAAAAATTTAACAGTTTCCCATTTCGGCTTTTAAAAAAACAGCAAAAGACTGATTTCAAAAATTTGTAACGGCTTCCAAGGTAACATTTTAAAAGTATTGGTTTCTCCATCAGTTTTCTGATATAATTAAAGAATTGAAAATAGGACAAAGGCTGTTTTATGTCTGTGATAGTTTACATTAGTGGGCAAAACCTTCTAATATGGCTTTAAAATAGGTAAGTTTTGCTATTTTTCCATCGTTAGCCTCGGTTACCATGGCAACGGTTACCCCAAAAAACTAACTTTTAGTGGGTTTTTTTTGCGTTTTACACCTAGGTGTGTCCATGTATGAAATTTAAGGAAAATTGGTGACTATGCGTGGCCAGATCCTTTTATAAATCTTAGATTCTTACTTAGAATTGATCTTAAATCATATGCCAAGGTTAAACTAAACGTCGCGTGCTCAGTCTTCATTATGACGTTTGGCCGTTCGTGTTACCATTAAGCTTCTTTCTGTGCTCGGTATTAACTATCTTTGTGTATAAAACTGTGAAAAAAACTGTGAAAACATGACTAAATTCACCAATATACAAATACATTTCACTAGCTGATTCCAATGACATAAAACAACAGAATGATATAATATAAAAATTTAATTGAAATTAAGAAAAATAACCGAGTATTCTATATACCCTACAATAAACTTGTTCGTTAGCTGTAATTATAGCTTGATCATGAAATGTCTAATCAAAAGGTTGTGAAAGATGTCCGTGAACAATCAAATGATGATAATATATATATATATATATATATATATATATATATATATATATATATATATATATATATATATATATATATATATATATATATATATATATATATATAATAAATATATAAAATCCGTTCTACCGTTTTGTACAAAAATGTATTTACACATGCTTACTAAATTTATTACTTCGGTTCCTTCAGTTATTCATAATGGCTTAATTTTGTACAAAATTGTAAACTTTTTTCATTCTTGATAATTTGTCAAACGAGTACCTGAACTTTAAAGCTCATGCTGTTCTAAAATAATGATAATGGTTTATGGTGACAAAAACTTAACTTAGAAAAATACCCCCCCCCCCCCAATTTTCCATCAGGGTTTTGTATAAATTAGAAAGAGTCAGAGATTAACAATAATTCACACATACCCATTTATTGTTACCATTAGACAGAGGTCACGTGGATGCATAATTGCACATGTACATATGTTTGATATTAATCTTTCAAACTCAGAGGCGTGGTTGGGATACAATGTAACTTATTAAGAAACGCCCACTGTGAAGGCAAAGAATAGTTAATCACGAATTGTCTTTAATGAACCCCTGGTTACTGATCTTTACGGTTTAACAGACTGAACACGGCTGTGCTAAACACTGTAGTAAGGGTTTAGGTCAGAATAAGTGGCTCCAAAGGTGTGTTTCATAACAACCGAACCACACCCTAATGCTCGGCAATAAGTGAGATCGACGCCAATACAAGGTAATTGCATAACACAAATACAGGTATTGTTCTATAGAAAAGGTCTTGGAAGATGGATTTCCAGTTTCCAGGCACGTAGTATCTTAAAGGGTGCCCCTGTAACAAAAAATATTGACCCGGGTTGAAAATGGACCCGGGTGTCATTTTTTCAACGTTGAATAAAGACCCGGGGTCATTTTTCAGTGTTGAAAATTGAGACCGAAAGTCGTGAAATTTATACCGGGGTCATTTTTCAACAGCTTGAAAACGATTTTTCTAAACACTGATGACCTCGACACGTTGAGAATTGACCCTGTTGAAAATTGACTCCAATCGTTTTGAACTGTCTTTGAACTAAACTTGAACTTTCTCTACATGGTTTAAATGTACATGTTCATGTATATAATTGAAAATGAAAGTTTCAGTTTTAAGTCTTTCATTCTGTCCGATACTTTATTTTCATTCCCTCTTAGAAGAGAATATAAAGTTGAATTGAACATATTTTATTGTATATATAGGATACATATACAAATGGTTCGGACACAAGTTCTGACAACTTACTAGGTCTTTACCATAAATAGAAAAATTATACAAAACTTACAACTGTTATAACATGATATTAAATTGTTATTACAATTAAAAATAAGTGATATATACGAGAATAAGAAACAAGCACATAAACTATATTAAACAAATCTACCAGTTTCGTTGATATACAATTGAACTAATGAGAATAATTGCTTGTTAATTTCAATGGATAAAGACTCATCTCCCCATAATAAAAGATGAGTATTAATTATACGAAAATGGTCTAGTTGTAGCAGATTAAGAAAAAATTTATTTCTAGCGATAGTATAATTTTTGCATTTGAAGAAAAAATGGTAAGCATCTTCGGGTGAACCACACCTACAATTACCGCTTTCAATAATATTTATTCTGTGTAAATCATAATTGAGTATGCAATGGTGTCTTAGCTTGGTATGTATTATGTTTAGCTTGCGCTTACCATGTGTAAAGAAGGAGGGAGCTTTAGCTATGTTTTTAGTTTTATATAATGAATTCTTAAATCTTTGTATGGAAGTTTCATTTCTTACTCCTATGCTTAATGTATTCCACAATTGAATAGTGTCAGGTATAAATGATTTCTTAAATAATTCTGTTCTACACCTAGGTAAACTATAATTTTCAATGTTCCTAGTTCTATATGCAGAATCGTTACTCCTAGTATTGGGAATAATCTGAGACAAATATTCGGGGACACACTTATTGTGGATCTTGTACATAGTGGTAAGTTTAGACGTCATTCTTCTAGCTGAAAGAGTTTCCCAGCCCGTTTCAAAATATAAGGATGTTTTTGAAGCAATAATTGGTAACCCTGTAACAATGCGGGCAGCGTATAACTGAACTTTCTCTAATTTGTCAATGTCATGTTGGCTACAGCCATCCCAAACAACTGAGGCATATTCGAGAATTGGCCTTACAAATGTAATGTACATTTTGGAAAGGCTGTTTTTTCCAAGACTAAATTTAAGTTTTTTCAAGAGACCTAATTTTTTTAGTGCTTTGTTAACGATAATATTTATGTGCTCTGACCATTTTAGATCGCTTGCTAGATGTAAACCTAAGTGTTTGTGTGTTGAGATATATTCTAACTTACAATGCTGAAAAAATATTTCGGGTAATTCGTAGCTTGATTTTGTGGTGAAAAAGACAGCCTTAGTTTTGTTTGGATTAAATTTAAGTAACCATCGCCTAGACCACTGTTCCAAAATGTACAAATCATGATTGATATTGTGTTCAATGCTAGAAAAATCATGCGATGCATATTGGATACAATTGTCATCTGCGAAAAGTCGACAAAATGATAACATATTGTTTGAGACATCATTAACATATATCAAAAAGAGCAAGGGTCCTAACACTGAACCTTGCGGTACACCAGATTTTATACAAGTATTAGATGATAAAACATCTTTGTACATTACTTTTTGACTTCTATTACATAAATAACTTTTAAACCACTGTAAAACATTGCCGGTTATTCCGTATGTTTCTAATTTAAAAAGGAGACCTTTGTGCCAAACTCTATCAAAAGCTTTTGATAAGTCACAAAAAACTATACAACATGATTTCCCGTCATCAATATTTTTCACAATATTGTGATATGTTTCAATTAACTGGTACACAGTTGAGTGGCCGGGAAGAAAACCGGCTTGGTATTTATAAAACAAGTTATTGCAATGAAAGAAATTGTACACATGTTTAAAAATTATACGTTCCAATAATTTACTAACACAGCTTAATAATGACACAGGTCTGTAATTAGAGGCTACAGAAGGATCATCTTTCTTAAACAACGGAATAATATGAGCAAGTTTCCAATTGTTTGGAAACGTGTTTTCAGCTAATGACCTATTAAATAAAAGACACAATGGCTTGGAAATAGTAAATTTTGTAAGTTTTATAAAGTTCACCAAGGACAGATTAATTTTTAGTCTTTACTGTCAGGAATTTTTGTAGCTTAAAGAAAATAGGTTATTTGTTTTCAAGTGTACTAGAACAGAAAACAAATTAATATTTCAAAAGCTGACATCAGCCCCCGCTTTTCCTTTTATCGGGATATAATGATTCACCCTTAATTGGTGTTAACGTGTCATAATTTTTATAAATATGTCCAACAAATACTGACCGTTAACGTTAATTACTTCTTAGACAAATCGACAAAGCTTGAATCCACGGGCTCCTGACGTTGTATATTTTTCTCATAATAAAAAATATATATACCCACTACCTAATAATACCGTGTTAGGTGTAGGTTTTATATATTTTTCAATTACGAGAAACATATATAACATCCGGTGCCTGAGCTTCTTTTGATTCTGAGAAATCAGGATATTTCCCTGACAAATAATAAATGAACAGTTGTTATATTTTTAATTTTTCGTAAACTTGCCAGATAAACTATTTTTGAAGCACCAGCTAACTTTCTGCATATGCATAGTTCTTTTTAAAAAAGATTTCTCTATTATATTGAGTTTTCAATTTCATTAGAACCATTTTAACAAGAGCTTGGACTTTGGGTAGTTGAGTCAAACAGCATTGTGACGTAGGCCTGTCTATTTCATTGTTGGCCACTCAGCCATTGCTCTTTGAAATCAACAATATTTGTCTGGTATTTGAGCTAAGACTACGCAATCTGTGTATATTTCACTTCAAACCAGCGTCATTTTTACTTGTTTTGACGCAGGAAAATGATAGTTACATCCTACCGAAAGTCCAAGGTCTTGTTAAAATGGTTCTAACTACGTATAGATTAGAAACACATGCACATGAAGAAAATAATCTCATAATATAAAATATATACCCTCTACATTAATAACGTAGCTTCCTCTTATAGTCAAAGTTTTAACATACTGAGTGGGTGCAAGAACAAAAATCACAATATGTCGTATTGTAAGTTTTGTATTTACAACCTATCCAGAAAACTAACAATGAACAATATCAAAATGTCAATTTACTGGGTGAGTGTAAAACCAAATTAAAAATATGACGTATTAAAATTTCTATTAATTAGTTATATTTGTACATTTATCCAGAAAATATTTTTTTTTTTAAAAAGCTGTTTCACTGAATTGAAGAATTTATCATGTATAACCACGTATACCAATATTCTTATTCAAAAACATAATATTTGAAATATAGATATCACACAAAAGAGTAATTATAGGCGAACATTTAGTTATGAATGAAATAGTCAATATATATTTGAAGATGTAAACATTTAAATCTCAAGAATAAATACGAAAAAAAAACCTGTAAATTTGGGGTTAAATAAATCCGAGTTATAAATATTAATTCGTTAATTTGTGCCTGTTTGCTGGTGAACTTTGAACCGGTTTCATGATCAAAATTTCACTATGCGGGTCAATTTTCAACGGGACAGGGTCTTTATTCAACACCTTTGGTCTCAACATTCAACGTTGAAAAAATACCCCCTGGTCAATTTTCAACCCGGGTCAAAATTTTCCGTTACACCCCCACCGAGACAAAAACGGATTAGGATTTTGAAAATTGGTAAACAAAATTCTGCTTGTTAAGATAATGGGTGAAAGTCTGCCCCCCAACCCCAACCCCCCTCCCCCCACTTTCAAAAAACGATGATACATACCCGATTTCTATCCTTGTCTTAAGTTTTTCAATACCATCGCAATTTATGATTTCACGATATTCAAATTAGAAATAATTAATGAACCAAAAAAAAGGGGGGGGGGGAGGGGGAAGTCAGCAGTGAAATAAGTCGTCCAACAAATGAAGAATATATTTGAGTGACATATATTTACTTTTGAAATTAGCTTCAGTGCCAAAAGAATCTTAGATATAACTTATAATCAGTTTTAAATGTAGTAATTTTTCACCCCAAACCAAAATGAATCTGTTCTGTTTTTGTTTCTTTGTAATTAGGAAAGACAAAATCGTGTGTAATCGCACAATGTAGTCCGTCCTAGTCTGAACAGGAATCATTTGTTTTGTAATCGCACAATGTTGTCCGTCCTAGTCTGACCAGGAATCATTTGTTTTGTAATCGCACAACGTCCTGGACGGGGATTATTCATGTTTCGTGCAAATGTTCCAATTTAGTTGTAAAGAGAGTTCGAGTTGTCAAACTTGATTGTTGACATTCATAAATAGGGATGAAAAACAAGGAAAAGTGTATTAAACAAAACAAATATATATACATGTACAATACTATATAAATAGTGCCTGTTTGGGAGGGTAACAGTTGAAATTGACACCCCGAGAAAACCATTGTCAACCGACGCGAAGCGGAGGTTGACAATGGTTTTCGAGGGGTGTTAATTTCAACTGGTACCCTCCCAAACAGGCACTTTTTATTTTATTATACTGAATGTCTTAATTTTATTGCAAATTTTACTGCTTTTATATAGAAAAGACGTGAGTTCTACGGCGAACCGTACGCACATAATTTTCGCGCATGTAACAATTCGTTCTATCGGCCCGTTGCCAAGTGTGTTGCTAACGCTGAGGGTATGGGAACGGATTGTCAAGTGCGTCTCAACCAATCAGATTTCAGTATTTAACATGAAAGTATAATAAAAATAATTCACACATAGCATGCCATCTGTGGATTAAAGATTTTTAAAATTTGACACGAGTTCTAATTTATACACATTACACATTAGTTAATGATAAGTTCAGGTATATTGTATTTCTGTATTCCTGTGTTCCGTATACCTATTTCATCAATAGCGTGTCATTGGGAACTACTTAACCATTTCCGGAACCAATCGGACCGGAAATAGTTTGTAATTACGATTGAATAGATTTACCGATTCTTTATACATGTATGCTACTTACAGGTGCTTGTGATCTTGATTCTCTCCTCAATTTTGAACAAAACAATAGTTGAATGTCTTAATTCTTTAATTAATGATTTAAACAACGTAAAATTAAAGAAAATAATTATAAACGATTTTACCCCACTCCAATCTATTCCAGTTGGATAAAAGTTTAGAATCGTTGAGTTGAATAGAATTTATTGACTATTACAAATGCCAAAAGGATCGGATACAAGTTCTAAAAACTTAGATAGTCCTCTTTTTGTTGTACATAATGTATAAGAATACCACACAGTAAACATTTATAACAATCGTTTAGTTTCTACATAAAGTTCCGGTTTTGTCATATAAAAGTTGATTTGGAAGTTTTACTTAGCCATGCAATTACTTGAACTAAAGGGGATATGGTGTGTCCTATCTGCACGCACCTGTAGTGCTACTATAGTACTATTCAGGAATTTCGACGTTTAACTATATTGATGACAAATCACTCTTATCACAACGATGAAGATAGTTTATGGATGGATTTTCGAGTTTTATTTATTTAAGGAAACGTCGAGCACGCGCTGTTTAACATTCTCTGTCACCTACTATACTTTTAGTTCAACATACCAGCATGTTAAACGCTCTATATTATGTGCGTATAATCAAAAAAGTTAATCAATCTTATTAAAATTAGACTTGTAAAACCACTCCTTAACGATACGCTATACATATACAAGGATTTAACGAATATATCGTAGAAGAACGGCTTTACAAGTCTATCTTATTTATATTGAAGATACATGTAATGCATTTTGAATTTGAATACGCTTGGTGCGGATTGCGACGTCATGTAAATATTGATAATTTAGCATGAATTGAAAAGTACAATAATTTAGCAAATGATAATGGAATTGTTTCCTATTTGCACATCACTTGGGTGATTATCACGTTATAGCTGGGATAAAATATCTGTCGACCTGTGGTCACTAAATGTGTGAAGTGTTTTTGATACCAATCTAAACACTCAAAAATATACAATTACAATCAAAAATTAAAGGTAATTTTATTCCCTCCGGTCATCACTTGCAGTGAATGTACACACAATGACGATGGCAAATTGACGTCACACATGACATTGCAACCACCCCCACCGCCCCCATGCTAAGGAGATATTCTTTGATGTAGCTTGGAGAAATGTTTTTGTAGAAGTGAAATGATATGAACATAATAGTGTTGTGTTGTACATGTGCTATGCCTAAGAAGTACTCAGAATTTAATGCACGGTGCACGAGCCGAATCCGACTGTTGTTTAATTACGTGTCATAATACTCCAGTAAGTAGCAATGAGGCACCTGACGTTAAAATTATTTCTTTTTATAGAAAGATAATTTCCTCTATACAAACAATTATCTTATTATAAAAAGAAAGACTTTAACGCCCGGCTCCTGTAGTTTGACTGTTGTTTATAGTGGAAAAAAAATCCCCAAAAGCAAGGCGTTTGCTACATTAAAACATTCAATCGATCATTTATTCAACAAGGCAAAAAAATATACCGAGGCAACTTGAGTTGTTTAGCAGACGAAATCTGATAGAGATTTTTTTAAACATTCGTAATCAAGCGTCACATTAAAAGCCATGACTCCATAGTAAAAGTTCCTTACAAAATGTTTAAACAATTTGTTAAAAGTTTATAACAAACTTTCACTTTAGAACCATTTTAACAAGACCTTGGACTTTCGGTAGGATGTAACTATCTTTTTCTTGCGTCAAAACAGGTTAGAACCATTTTAACAAGAGCTTGGACTTTCAGTGGGACGTAACTATCTATTTATTGCGTCAAAACAAGTTAAAATGACACTGGTTTCAAGCGAAATATACACCGATCGCGTAGTCTTAGCTCAAAAGCCAGACAAATCTTGTTGATTTCAAAGTGCCATATCTGAGTGGCCAGCAATGAAATAGACAGACCTACGTCACATAGTTGTTTGACACAACTACCCAAAGTCCAAGCTCTTGTTAAAATGGTTCTAAAAATGACGCTGGTTTGAAGTGAAATATACACAGATTGTGTAGTCTTAGCTCAAAAGCCAGACAAATCTTGTTGATTTCAAAGAGCAATCAATGAAGTAGACATGCCTACGTCACAATGCTGTTTGACACAACTACCCAAAATCCAAGCTCTTGTTAAAATGGTTCTAAAATCTTCGTCAATGTTGACACTCTTTTGAAACAATATAATGTTCTAATTCTTTTCGTCATAACATTGAATTATATATTAATATATTTAAAAACTGCCATAAGCGAATAGGCGTGATGGATAGCATATTGGACGACCGCAATCGGGTCGTGAGTTCGACTCCCGCTCTAGGCCATCTTATCTTATCTATCGAAATACTGTGCGTGCACTATTTCACTTAGAGTACTTACGCTATAAAAAGCCTTTAAATACTATTCAAAATAGGTGAGTATTAAATATATACTGACAAACTTACATGAAGCATAATACGTATAATGACATATTCATTAAAACACTATTCAATGTAAAATATTTCCTTATGTTAATGATTTTTAGAAAAAAAAATGTTTTTAATTAGGGCAATAACGTTTTTGAAATTACGAACCTAGCTTGGAGATGCGAGTTTTATAGAGGGTGCCTGCAACTATAGAATCCAAAAGATTTTATTTCCGAGTTTATTGTGATATCGGTTACTGAAACTAATTAAAGAAAAAGAAAAAGAAAACAACAATTGATTGAAGAAATGAGACGATTCTGGCCGTTATGTATTTTGCATGAAAACACAGTTTGTTTGAAGTATTTTTTTTATTTTGGTCGTGAAATTTGATATTCCTGAATGCGATGAAACTAATTTGTAACAAAAGACTGAAACAGGTAATGGTCAGCCATACATTAAGGAAACTTGAGGCACAAATCAAGCATCTTTATATTACAAAGATACACAATAATGCTCGATTATGTTACTGTTCAAGCAAAAAAATGTAATGTTTTTTTCTGTGAACAAGGCGTTTGTAAAATTGAATTGTTGGTATATTTCATGATGCGCGTGAATGTTTCAGGGTAAATACACCATGCAGCAGAGCAAAGATACTATCTGAAACTAAATATATATAGTATTATATAGTTAGTTTAACGAATCAAATCAGACTTATTTTATGTATGAAATGAACCATTTGGAAAACTCAACAGCTATTTTAAAGTTACTATTCAAGCAAATAATGTCACATTTGTCAGTGAAAACAGCGTTTGTAAAATTGATTTTTTGGTATATTTCATGATGCGCGTTAATGTTTCAATTTAAGGTAAATACACCAGCAGAGCAATTGCAGTTCATAATGCTATGAACACCGGAAAATTACAATTAATACTTATTTATTTATATTTTTACCGAGATCAACTGTAGTCACATCTACATTGGTTGTTGTGCGATATACGGAAGTAGTGTGCAATAGGTACGCAAACATATGACAATGTAGCAATATATATACTTATACGACATATCTTACGATATTCCCCTATCGACCTTGATTTGGCCCTTGTGATTCAATATACTTTTCTATAAAATATTCACACTTTTGTTAAAAGACAGGCGTGCACGTGTGCACTATTTCATTTAGTCTGTGTTATATATCATTTACCAATTCCCTCTGGAGATTAATTAAGGCCTTCTCTATGAGATCATTTGGTGTTGCTCTCTGTAATGCGATAGAACTTCACATGATTTAGAAAAAATCAAGGCCGTTACGCATTCGTTGTGCATTTAGGGAAAAGGTATGTACATGTAAAACAAAAAATGGTAATATCAAATTAAAATGAAAACTAGCGTTCTCCCAACTGACAAACAAAGGATTGTTTAATAGAACCATTTTAACAAAACCTTAGACTTTCAGAAGGACGTAAATATATATTTCTTGCATCAAAACACGTTAAAATGACGATGGTTTCAAGCAAAATATACACCGATTGCGTATTCTTAGCTCAAAAGCCAGGCAAATCTTGTTGATTTCAAAGAGCCCTGGCTGAGTGGCTAGCCATGAAATAGACAGGCCTACGTCACATAGCTGTTTGACACAACTACCCGAAGTCCAAGCTCTTGTTAAAATGGTTCTAAATGCAACCAGACCGAACCACGGCAAGCTGCAGCACAAATGTAAGAGATCTGACACTTACATAATTTTTTTTCGCGTAACCTGTATCCATAATTATACTTCGTTTTAGCAAAAGCTGCAATCATGATTCTAAATGGACTTGCACTATATGTTTAATGTGACAAGAGATAATTTGATTTCTAAATTTTCATAACCCAGAATACATGTCCAGACATTTGTATGAATAATTACTACTAAGTGTTTCAAAGAGTGGCACTCGCTCCCATTGCGCTAAGACTTTGAAAAATATTTTCAACAAAGAGTAGATTAACTGATCATTAACTACTGAGTATTACCTTTTCCAATAGGCGGCTTACATAATGCCTGTTATGAATTCAATTTGGGGGGGGGGTGTTCGGAAACATCCAGATTTTATGCAAACTACGCTGTTTGATGCCAAGATTGATAAGATTTAATGAATTTCCATAATAAAGTTGTCCACTGGATAAATACAGCCGTCCCAATTTCTGCCCATACGCGTGCATCATTTGACACGACGGTGTACGTAAATCCTATAATTAGAGCTAGTCTGGACAGTTATATACGGTCATTGTTTTAAGATGTGGGCGGCGTAGGCTCGTAAATATTGACCCTATATTGATCTGCACAATAAACTGTGATCCGCATCTGGTCTTGAAAAAAACCCAAAGCAACAACAACAACAACAAAATTGTGGATCTCCTTCAATTAAGTAGCAATCGTCACTGACTTTGAATTGAGATAACAAACTAATACCGAAATAATAATATCTAGAAAAAATCAAGATAGCAAACCATATTTGTTACTTTTGTAAAACCAGTTTCTTTATCTATTTTGCTTATCTATGTAATTTAATCAAAAAACGTAATCTCAAGAACACCAAGATCTTTGTGAACAATTCACCTAGTGTACCTCTTCTTTTTCATCGTTTACTGTCACCTTACGAATGCATTACATACAAAAGAACACGTATCTTTGAACTTGAAATGTGAAAAGTCACATCACTGTACTTAAATCCATTCTCAGTTTTCATTGCATTGGTTCGTTTTCGTTTAAATGGCACAATGTACTCGTTGACAATGACAATTTCTTTATTCTCACTACTGTGGTTACATTGTAGAGAAAACAAATAAGACGCATGTTTAAAAAAAAATACTGACAATTAAGTTGATAATAAGGAAAGTTGATGAGCCCCTGCACATTTATTCAGGCTTATTTTGTTAAATCGTGCAACACATCCGTTGACGATATTATACATATCGAATACTTTACCTATATACGTACATAGCAAAATTTCTTATCTCGAAATTTCTAGGAAATATTTTATTCCGGCAATGACAGCTAAGCGATAAAAATACCTGTTCACTAGAGGAATTTTTCAACCTTAAAAGCAAGGAAAAGTATTTCAAGGAGAGTAAAGTCCATTTTGTGGATCTTATATACATCTTACATTCAGCGCTTACTCAGAGCGGTCCCCCGTTACCTTAAGCTAAAATTGTAAAACGAACGAACGGAGGAAGGACACAGCGAGAGAGAGAGAGAGAAGGAAAAATATACCGGTCGATTGTTTGTTGGTGGTACATACACGCCACTGGCCTCGGTGCGATCAGCTGGTCGCTCGTGGAGATATATCAGTGTTGAGAAATAGGAAAAAAAGAACAGGACATATTGGTGTGATCTTTATTGTAGCGGGGACAGAGATGGAATTTGACAACTTTACCGTTTCTACTTTTGCGACATTGGGAAACCATACTAGGAAAAATATTACTTCCGATGACATTTATTTTCACAAGGTAAGATAATTTTACCCAACATAAGGCTTGTGATACTCCTATCTATATAAATGCACGTGCAACGTATAAATAGATCGATTGCATTTTTTTCAAATGAAATTTCATGTTATTTAAAATCAGCTGAGAATAGAAAATGTCGGAACTTATTAAAATGCTCATTTTAATAGGCGTTTTTCGTATGTTAAATGATAGACTATAACCAATTTGAGGCCAAACGGGGTTTTAAAAACATACTGCACGGAAAGAGATCAGATCAAACCAAATTAAGCAATACAGTAACATTTAATCGTTATCAGATTACTGTCTTCAACGATTCTACTTTGTTGGATGTCGTGGTTTAATCGAACCATTTGGTTAAAATGAGTAAATAATTTGTTGACATGCTAATTGAATTCACTAGACTTCATATCCATCTGTATTTACCTTCACCGCTTGGTTTTTACGAGCAAATTGCGGCATACCATGGGAAATCATCAGTAATGGCAATATCTGCAAGTTTTAATGCTAGCAATGCTGCTCAATTACTGACATCGATTCGTTTCACAGAAATTCGTTACCTATAAAGATCTACATACGAATTAAGCCTGCGGTTGTAGAAGGCAGGTGAACACAATTAAATGCATGTATTACATAAAGTCTCCTATTATAGTTTGATGATTAGGTATAATATAAATAAAATTAACACCAAACAGGTGAGTATTGTTTAAGACAATGTAAAGTAGCACGACTTTCACCGTAATCAAGTTCTTTATTTCCTAAGATAATCGTCTCAACATAGAAACATGATAAATACACCATAGACTGACAAAAGAAAGTTTATTTTTTATAGTAGGTACATACATGTATTCTTAATAAGCAATCATGAAATGGTATTTGTAACATCTTCAAGGTCACAGTGAAGCTGATAGCCTTTGGTGTTTTCATTAGCATTTGTTCACCAGATGTAAATATTTTGGGGTAGCACTTTCAGTATGTTTCCTATAATTTGTTTGACATGATCAGCAGTGAGGAAGCAGGAAACAATGACTGGGTCGGTGTGGCTCTCTATCTTATTCTGCGGTCAGCTCGAGCTCAGTACTAATTCTATCCGATGATTTGGAGGGCGAATTTTACTATCGCTTTACGATCTACCAGTTACTGTTACATATTGAAAAAGGAACACTAAATAAAAAATTTATAGAGATTAAAAAACCAGATTGCCATAGAGTTTTTTTGTAGTTTTTAATTTTTTCGTATTCGAGAGAGGTCATTCGAGAGTGAGTCAGAAAAACGACGGTAGATAGAAAATCTGTTTTTTGATACATGTTGAAGATAATTATATGAATTCCATTAAATTCTTTAGTAAAATATATAGAACTTTGATGCGCATTGTATGTGCTATTATTGTAATTCACTTCAAAAACGTAAATTTTAGATTGCTGCTCAATTTCTTCTGACAATTAGCAACCCCCCCTCTCTCTCTCTCTCTCTCTCTCTCTCTCTCTCTCTCTCTCTCTCTCAATATTCATATAAAACGCAACAGAATAGAAAAAAGGAACGGGTTTATATGTAAACAGCATTATTTCCGGCAATTTCCTTTGACTAAAGATAAGAATCAGCCAAGAGTCGGTGCACTGGATTTGTTTATAATTAACAAATGCTTTTCAATCGTTCCTTAGCTTATACAAATGCTCAGTATAAGTGTTGACAATTAACAAAAAAGATTAAGCAATGTTCTTCATTGTAATGTTCATTCCTTTGATTAAAAAACTTGATGATTCATCTCAGCAGAATCCCTCTGATGTTTTCTGTTAGCAGACTGCGAATACTACTATACACCACAAGGACACCACAATTTGACAGTTGTAGGAAATAGACTTGCAAGTTTAAAATGACCTAAAACCCTCGAGTGCCCAGTATGTTGAACGCATGATGAAAGACTCAACACTTCTAGATGAAGTTATAATAATTAACAACCTTTTTATCCGCAAAAATATCAAAATGGAAAATAAACCTCATAGAATCTTCATATCGACGGGTCAAATAAAAAAACTGAAAGTAATAACAGCCGAGCTCTTTTGATGTGTATTGCACAGCACCTGATGGAATGGAAACCTACTTTTAATTAAATAAATAATTTTATAAATAAAAAAAATCTTAGGTGGACACATAATAAAAAAATATTCAAATTGAATGCAAAATTAAAAACACACAAACACGCTTATCTGTATGACATTATGCACATGATAACAACCAATGCTTATAAGTGGATGTTTTAAGTTCTTATTTTGAACACTAAAATTCTACATATCAAAATAAAACAACAACAAAAATCTGATTATAGGCACAGTTTTGGCAAAATTGACATTCTGTGATTAAACAAATATTTACAAAAACAAAAAAACAAAAAAAGAACACCAAAAACAGATTATATTTCTTGTACTTGACCAGCTGATGCGCACGGACAAGACTTACTTTATGAAAAGGTTTCAAAAGATTCGTATTCTTTGGATTTCATTCTGGATTTTGATTATATATTAATTTTCCTCCGCATGTATCTCTATTTTAACGTAGTAGTTGTGCTGAGATTTATCGCAGTAATATACGACATTGTGAACATTAAGAACAGTTCTCAGAATAGCAGGGTCTACACACATGTCGCCTGTAAAAATTCTTAAATTGTTAGAATTAGTATCCCATGACATTGCTAGAGCAGACTAGTTACTAATTGCAGTGGCATCATTGAATCAAACAATAAAGATCAAATGTGGGGGGGGGGGGCGTAATTGAAAATGGCATCATTGATCGAACAATGACTTAAGATAAAATTTGGTGGTGGGAAAGGGGGTAATTGAAAATCGTGAAAAATATTAATTCATAAAATTTATCTATATTGATTTTTATACGGAGAATGTACATGCCCAAAATATGCAATCTTTTCGTTATAATATGAAAGAGAAAGTGGAAAATTTTATGATTTCTTCTAGGGCAAAGGTCGTTTAAAGTGCCAATGACTATTTTGTCTAGCGGAAGCTTCTTCATTGACGTTGTTTGTTTGTTTTGTTTGTTTTGTTTTTTGTTTACTTTTGCAGTTGTGCAATTTATAGTAACATCCGCGATATGCCTGTCCAGACTTTGTTTTCAGCAATGCCCGACTATTAATCGACTGATGTACGCCATTGTACTAAAGAGAACCCATTCGAATATAAGAACGGGGATCTGTTTTATGATTGATAATTGAACTGCTATCAATTTAATGTATAAATGGCAAAAAATTGATATTTTTGCAGGCGATATACATATACATTTATACAATACGATAATATACGTATACATGTATATACACAAGAGATTAGAAATATTGGAGTTAATCTATATTATAAAAAAAAAAGAGTCAATCAAAGAACCTCAAAAATTAAATCTTTGTTTGTGTAATATTCATGTTTGTGTAATATTATTAACATATCATTAATCGTCTGGAATAATCTCTTCTCTATATGTAACTTCATAAAATGGTGTTTTAGCAAGCACAAACACGCTTTCGACTACATGTTAATAAAACGGAGTACTTTTGTTGTACACGTGTAGTCATATTATCATTTCAATTTTGATAACCGAATTTTACAAATGTTTTTGATATAAGTCAAATCACACCATCTATGAATTGGTTAAGGTTGCTATGGAAACGATGGCATTGTTTTAATCAGACGTGTTTAAAAGCACTTTTACATTACAGATGTTCTGGAATCTTGCACACAAACAAACAACCACACAATCATGCAATCAGGATGCCCCCTAATGCTTCCTCAAAAAATATGTACTCTTGATCCGCGTTTGAATCCTCGTTACCTTATAACTGAAGTTGTCAATCAATGCGCTGAATAAGTTTGAATTAATCCAACTTTTTTTTTTTTTTTTTTTTTTTTTTTTTTTTTTTAAGAAATTTCCAGGATCTTAATCTTGACATGTTTACAATATTGATTGGCCCATACTATCAGAGCAAGTCTGTACGGATTAGCTTGGGAAATCGATTATGTTAACTTTGAGACCTGCAATTTGGCGTCTTTGCTAGCCAAGAAGGATTTACGATCCGCTCCCAAAAACTTTGGCTTTAACAGATGGAAATTTCCCTGCCTTACCCTTTAACTGCGCCAAGAAACGTAAATATTACAAAAAAATGATGCTGACAAACACTTCTGGCCGATCTCTAGTTTTTGATTTATAAACTGAACGTGATATCTGGGTGCGCCTTTTGCAGTCATTAAACTGTTGCTGTTAATTTAATTACACCAGTAAAACACCTAATGTGTCAGATCCTCAATTGGTCATAACTTCGCGTAAGGATTGATTGCCGATTTCTTCACTAATATTCTTGTTAGGATTGATTGCCGATTTCTTCACTAATATTCTTTACCGTGGAGAGAGAGAGAGAGAGAGAGAGAGAGAGAGAGAGAGAGAAAGTTTTATTGGTTTTGACTCCGATTCAATATATTGCTGTCATGTTACTAGCCCTAAAAACCAAGTTAATCAATCAATCAAACAATTTGAACAGACTGAGCTCTTTATTTCGTTACCCGAGTGATACACAGCAAAACGAACGGCAAAGCATCTTGAGTAACTAGTATTTACATTCAGAAGTGTCCACAATTCTAAGAAATACAATTATAAAATATTTTGAAAAGGGCTAAGTCTATTCATGCATCAAATTTGGGTTAGTATCATATGAAGTCCTTCTTTGAAAATAGATTTGTTCATAAATTAATTTACTTATCATTCAGGAATGTCCATCTTGAGACTAGAATTTGGAAATCTGTGAGAATTGGGAAGTGTTGCTGTGGAAACCGCCTATCTTTTTGGTCTGATACCGTAATATCTTTGTCATTTACATTTGTAAGTCTCGGATTCATTCAAATCTTCTCTCTAGAGGGTCAGATATCTCTCATTTATGGTGTTCCTTATATTTTTGATGTTGTTTAATATAAACAACTTTTGTTCTTTTTTTATTATTTGATCGAATGAATAATATAAATTGTTGTAAAAGTCCATATTTGCTAATATTGCAATCTAGTTCATTTTAAAGAGAAATAGCGAAAAAATTCCATTGGAATATTTGCTGCAACTGCTCAACGTTCTCTCATGAAGAATATTATTAAAGATCAACACCCTGTTTTTATATTTCATTAATTTTCAATGTGTAAACTTTAAGGCAAAGTGAAATTATCATCAAACCCACATAAATCACACGTTCTGAACGTGTTTGTTATTATTACATGTAAATATACAGCGATGAAGGTACATACACATGTACGACATGCACCACTCCCTACAAGGAGCATCATTCTAAAGGTTCCCACTGATCCCATTGACTTTTTGCAATATCCGTGGTAACCTATGCTTCGTCAAGCGCAGAAAATTTAAACACGAAATTCGCGATTCATACAGATATGAGATACGTTACAAAGACGAGAACATTGATCAGAATTTAAGTAATTATTTTATCGTATCTCTATTTAATCTTACACTTGTCGCTCCTGCTATTTCATGTTCAGTTAGCTTTTCAAATAAGAACAGCTGGATTAACTCATTTGATCATTTTTTAATAAAATTTATTTAGATTAAAATTTTATAGTTCGAATAAAATTGTCAGGTACATAAAAGTCATGTACACGTAGCACTGTCCATAGCTCATGAGTCAACATAATGCAATCCGCCACTGCTTAAGTTCTAAAAACTAAAAATTGAATAGATTTAATTTTAGATTATATATATTTTATAAATTTTATTTTACTGTAAAATGAGGGTTTGACCTTGGAATTACATGTAGATGAATAGAATTTACAAGGTAATATTTGGCTTTCGATGGATTGCTTGTAGCTGATTAAAGATTTTTTCTTCTCCAGAGACCTTTTTTTTATTCCTAGTAATGGAATGTCCACTTAACGGTTCTCTGATTCATTTTGAATGCACCTCCCGAGACTTCATTAGCCCGATCTGAATATGTATGAACAAATTATCACTGAGGTACAAAGAGTGGTTTTGCATGCGGAGGTCGCATCTAACAGAAGTCATCTCCGTCTCGAGGCACAAGTCGAGGTACACGTACGAACGACTTTGAACCAACGCCTGGTTAAACTGTAAACACCGGCCCTTTTATTTTACATTGATCGATCAGAGTTTATAGATAAATGGAAATTCTGCTTGAAATGAGAGAAGGAAGAAGTAGATCAGTTATATTACTTTTCTGATTACTAGTTTTTCAATTCTCCGCCAAGATGACATTAGTTGATGCATAATTTAAGAAAGATTGATAAAGTTTGGGTGTCAGAATTTTTAAACATTGTACTTGGAGAATTTATAGAAACTAAACAAAATTTAAGCATTAATTGTCTTTTCTAGAATTCAATATTCAAATGATATTATATAAGCAAATGCTTTTGTTCATACATATATTTACATGTACATGTATTTTACATTTTCAATATGTCATTAATTAATTTGCCTAATCACACTACAGGTGCAATGTAAAATGGGTTAGGTTGTTTATTAGGAGTCAATAAACGGGTAAAAGTACATCAAATTCAAGAGCTGCGGAAAACAATGAAATCTTTATGCTGACCGTCCAATTAAACTGCTCCATTTTCAAGACCTTGTGAACAATGACAAATTGTGGTTTGATATGAAAAAGAAAATAATCTAAAAACTGTGAAAGGTGCAGAGAAAAAAAGGAGCGCGGTCAAAGTAGCTATTCAATAACAGAACTTAGAGAAATTGATCTACATAAACCACACCATAGCTGCGTCCTTTAGAACCATTTTAACAAGAGCTTGGATTTGGGTATTTGGTGTCAAACAGCAATGTGACGTAGGCCTGTCTATTTCGTCGTAGGCCACTCAGCCATTTCTCATTTAAATCAACAAGATTTGTCTGGCTTTTGAGCTAAAACTACGCAATCGGTTCTTATTTCACTGGAAACCAGCGTCAATTTAAACTTGTTTTGATGCAATAAATAGATAGTCACGTCCTACTGAAAGTCCAAGGCCTTGTTAAAATGGTTCTATATTGTACACTGGTACGATAGAACCATCTTAACAAGAGCTTGGACATTGTAGTTGTGTTAAAAAGCAAGTTGACGCTGGCCACTCACCCATGGCTTTTTGAAATCAACAAGATTTGTCTGGCTCTTGATCTAAGACTACGCAATCTATGCACATTTTCCTCGAAACCAGCGTCATTTTTGAACCTGTTCTGATGCAAGAAATAAATAGTTATGTCCTACCGAAATAAATATTGTACAGGTATATGTATATGTAATTCATACCAAACCTCTCTGATTTTGTGCTGACTGTTGAGTATCTTTTTAAACAATCCAGCAAATATGTTGAATTTGCTTTTGCATTCAGAATTAATATAGGATGTCAACCAGATGTCGAGAATTAATTACAACCGACACTTCATTCCTGCCAACTTTGACTTTCAATTGAATATCCAAACACATACTATGAGGATGTTTTTATGATACCAAGATAAGGCAGACTTTGAACCGTCGTGCTTGATTGATTTGAATCTGTGAGAGATAGACTTGAATGGCGTCCTTTTATTGGAGTTTCCTTTTTAATATGAAGACATTGGACCAATATTCTCTCTCTCTCTCTCTCTCTCTCTCTCTCTCTCTCTCTCTCTCTCTCTCCATTTCATAACACCGATTGTATTTCCTGTATTGCAATTTTCGTAATGACCAAATGACTGGTTTCGTCTTGCTGTTTGAAATATAAAGCTATAAGAACCAGCTTGAATTCGCTCTTTTCAAAACATGATTCTTGTTTACAGAGGAAGACTTTGTATAAGAATTTATAAATATTACACAGGAAGTATAATGCATTCATCAGTGTGTGCTTTTATGTTCTTTAAATAATTAAAACGACGAAAATTTTTTGCACTTCATTTTTTCACTATTTACTATAAGTCAATCTGATGCGGAGTGATACGTTTGGCTTTGCAGCTATTATATTTAAATTCAGGTGAATCTTTTGAAAAATTGTCATTTTGTTAACATTGTTATCATATAAATAGATGTAACATTATTTTATTTATTAATGCGTTTGAATGTCAAAGAGGTTCTTTATTCTTCGTATACTTACAGCTGATAAAGTAAACCGAATGAATTGTTTTTAGGTTTGCTTGTAGCTTTCATATAAGACATCGAAATCATATCAACACCGTACATAACATAAGGTATATGTTCCCACACTTCATCTTGTACGCAATTCCGTTTCTTTTGTCTACAATGAAAACCTTCTGGAAAATCAATCTCCGATAGCGCATTGATTCTGGAATTGTTTTTATTCATGGACTCCATCCCGGACCCTGCCAGTTATGCAGATTTATGGTCACTATTTGGTCGAATATGGCCATTTGGTGGACTGTTTATGTGATTATAATTATGTGTTCGAATGTTAGCATTTGAATTGCAATTGAGAAAGAAAAATACATATGATGTTCTGCGATCAATGAGAAAGAAGAATAATCAGCGCCGTGCTAGGGATGTAAGGGGGGGGGGGGTAGGCTTTGATAGTCGAATAAATCACAATCTCAAAATTGAACTTCATATACTTGTTCATAAAATAAAACCAGGGGGTTTCTCTTTGTCCTTTAGAAAAATTAAGATTCTTTAAATTCAAAATATATTTCATGTATAAGTTTTGATTTTAAAGAATCTGAAGATTTGTAAAAGGACAGGTTGCTAAAATGCTATTTCATTTAAAGTACTAAAAATGACAATAAGATGGATCTTATATAATTAAATACGATATTAAAGATGTTAGTGGCAATATCATAACAAACAATTTAACCACAACGCGTTGAATGTAAAATTGGTAATGAGCGAATTCCAGTGAATAATATATTCTTACAATGGAGTAAAAGATGTCAATCTTGGTTTATAATAGGAGTCTTTCTGTGAATTACTGCGAGTCAGACATTTGTTAATCAGAGTGTTCCATACATTGCAACATATGCACGTGCCACAGCAGGTTCATAAAGTTTCTGAATACCCCGACACGATAACTTTCACACTAACTTGTAAATATTGACATGTCTGTTGGTAATCAATCGGAAAGTTGAATGAGGCTTGTAATTAGAGGCATGTCATGAAATTCACCCAACCGACGGGGTTTGGCATATTATGGGAACCTGACAACTTTGATTTCTTTGACTGTCGTTTTTTTTAGATGGCTTCCCTGCAAAAATATCTGACCCACCGATGCTTTTTCCCAAATAGCTTTTATGTGTATGAGTTTTTTATCGATTGATTTTTTTATTTTGAAAGTCGACTGAAAATAAACTTCGAAGTAAAAAATTTCGAATCGGCAACGATGCAGTTTTATGAATGATAGTAATGAAAAAGATTAAAAATAAAATATGTGAATGACTTCTATTCGGATTTTCGTATCTAAACATCCTGTTTTTTGTTTCTGATTTATCTTTTTTTGTCAATTTTGTTACAGTTCTTTTCCTGCCTGATAAGAGGTACATGTATTTGATCTTGTGATTAATTTGGCGCAGAGTTTGATATCACATCTTACGAGTATATTTTCTTCACAGTTTGTTTCAGCTTTATCTAATAAACACTTTCCCAATTAAAAAAAAATATTTTTCTTGAACATGAAATTAACCGAAAGCGTTTGATATCGCCGAATTTGTAACTTGCATCAGATTGTGACTAGAAATCAATAAAGTGTAATTTATATCACTAATTAAAATATAACACCTCGATTTCTATTTATTTATTTTTAAACTTAAGTTTAATTTCATTTTTGAAGGAGCCAGTCAATAAAAACTAAACTGATACTACATACTTTTCATATATTGATTATAAAAACAAAAAAATCTATATAGTACCCACCATATTTAAATTCAACTATCCTGGTGTTACAGGTATATTGAATAATAAGGATCATTTATACAGGATAGGATAAAAATCAATAGACATCCCACTCCCCCCCCCCAAAAAAAAATTAGAATAAATGATTCATTAGAACCATTTTAACAAGGGCTTGGACTTTCAGTAGGATGTAATTATCTATTTCTTGCGTCAAAACAAGTTAAAGTGACGCTGGTTTCAAGCGAAATATACACCGATCGCGTAGTCTTAGCTCAAAAGCCAGACAAATCTTGTTGATTTCAAAGAGCCATATCTGAGTGGCCAGCAATGAAATAGACAGGCCTACGTCACATTGCTGTTTGACACAACTACCCAAAGTCCAAGCTCTTGTTAAAATGGTTCTATAGAATCACAAGACTTAAAACAAAAACTCTATTAATAAATGAAAATTTTAGACAAAATGAAATTAAAGTTTTCGATAACGCAACTTACTGGAATTTGAGACTGGCATGTAACACGTGCAAAAATATAGGGGTGAAAACACGTTATTTATTAGCCAACTGTACATTACTGTTTCCCAGCAAGCGACCGTATCAATATCTCAAAGCTGTTTATATTTGATGAAAGTGGTGAAATTCTGCTGTTTTAATACAGTCTCAAACAAACGGCGGCGACATCTTGCTAGTGTACCAGATGGGTAATTGCTACATTTAGCTAAAGTGATTCCTTTTCATCGTCATTTGCCATCGTCATCGCAAGAAAATGTGAAATATTCAATATGTATTTGGATATTGTAAAGAGGAATGTGAATTTCCATGATGTACATGCATTTTCAAAGAATCATTTTGAGGCACATTTTCCTGTGAAACTTTGACGAATGTTTCTTTTGTATAACACTTTTTTTTAGTCCGTACCTCTTGCAAATTGAGCTTGTCTCAACTCGAACACACTTTGATTTTTTTTATTCAGTTTGCTTGTTTTGGGGGTTTGGTTTTCTTAATGATTTCTATTTTACGTACAGTTTTTAGATTTGTGTTTTTAGATTGTTAAAACAATGAAAAAATATATTTAAAGCATCAAAGGATTTGACGTTAATGTGTTACGAAGAATTTTTATTCCTTGTTAGTTTCCAACATCCTTTTCCTGTCATTAGTTCTAATGTTTTGGAATATTACGCAAAAACCTTTACACCATTAATAAAAACAGGTGTGTGGATCCAAAGAATTGTTTCCTCTTTTATAAAAACCTTCTATCAAGCGAGTTGGTGATGTATATTCAGGTTTGCTTGCTGTATACTTTTTTACACCATTATGAAAGCCAGACCACAAAGAACAAAAAGATATGGTTGAAACCATCTCAACACATCAAGACGACGGATGTTTCTTCTTGGATTCTCTTTTGTGGTTTTGTCCTACTTTGTTTAATGAACGTAACGTTATACTAGAATTCAGACCCTAACCCGAAGGAACTTTTACGGTTTCTCTTCTATTGATAACATCGACTCTTCTGCTACAATGATTCCAAAGGGAATGGAATGCCCAGCGATACTTGAAATCTAACGCTTTGATTGGGTACCATAATACACAAAAAGTATCTTTTTAATTTTATCGTACAATGTCAAACAACTGTTCTTATCAAAATAGCACCTCTTTTCAATAAAGCTAAACGATCAATAGAAAATATCAAACACTAGGATCGCATTTAGGTTATTTACGTTCTTTAGGAAAAATTAAATGACTAGTACTGAAGATTTTTATATTTTGGTGCAACAGGACCCTAGGACACTTCTTATATGATTAAGGAAAATACTAAAATAAATCCATTAAAATTTTTTGATTATTTACAAAAAATGAGTTATAAGTAATTCATTCAATGGCTAAAGCTAATCTCTATTTGATCGAAAGAGTTTACAGTTTTACATAAAACTCGTCGTTACGGTTGTTTTTAAAGCGTAAAATGTCCGAACCCAGTTTATAATCGTATGAATTCGATCACAATCACTATCGAATTCATTCCTTGACTGGTCTCATACAGTCAGATGCACGAAAGCTCTTAGATACTCATCTATAGAGGACTCAGTAGGGAGTAGAACCATTTTATCAAGAGCTTGGACTTTGGGTAGTTGTGTCGAACAGCAATGTGATGTAGGCCTCTCTATTTCATTGATGGCCACTCAGCCAAGGCTCTGTGAAATCAACACGATCTGTCTGGCTTTTGAGCTAAGACTACGCAATCGGTGTATATTTCATTTGAAACCAGCGTCATTTAAATTTGTTTTGACGCAAGAAATAGATAGTTACGTTCTATCGAAAGTCCAAGGTCTTGTTAAAATGGTTCTAACATGGAATCATTATATTGGATTAAAGTATTGCTGCACGTCGACAGAAATCTAAAATCTGACGTCCAACAGTTCAATAATCTACTGAATATCGCCAGATAAGACAATGATGCATGTGTACTTTTAAGCTTTCAACAAAATTAAACCTGATTTAATCGTTTTAATGCAGAATAAAAATCGCATTAGATCTTATTTCTGTGAGATGCCAATCTAAGCTTCAAAGGTAACATCTTGTAGCCTGTCGAGCTTGTATCACTACCAGAACTGACCACGGTATTTGTTTGCGTTACAAATCATTTCTGTTTAGTACTTTGTCAATGGATACACAGAATTTGATTAAGAATTGAACATAACATATACCTTTAATTGATAGTTTTTCTTCGTGATATTGGCGTTTTTTCTATACTGTTAATTCAACTCTTTATCAATTCTGTACATTTTGTGTTAATGGTTAAAACTGAAACGTAATAAATCTAATCATAATTATAAGAAAGTCGATTGAATTTGTTTTCGTGTTTTAGTATAACTGGATAGGTGATAAATGAAAATAGTTTACATGCTATTTGTTGTCATTTGATAAGTATGGGTACACAATATAAATAAGTGTGCATTGTAGTAAAAAAAATGTTAATTAAAAAAAAATCACCAATTTATTAAAGTATGTAATATTTTATATGTATTTTTTAATTACGTTAATCAGGGCCAAATTAGACGACAATTGAACCCTGTTCATTGCAAATCGGTTAGACGGATTTATATTTTAAGAGGACTGGATGGTCGTGGCTAATTTTAAACTATATTAATCTACAAAAAAGAAGAGCTGTGTATAAAGGTAAAGCAACATATTCAAACTTTTAATCTACCTAAAATTATTGGGATTTTTTCATTACTAAACAATGGTAAAAAAAAGAAGAAGATCTGATGGTTAATTTGTTGACCACCCAGTCTCATTAAGCAAACATTAACATATAGAAACAATGATGATTTACTTTACCCTTTCAATGTTTTTGCTCATGTCATATCGCGGTGGCAAGTCAATTATTTATGAGCCATAATAAATACATATTTTGTCTGTTTATGCCACATCAGGGAATACTCAAATAAACAAAGCAATAAAAAGTACAATATAAAGAACAACTTGATTATGATGGCTGAGTTTTTTGGTTTTATGATCCATCTTCCCTGAGCTCTAAACACAGGACAAAAGGGGGTTTCAATTTACATAAAAAAGTCAACTAATCATAAGCTCTGTAATCACTTCTAACACTTGTAAAGGCTTGTCTGAGAAACCTAAATGCTAACAGCATTAGGTGACTGGCAAATGTGTAATTCTTTATCATGTGAATGATTACATTCACTCTCGTTCAGTGAATTCAAAATTTATATGATGACACTTAGTTTTGCGAAACGGAAAATGTCTGAATAATAAAGACATTGAACTTTATCAGTTATTGATTTGCCATTTTCAAACTTATTTTAATATTCTTATATTTTTTAGTTTTTATTTTTCAGACGGAACAGCTGATCTTCCTGTGTCTTCTGTTTCTCTTCATCATCGTCTGCAACACGACAGTGCTGATCCTCATCTTTTTGACGAGGAAGAGGAGGTCCCGAATGAACATCTTCATAGCAAATCTGGCCATAGCAGGTTAACGGAGTTCCTAAACCAACACATTTCGTTTCTTTTTAGGAACACAAAGTTCCACTTATGAGAGCTTTTTCGGATCTTCTTTGGACCCTCTAGTATAACCCTTTATTAATTTGGTATATTTTTCCAAAGTATTAGGTTAACTAAATATTTGCATCTTTTAAAAACACTTTTACATTGAAAAGGTTTAAATCAAGACTTAGTAAATAGTAAATCATTTCAATACAATAAAATTCCGTACTTCATATTCAATGCATCTTGTGACAAGGTTGAGAGAGAGAGAGAGAGAGAGAGAGAGAGAGAGAGAGAGAGAGAGAGAGAGAGAGAGAGAAAAGAGAGAGAGAGCAACTTGTATGAATGAATAACACCAAATCAAACCATGTATTTGCTATGAAATTACTGACACATATATTTTCTCTTGTAAGATAAGAAGAAAATTACCCTTCGTTGTTGCGTAAAGCAAGCAGTCTTTAATTTCATGACTTCACAGTCTGAACAAAGCGAGCCTGACGACAACAGGGGAGTCAGGAAACTGATGTCTTTAACTAGCACTCATCAAATGTTCTTTACCTTCTTATTAAACACAGCACTGTCAATTTTACATGGATAAAGCTTTCAGAATAATGAATCAATGTCTGTCATGTTTATTAGTCTAAGAATTAAATGGGTGTGCTGCAACGCTAGCTCTATGATTTACATAATGCCTTGCCTTTAATCACTTTAATATACTTTCAAAGTTTTGTAAAATATCAAGATTTCAAATTTTGAAAGTTTGGACTGATCAATAAAATAAAAACTTCCTGCAAAGGAAAGAAATGCGTCATTATGTATGCATTAGATTTGATTTGGATCTCATACGTAGTTTGCTCGATGCATACTAGTAAATTTGACTAAGGTACACTTACAATGTTGGTCGCGAAAGGGTTTGAAACAATGATGCCCAATCAAACTACCGTTTGAGCTGCAATTCTGTTGAACAAATGAACGTTTTCGTGAAATTAATAAACGCCTTTTGTGACTACATGAATTTTGTAATACATTGACAGATGCATTAATATAACAATGAACCACACCATGATTTACCGTTATTACATTTGGCGGATTTGAGGGAGGTAAGTCAGTGTTACTATTCTATATTTTTTCTCCTGGTAGATTTGATGGTCGGATTCTTCTTGGTATTGCTGGACATCATCGATAAACAGATTGAAGAGTGGCAGGGTGGGGTTGTTATGTGCAAAGTTACTCGGTTCATTCAGGGGATAGCCACCTATGGGTCTACTTATGCCTTGGTAGCCCTAAGCATTGATCGTTTAGACAGCATTGCAAGGCCCCTTAAGTCAATGAGCAAAGGTAAAACGTTTAGACTTTAATTATCATATAATCAAGCGACATAACGGAAAGTAATGAATGTCATTTTTTTACGATTAAAAAACTTATCAGAACAAAAAAAACCCTGCAAATTTCAATTATAACCTGTCTCTTTCAAATATTGTAAAGAATTTTAGGATTCTTAATCAATATTCGTACATGACAATTAAATTTTTGATTCTAAAGAATCTTAATTTTTGTATAGAACATTATCAGCAGAAACAATTTTTCTCCATGGAGACTAATAACTTATATTCTCAATTCAACTATATTCACAGGTAAACGAATGAAAATACTCATCATTTTGCAATGGACATTTGCCGTCCTATTTTCATTTCCAATGTTCCGATTTGAGATTGTACACAAAGTTTTTCGGGAATCGGAAAAGGCATTATGTATGATCAATTTTCCCGAACCATGGGCTTGGAAAGTAAGTCCTCTTTGTAGGATAATGAGATTAACTATTATTATATGAAAAACGTGCTTTGGCCAAAACAGGTGTTTGAAATAATGAATCAGGTGTATTAAGAACCTTCATGTCAGAACCCAAGAACAGAGTCTTCAAACTTCTAAAGTCATACAGTAGGACACTTAATGCATAAAACTATTTAGTCGAAGTAAAATCCAATATTCATTAAAGATTTGGTTCTTTTACATACCTGACCCATATGGGATATCGATTTCCCGGGGGAAAAAAACACTTTTAAAAATCAAAGTTCATATGATATTTTCTGCTGTACATATTTCTAAATTTTTCTAAATTTCATTTAGAACCTGGCATATTGCGTTTGTAATTCTTTAATTAAACTTCATGCAGAAATAGGCCGTTTTACTGGAAATTTTTTTGCAGTAAAACGGCCTATTTCTGAATGAATTTTGACGTAGAAATCCATCATAGCAGTCCTGCCTTTAAAGAAAATTAAAATATTTTGATTGGTTTTGTACAAAGGAGTAAGTGAAGATAAGATTGTTTTAGGGGCACCCTTGCCCTGAGGTCGAAATTTGCAAAAAACATACAGAATCTTATAAAAACTTATTTGGTTCACCACTGTCACTTACCGCATATTTTAAGATTTTTTTGTTCGGTTCGATTTCCACTTGTTGGCATGATTTTTCTTTCTTTTTTTTTTTAAATTATCGGTTTGTATAAACACCATTTTGTTTTAAACAGGATTGTGCATTTTGTATTTTACACCGATTTTCTTCATTTAGTTCACGTTTGCTCTTCAAATTGAGGACAATTATGAAAAAGTGTCTACTGAACTGAAAGCAATCAACCATAACTATGCCTTAGTGTAAACACGCTTTGTTTGAGGACAAAAATCATTCACTATGTGCTACTCGAGACAGGTGCAACGTAAAAAAAAAATCACGCCGAGCAAAAACTGTTGCGTTTGCCTTTCTAGAACATCTATAGGAAATGGTACAATTGTGGGAGAAGTGCAGTTGCAATCTAAAGGGATATTCCAAATTGCAAACTTCTTCCCTTTCTTTAGCATTTTGTAGAAAATCAGAAGCAGAACATCGTCGGAAACCCACGGCCGCGCGGTCGATTACGCGTCGTTCCTCTCTACATCACCCGTGGGTGATGTAGAGAGGAACGACGCGTAATCGACCGTGGGTTTCCGACGATGGAAGCAGAATGTAGAATTTTTATTAATAAATAGGGTTATATGCCATTGTAGTTGAATTGGTTGTAAGGTAAGGTGTTGGGTGATCAATCGGAGCGATGAGCACGAAAAAAAATTACAAATTAGTTATAAGCAAAAATCCAGGCCGAATAGACTGTGTTCAATAAATACAACAAGGCAGCGATGGGTAGTTTGTGTATTTTTAAGTAGGTATTAATTTTATTTTGAGAAAAGTATATAACGTCAGGAGCATGTGAACAGGGGCCTCGCCAATTGACAACAATAACTGACAGTATTCTATAATCTGATCCTGTTTTCAAGCTGCATTCAGTATCGACACAATTTCATTTTTTTTTTAATTTGCCTTTCTTACACCAATGACATTTTTCAAAATTAAATGAAATTAGTTGTAAAAGGACGTATATACACTAACGGGATTAGCATTTCTTTACCGCCATGTTTACATTTACTTCCGGAAATACATGTATCATGTACGTTTTGAAAAAAAAAATCGTAATCCTCCCACATTAAGGACCAGAACTTGATTGTTAGTCGTTTTGAAATAATAACTTCAAATTTAAAAAATCTTGTAAAAACATTGCTTCTGATTAAAGCAAATGAATGTGATCTTCTTGTTGATACGGATCTGTTTCTTCAATTTTGAATTATCATGTTCAAAACTGAATGAGATATAAGGAAAATAAATACCCGATTTTAATGTTATTGTGGACACGGCATATTTGAGAAATAAATCATCTTAATAATGATCCTATACGGGAATGAAGTAAAATTACACATTCCTTATTTTTTAAAGGATATTGTGTTAAATGTTTTCAATAGAATAAATGAAAATTGATGCATAAAATCGCGTCACGCGAGACTTTTGATAGTTGCTAATATGTCCCAGGTTGTAAATAAACCCATATAAAGTTCATGTATCGTATTATAGAAAGTAAACTGAAAGTAAAATTTAAAGATAATAAAGTAAAAAAAGCGGCCATAACTCATACTGCTCGGACAACGACTGTGCAACTTTTTTTTTCAATCACTATACATTATGAGAACTAGAACCTAAGATTTTATTGTGTATGGCCTAAATTCAAGAAGTGGAACGGGAATCGATATGCTTTTTGTAAAGAAAGAAACCAAAAGCGGCCCTATAGGTCAATTCTTTTGTTATATACAAGTGATCCTTTTGAGTCATGTCTGAAAAGTTCTGAAAGCAAACGATAAAACACAAAACTAATAAAACGTTCTTATCTTGGGGAATACCGAAGTATAATAAAAAACTTCAAGGAAGTTTTGGGTCAATTTGCAAACAGAACACTATGCCTTAAAATCTCCATTAAAATTGCGAATGCTATGAGCTACGAAATTAATCTTAGTTGGTTTTGCTCTTTTTACAGCTCTACTTAACACTGGTAGCCACCGCCGTCTTTATAATCCCCGCCATCTTAATCGCCATCTGCTACATCATCATTGTTGTTATCATCTGGAAGCGGTCCTCCTCTAGTTTCGGCAAACAGTACAGTGACGTCATCAAAGAGAAGAGTACCAAAAAATCAAAGAAACATAAAAAAGGTGGTAGATATATTATGAACCATTCTGCTAAAGAAGCCCCGATGAATTTGTTTTGTAAATCGAATCACGTCAGTTTATACATGTTTTAATTTTGCACATTTCATCAGTTTGGCAAAACTCGAATTTAGATTGAATAACAACTTGTTTTTGCGATTGATGATTTGATGAATCGGCCGCTAGTGGCAAGAAAAACAATTGGCAGATTTTTTAATAAGTTATCTATCCCTCAGAAGTCCAATTTGAGGATGGAACAGTATCATCACAACCGTTGACCCGCCCTACTACTCAAAACGTATCGCATACAACGGGCGGAATCATACCGAAAGCCAAAATAAAGACAATTAAGATGACGTTTGTAATAATTCTAGGTGAGGCAATAAAGATAAACTTTGTAAATTTTCTATTCCAATCTCAGACAAAAATAGGACCGGTGGGTCGGGTAGAAAATTTATGTGTAGTTTTTTTTTAAGCATTTAATTAATCAACTGGTTTATGACAAAATACGGTTTATACACTGCAAAGCGTGTCAACTTATTTAAGCGTATATTAACTTTATTAAAATGAACAATATAAAATGAAAATATTATTTGATTTGGAGGTTCTAAAGCAAATTGATTAATGAAAAATACAAACAGCGTTTTTTGATATTATGACTATTGATATTTATGATATAATAGTTATTTTTATTGTTTTCAGCTTTTATTCTGTGCTGGTTACCCTATTTCGTTTATGACTTGTACCAAACGTACGGAACTTTGCACACAGAAATGAAGGCAGTGACAATCTTTATTCAGAGTCTGGCACCGTTAAATAGTGCAGCAAACCCTGTTATTTTTCTGATATTTAATTACAAGTCTTATATGAAGATATGTAGAAATGGAATGAGAAACCAAGCCCCTAAAACATCAATGTATCATGTGTGATGGAGGATCCAATACTGCACGCAATAGCTGGTCCTAACGAAGTTTATAAAAACATGCATGCGATATAGGAAAGTCACATCAATCCCTGTGGAGTGTTCAATCACTCATTAAGGGTTGTTTATTTAGGATTATCTTCCTAAATGTCGCATGCCAGATGTATTGATTCCAATGTAGTTCGGGAAAGACAGATGAAATACAAGTAACTAGGAAATCACCTAAATCTATGTAAGTACGCAGGAGTGAGCAACATGAAGTGCCTGGCTTAGCTTATTTAACGAACAATCCAAGCGGTACTCCAGATCCGCTGAACTGGAAGATGCGCCAAGGAGGAAGTGTATAAAGGAGGAAAATGTTATTCGTCGGTTCTTTTTAGATGTGTTTTGTTGTCATTTACATTAATTCATTCATTATACAAATTACTTGACTTCAACATATAATTAGTCACATCAAATGTTCGCTTAGAAAGGGTACTCGTTTAATTTTTATACTAGAAGTAATAAAATAATGAAACTGCTTTTTACGTAGTTGAACTGACAAGATAGATGGTTTTTGGTAAGTAATTGTTCTTTCTGAGTAACTTGATTAAGAAGTATCACAATGCTATAAGGTATCCCGTTTCTATTGGTATTTTTTTTCTTGCAGATAAATTTTGCTCTCTGTATTGAAATAAAACCACTATTGAAATAAATTATTTCAATAGTGGTTGGGAATGTATTTCATTAGTAGAATCACTTTGCAACCACTATTGAAATAAAACCACTATTGAAATAAATTATATAATAATGGTTGGGATGCAGTTCATTTTTACACTTTCCTTTTTAGATGATATGTGATAGGGGAATTTTTTAATATTAGAAGTATGTCTCATAAGACGAAGAATTACTTTTTAATTACAATGTACTTTGATTCACCTGTATCGTCATGTTTCCCATGCCAACTGTCATCCAGAACCAAAAGTGTTACATACAGACGGAATAATTGACATAAAAATGACATGCATCCCAGCCACTATTACATTACTTTATTTCAATAGTGGTTGTAGTAATCCGCATCCTTAACCACTATTTAAATAATTTATTTCAATAGTGGTGTAATGAAACGCATCACCAACCACTTTTGAAATAATTTATTTCAATAGTTGTTGTAATAAAATGCATCACCAACCACTATTGAAATAATTTATTTCATTAGTGGTCGTAATAAAATACATCCCAAACCACTATTAAATTAATTAATTTCAATAGTGTTTGTATTTCAATAGTTTTGCAAAGTGATTCTGATAATAAAATATACCTCAACTATTATTTAAATAATTTGTTTCTGTAGTAATTAACGAAAGTGTTACACAGAAACCAAATAATAGACTGAAAACGGTCAGACAGATGGTCAAACTCAATTTAATATTCCCGAATCTGATTAAAAGTAAACGACAATATTTATTTTTATAGTAATTGTGTTTAATTGTCTTAAACATATTTTATTGTATATTTAATATACAGGACGGTTGAATAAAAGTTCTGGCAACTTACAACGTGTTAACCCTTGTACTAATAATTATCAATACATGTATATAAAACATGATATATCTATAGAAAGAGAAAGGTTAAAGAAAAATATGAAAACAATTTTAATATATATGTAAATCTGCGAGAATTGGTTATTTATTTCTGCACAGCAGTGAAAATCCTAACATTATAACATTAATTTCATCGTCTCAGTTATTATTACTGTAAAAATGCAAGTCTATAATACCTAAATTGTGTATTTGGAATTGTTCGTTAGATAGAGTGTTTCTTGCATTTGAAAATAGTTTGCAAAATGATACACAACTTCTTTATTTCCAAATGTGTTTCAATAGTGATTAAAAAGTAATATTTATAAAGAAATTCATTCCCAACTACGATAAAAAAAAACCCCATTTTAATAGTAGTTGTATTTCAATAGTGAATGTAAAGTGACTTTTATAATAAAAAACATCCACAACGACTATTGAAATAATTAGTTCAATAGTGGTTGTATTATAATAGTGGTTGCAAAGTGATTCTTCTAATGAAAAACATCCCCAACCACTATTGAAATGATTTATTTCAATAGTGGTTGCTAAGTGATTCTACTAATGAAATACATTCCCAACCACTATTGAAATAATTTATTTCAATAGTGGTTTTATTTCAATAGTAGTTGCAAAGTGATTCTACTAATGAAATACATTCCCAACCACTATTGAAATAATTTATTTCAATAGTGGTTTTATTTCAATAGTGGTTGAAACAGCTATCTCATTTTATTCAAAACGGCACGGTCGATTTGCATAAAATTTAATATTTGATAGATAATCATCTTCACTGGATACAATATTTTTCATTTCATTAAAGCTGCTTGGTCCGACTTAATATCAAATTTAGTGTAAGCTTTTAAAGTGGCACGGTGACCCAAAATAGATGTTTTACTTTTCGATTATGACAACGAAATTAAGAAGAGCTACTTGAAATTTTAATCATACGGAAGTTTCATATATCATTATCGTCACCTATCAATTTACAAGTCATTAAAACTCATCCGGAAGTTGCACACGTAAACAACCCGAGTTGTTTTGGACATTGGTTTAGTGTCACGTGATTGCGATTTCTGTCTAAAAATAGTTACAGTGGTACTGACACACTGAAAAAGAATTTGAAGCTATTCGATGTCCGTGGAAAGAAATATGCATTAATAAAGAATGCATCTTAATAAATATGTAGTTTTTGAAGACATCATGTTTCAATGAGAGGCTTCTGGCTCATGACGTGTGCCACGTAGCTGCAATTATGTAGCCCTCTCCGATTTTTTATATCTGATGTTTACTGGAGAGGGCTACAATTCCATAGGATCTCCGTAATGGTGCAAAATTATTTTTTTAATGCGGCTGACTTCGGTTTGAAAAGATCGTTTTTATGTTAGACTTCTTTTAGATAAAATGATTTATTAATTCAGGTTGAACAAACTAACCGTATATAAATCAAAACCAGATAAAACACACCAGCATGTTTACCAGTCGTCTTCTTCAGTAGCCATGACAGTTCTCGCGTGATTTTGTGGGATTTACGCTTGGAGTTTTGATGGGCTTGATAACGTGAATGTCAGTGTAAATAAGCGGTCTTACCTCGTTCCATCACTAAAACATCACTTAAGGAAAGGATATACAATGGAAAATTCATATTTACCGCGTTATTTATGTTTAAAATGGGGGAATTCCTACATTCAGTTCAAGATCGGCTCCTAAATTTTCATTGGCTGTCCCAAAATAAAACCGATCAAGGTCAGTAAACATGGCGGACAAATTTAACTTGCGTTGTTGACATTCACGAAAAATAACCGATATATGGACTATACTTGAAAATTTTGGATTAATTTATGCCATACACAACTACAATATTTGAGTTCAGGTAAGAAATGCAAATGTTATTGTCATTTATATACGATTTGAGCTAAAAACGATGCGGGAGTGAATCACTCCCGCACTTGCACCATTACGGAGATCCTATGGAGTTGTAGCCCTCTCCCCCCCCCCCCCCCCCAAAAAAAAAGGGAGAGGGCTACATTATTGCAGGTATGTGCCACGCTGCAGTATTTACATTCCCTTGCGCTTGCGTGGCCATGAAGCGGAAGGAAAACTCAATATTTTCGTGCTGGCCCATATTTTTCTCTTTTTAATTTGATTTATTTACTTTAAAACACCGTAATTTTTCAAAAGTTCATCTTTTCATATGATATATAAAATATGTAGAAATCGTGTAAAAATTCGATATTTGCTAAATCATGGGTTTGTGCGTCACCATGTCCCTTTAAACGATGGTTATGCTAAAAATGTGTATATTGATAGACATTGCAGAAGTCACGAACTTGACATAAAAATGTTCCGTGTTATTTTGCCTCTTATTCAAATTCGCCCCCAACGTCGAGACGGATTTGATTGTATTACGACTCTGATATTCCTATAAACAAATTCAGAATATTTTAGCAAATCAAAAATAAACCTATGTACATTTTGTTCGCTAATATTTCTGCAGTTTGTTTTGTTTTACAATTGTTGCATACTGAGTAATATGCGGGTTGAATAAACCTAATCATTAGGGGGAAGAAACCAAACGGTTCCCTTTTCTAATCATGTCCATGATGCATTTGGTTTGCAGAAGGATAAAACGTACGCTAAACTAGGACCTAGGGTCACCCGAAAATAGTTCTCTTAAATGAGTGTATTAATGAGCCTTTATGGAACTCTTTTACAAGTGAAGTTAAATTTGGTTTGGGTTTTTTTGTGTTCCCATATAGAAATTATTTTTATTAACTTTAAATACATGTATTTCGAACATTGAAAGGAGACCGATCTGCTGAGGCAAATAGGCGAAAGTGACTTTCTTAGATAAATATATTGTACGTAAAATTATTTGATAGTGTAATAGCCAAAAAATTGAACAATGCAGCTTTAAGGATATCATTATAAATGGTAGACGAAGATTGAAATTTTATCGCGAAATGCAAAAGGACTTTGAAATCGAGATAAATCATTTAAAATTAATATTTTCTTCCATGATAACATTTTATCGTGTATATGGAAAATTATACTGCTCATTTTCAGTTCGGCAGTTGATTATATCATAGTCCAACCCTTTGAAAACTTCGGGAGTTTTTGAACGGAAGGTGTAAAAGAATCAAAGGATGAACAGACGACGAAAACAAACAAATGATAGAATCTTGAATACATTAAACAATATATTGCAAAAAAGTTTGGAAAATATGAAAATTAATCTCCCAGTAGCTGCAATAATGTAGCCCTCTCCCTTTTTTTGGGGGGGGGGGGGGAGAGGGCTACAACTCCATAGGATCTCCGTAATGGTGCAAGTGCGGGAGTGATTCACTCCCGCATCGTTTTTAGCTCAAATCGTATATAAATGACAATAACATTTGCATTTCTTACCTGAACTCAAATATTGTAGTTGTGTATGGCATAAATTAATCCAAAATTTTCAAGTATAGTCTATATATCGGTTATTTTTCGTGAATGTCAACAACGCAAGTTAAATTTGTCCGCCATGTTTACTGACCTTGATCGGTTTTATTTTGGGACAGCCAATGAAAATTTAGGAGCCGATCTTGAACTGAATGTAGAAATTCCCCCATTTTAAACATAAATAACGCGGTAAATATGAATTTTCCATTGTATATGCTTTCCTTAAGTGATGTTTTAGTGATGGAACGAGGTAAGACCGCTTATTTACACTGACATTCACGTTATCAAGCCCATCAAAACTCCAAGCGTAAATCCCACAAAATCACGCGAGAACTGTCATGGCTACTGAAGAAGACAACTGGTAAACATGCTGGTGTGTTTTATCTGGTTTTGATTTATATACGGTTAGTTTGTTCAACCTGAATTAATAAATCATTTTATCTAAAAGAAGTCTAACATAAAAACGATCTTTTCAAACCGAAGTCAGCCGCATTAAAAAAATAATTTTGCACCATTACGGAGATCCTATGGAATTGTAGCCCTCTCCAGTAAACATCAGATATAAAAAATCGGAGAGGGCTACATAATTGCAGCTAATCTCTCAGCAACTCCGGACGATAACCACAAAAAACTTATTTTTCCTTGGGGAATAAATTTTCACACCATCATGCAGTACACGAATAAAATTTACCCTTCTTTGATCTTCCTGCAAACATGCATACGTCTAACAAAGTTTTATTGCAGTTACTAGCAATCTGCATTTAGCTTCAAACCACATTCAATGGTAATAACGTAACATAATCTGGTACAAAATGGATAAAAAAAGCACGTAAATCAATTATTATTCATGTCAATTCAGTCGTTAGTTTAGAAATGAATCGGTCTTCATACTTGACAAATCAATATAAACATGTATTAGTATTATGTAGGGCCCACTTGACTTGCGTGTATTTTATATATAAAATTCTAGTTACTATTGTTCTATCTTGAAGCATACAAATCCGCCATCACGTTTCGAAGTAGAAAACTTTAGATGTCATTAATTGCGTCAATATAACATAAACATGGGAAAAGCAACATTAATTGCTGACATCAAAATTTTCTATCAATAATGCATGTTATGTCAAAACTATATGGAATTGCCATAACCATAAATAACTGTCTATTTGAGTTCAAAACGTACCGAAAAAAAAAAAAACAAATAAAAAACCCCAAAAACTACAAGAATGTCAGAAGCAGGATTAATTTTATTTCGCCGTAGTGAAAAATACTAGTATCACGAAATTCAATATGTTTTATGACTGGAAACATCACACAGTTTTAATCAAGTTCGCCCAATTCTCTTAGCTTTTACAATTGATATTGGAAAAACACAAAGCAATGGTTTTTATGATTTATCAATTGATAGCAATGAAATGGATGGAACTTCGACTGATGTTACATTTCTATATACATGTATAATAGCTCGGCGTATTAATTGGACTGGCTAAAATATTTATTCGTTCAAACGAATTAGATATTTGTTAGAACGAATTTGGAGTGATCTGTCCTTTGAAGTAACATATAATAACCTGCACTACAATGTTTGAAAAAAATCTATAAATCAATTGAAGTTTTCTATACATTTTATTTGATCATTAGATGAAGTAGTTGAAACTTTACTTTTATGCAATTTCCCTTGTCAAGTAAGCAATTATTACCTTCTTTGAATATTATCTTATTTAGGAAATATCATAAATCGAAATAATTATACCTTTCTGCGAAAAAAATTCAAACTAGAAAAAGTCATTCAAGCTCCATTTCATGAATGATTGAATCAATCATTTATTGAATCAATCAATCAACCTTGAAGTGGAGGCAATAAATGGGTTCAATGTGTCAAATAATTTATGATACGAGTGTTATGACTTCTTTTAATTAACCAATTAATAAAGAAACTAATTTGTTGAGATTCAAGTGTAACACAACTCATCGAACCATGATGAATGTTGATAAATGTAAAGAGTGACGTATCTTGCGAGGTGATTGGTGATGTTCGGGATCCGCCTCTACCTATGATTTTGCGTATTAGTGGCATACTTATATCATTTACAACACAGACATTCCTCCAGGCATTTTTTCTCCAGACGAACATTTGCCTTAAAGAATATTTAAATTTGTGACATGCCAAGATCTGAGAGAAAAACATCACTTCTCTCGAAATTTAGGTGTCGTGGAAGTGGTGGGGGTAGGTTATCGATACTGACTTGTGTCGTCCAACTCTCTCTCTCTCTCTCTCTCTCTCTCTCTCTCTCTCTCTCTCTCTCTCTCCGATCGCTAAAATCGATTTTGTAAAACTTTGATATGCATATAAAATGCGCGCTTTTACTTTTCAATGCATTTAATAATACATTCGATCAATTCTTTTATTGCGTTCGCTTCGATCTATTTTTATGCGATTTTCCATTTTCTTCCTTTCTAATCTCCAGAGGTCGTTATAAATATTTTAATACTTTTCTACGCTAATTTGCTTCCATATCAATTTAACAAATTGTAGCTTAGTTGTTTTTTGTTTGTTATTTGTTTCTTTAAAAAAAATAATAAAACCACATATTGTAGGCCCCCTCTGACCCTCGGTAAATCATCACGTGAATAGTAATGATAATTCTTCAGAATACATGTAGCTTGCATCTTAAAATTTGCAAAGTATAACCTTTATTTTCTTAGGATTTCTTTCACATATATAATTACCCACATTAAGGGGGCTGGGTGGTCAACAAATGAACCATCAGATTTTCCTTTTAAATATTTAGATATGATGTATAATGCTAAAGTTGTTTAATGGAAAATTAAAGATAAGGTGTTAGGTATGACATAGATAGGTATTTAGTAAATATAACAAAACACTTTTTTCCATATCACTACCTGTATAAGCACTCGATCAATATCAACAATCGGGCCTTCGGCCGTCTTTTATTGTTTGAAATAATGTTTCTGGCTAATACATGGGCAAAGGTATGCATAATTTTGTATGTATGCCTTTATTGTTTATATTAAAGAATTATAATGATGTGCGTTACGAGATTTGGTATTCATGTTTTGATTCGTTAATTTAGATTTTGAACTTTTAGTTTTGAATCTCGAATCTCGTATTTCGAATCTCGATCGAGCCCTCTGGGCTATCTTACGAAGGTCATTGCAATACATAGACTGACAAGGTGTCGATCTGTTGATGACTTAAGAGACTACTGCCATGACGTCAGAGAGATGGGGTGTCAGCAGTCGACAGAGGAGATGGTCCCCTGGTTCTGATCTCCGGTTTTTCTAATGCTGTGCGTAATGTGTCTAGACACGATTGCTTAGTATTCCAGACATTAATAATGATATTTATTAACATATATTAATTAACACTTCTCTGGCATTTAGTATTATTCAAAATGAACTTATTGGTCTAAAGGTGGAAATATTTTGTTTGAAAAAGAAATCGTTAACTATATAAATCACGATATTATCAAAAGATCTCATATATCATTGACGTCAATGATCCTTTACATATATTCGTAAAGCTCGTGCAATTAATACATTGTACCTGGTGGCGATTTAAAAAAAAAAACCCAATGAACTCTTACTACAAATGCAATTTAATTTGTTTTGTTTTTTTTTGTTTACTTGTTTTTAGTTTTATTGTTTTCCAAATCATTATTGCCACGACGCTCGATGGTGCATTGTTCTTTATGATTTATAATTTTTATGAAAATATTTTATGGTCTTTATTGACCACCGTACTTGATGGAATACACAAGAATACAAGAATAAACTGTTCCGAACAATGCGAACAATTTCAGTATATATGTATTGATTCAATGTAAGTAGTAATAAAGTCTATGGTATTGCATTTGAAGAGTCATTTCAAAAGTATGAAAGCATAAATCTCGATATCACTTTATCGGCATACAATAATCACAGGATGAAGCTCTGCTATTCAGTCATCTGAATGTAAACTGAATGGTCTGGAAAGGTGACTAAATGGCATAGCTATGCCATTCAGCCATCTTTCAGTTACCTTTCAGTCACCTTTCAGTTGACTGATTGGTAGAGCCTCATCCTGTGAATTTTGAGGCAATATAATCAAGTATGTCCTTTATGCGGTTTATCAGTATATATTTCCTGAGAATCCCATACCAACACCAATAGTATGTGTGCGATATTTGGTATGAAACAAAAAATCATCGTTTCTTTAACCGAATGGTATTTGATACCAAGCCTAATTCTCTATATACTTTATCAAGAGACACGAGAAGCTCCTGAAGTTATACGTTAGAACACGTTCTTGACTACATACTACCATTTTTTGCTCTCTCTTAAATCATGCAACCTAACCCGTCAAGGTATATAAATTAAGTACCGTTAAGGTTTATATGATTCAAGCCAATACCCAGAGACATCCAGGGGCGGATCTAGGATTAGAAGTTAGAGGGGCGCCGTTTTAGGCAGGGTGTCTGGGGCCACCTTGAGGCTCCAGTGGGTGCAGGGCACGGCCCTGGTGGGGTGGTGGGGGCCCGGGGGGCGAAGCCCCCGGAAGCTCCTGGATTCTAGAGATTTTAATTTGTAGGGTAAAAATGAAGTCTTCAAATTTAGACTCTTGTGATATTATACTTAAAAGTAAAACAATGGTGTACAATTTTTAAAGGTTTGTAGATTAAAAACCTTCAGTAATCCCATTAAAACCCTCTGCCTTGCAGACTTTATTTTATATGGGAGTCCATGCAGAGGCGAGGCCCCCGGAAGCCCCTAGAATCTAGAGATTTTGTTGGGTAAAATTGAAGTCTTCATATTTAGACTTTTGTGATATTTCTTCTCGTGATTATACTTTAAAGTAATAAATCATTTATAGAACCATTTTAACAAAGCCTTGGACTTTCAGTAGGACGTAACTATCTATTTCTTACGTCAAAACAAGTTAAAATGACACTGGTTTCAAGTGTAATATACACCGATTGCGTAGTCTTAGCTAAAAAACCAGACAAATCTTGTTGATTTCAATGAGCAATGGCTGAGTGGCCTACAATGAAATATACAGGCTTACGTCACATTGCTCACCCAAAGTCCAAGCTCTTGTTAAAATGGTTCTAAATTTCAAAGGTTTGTAGATTTAAGACCTGCAAAAATCCCAGCAAAACCCTCTGCCTTGCAGAAATATAATCAGTAGGAGGATGTAAATGAAGTTTTCAAAAAGATAACGATGCCAGCTTATATCATAATAAAGATGGCATGGTCGTTAGAAACACACGCTAGTAAAACCAATTACTTGTACTTAAAGGTGGGTGACTGGTCACATTTGAACCCAAGGAGACCGTAACCAGAATGGGCTTTCTATGTAGGTTACACCATTGAACCCACGGGTTTTCTTCATACTACACCGTTGAAATCAGTCTTATGTAGAGAAATCCCATGAGTTTCCAAAAAGTTGATTATTAAAACTCGCAAATTGTACATTTTCTTTGCCAGATGGAGTATGATTTAACTTTATTTTGACAATTTTAGGGGGGGAGGCACCGGGTGCGCCCCCTCCCCCTTGAATCCGCCACTGGCATCTTGAATGGTACAATTGTTTCAAAGTGATTATGAATTATTTTTATCAGAGTGTGTGTCTTCTTTAAAAGTAAACATTAATTAGCACGAGAAAAACAAAATTAATCAATCAGTTTGTTTGGTTCACATTTTTAAAGCTTCTTAATTTCTTTTCGATCTAGGCTACATTCAAGGTATAATAAACAGTTTTAATATACTGTTGATTTAACGAACATTCATCAATTTACCACACTTAAACCCTAAACTCATACTTTATAGGAGGTAGTAACCATAAAATCTTCCTCGAATCTTAATAACTTTCAAAGTTTGTCATAACAATTCATGTTATCTGATTTATACGGGAATGTTTCATCTCCAATGATAACGTTTCGCTGTTAATTAAAGTAAATACATTTTCACAGTATTGTGATCAAAGGTGGTCTTTATATCTAGATAAATTGTTGTAACTAACAGATCTTCCCTTTATATATTGAAACAAGAGGTCATAGGCCTTAACGGTCACCTAAGTACCGTAGCCCATTCAAAGACCTGTCGGGGAAATCTCATATATGCATTTTTATTCAAGCTTCATTCCTTGGTCAAAATGCAGTATACATGTCTTAGCTACCCCCAGCCCCCAACCCCAGCGGCCAGACAGAAATTATTTCCCCATGATCGACATTTAATAATATATTAACTTTCAGTGGCGGATTCAAGGGGGGCGCAACCGGCCCTAAAATTGTCAAAATAAAGTTAAATCATACTCCTTCTTGCAAAGAAAATGTACAAATTGCGAGTCTTATTCAACTTTTTGGATTTATATACATAGAGTAGTATGAAGAAAACCGATGGGTTCAATTAATGGTGTAACATACATAGAAAGCCCATTTTAGTTACACTCTCCTTGGGTTCAAATGTGACCAATCACCCACTTTTAAGTTGGTTATACTAATTTGTTTTTTAACGACTCTTCCATGTTTATTATGTTTATTATGATACAAGCTGGCATCGTTATCTTTATTTTAAACTTCATTTACATCGTCCCATTGAACTAGATTATTTTTAAAACTGATTAACTTACAGCCATTCGTAAGAAAAAAAAAGAAAATGTTTCTATTTTTCCGCAGGTCTTAGAACCGGTTCTAAATCAATAAACCTTTAAAATCATAAACAATCTTAATTACTTTTAAGTACAATTACGAGAAGAAATATCATAAAAGTCTTAGTATGAAAACTACAATTTTACCCTACAAAATCTCTAGAATCTAGGAGCTTCCGGGGGTTTCGCCCCCTGCACCCCCCATAAAAATAAAAGAATTTTTTATTTATATTTCTGCAAGGCAGAGGTTTTTGATGGGATTACTGCAGGTCTTAAATCTCCAAACCTTTAAAAATTGTAAACAATTATTTTACTTGGAAGTATAATCACGAGAAGATATATCACAAAAGTCTAATATTGAAGACTTTATTTTTACCCTACAACATCTCTAGAGTCCAGGAGCTCCCGAGTGCTTCGCCCCCTGAACCCACACAAGGGCTTTGCCCTGGACCCACTGGGGGCCTCAAGGCGGCCCCCCAGACCCCCTTCCTAAAACTGGCGCTCCCTCTAACTTCAAATCCTGGATCCGCCACTTTGACGGACAGCTTCATTTGTGTATTCATCTTTCATTCAAATTCAACAGCAGATCAAAATATTGTTTTTAAACATTATAAACTCTATAACCACCACCCAACCCCCGGAGCAAGAACCGCTACACTTGGGGTCATAAAGTATAATACCCAGTCAGCCGAAAGTCACCAAGACACTATTAAAGTCACAAAGACACTATCAAGTCACCAAGACACAAGGTACAGACACCGTTATCCAGCAAATTGAACCCCCCCCCCCCCACACACACACACGTTTCTTTGATTAATTGTATGTGCTCATGACTAAATAAAAAAAAAAAATTATTTCTGTGTAAAAGAATTGCAAGTTCAAATACTCATTCATATAAATTATATCTAAAAATATTGAAATGTAGATCAAATTCAACCTGTTTGAGTCAATTTATTCGATACAACGCTGGCTAAACTAGATTGTGGTGAGTCGTAATCATAAATTGCTTCTATAGTGACTTTGAATTTATAACACATTTACTTATTTGTTTTAATTAAAGATAATAAAAAAACATTTGATAGATATTTACTGCAATATCTTACCAGGTTACGCTACTTATTCTTGTTACCCAGTAAATTAAGAAAAATATTAAATTTAGAACTACATTGTACAAATCATCACCTTCTTGTTGAAATAGGAAGGTGGGGTTGTGGAAAAAAGTAAACGTTATTGTAATTTGTGTAATTGTAACAACATTGGTGATGATTTTCATGTTATTTTAGAATGCAAGGCATTAAGTAAATTACGAAGTCAGTTTTTAGATACATATTACTGTTCTTCTCTTAACACTAAAAAGTTCTATGAAATCATGTCTTCAAATAAATATACTACATTAAGAAAATTGTGTTTCTTTATTTTAAAAATTAATCAAACTGTTTGTTCATCCCCATTTACTTTCTTGACATTTACAACTATATTGTATATATGTAAATATGTTATTTTTCTTCATGTACCTCATGTACCATTATATGGTGTCGAGTGAAAAATAAACTGAACTGAACTGGCTAATAGAAAATTCTGTAATATCTTACGAGAAGATATATCACAAAAGTCTAATATTAATGTGGTTTGGCTGATAGATAATTACTGTAATATTTTACCATGGTTTGACTGATAGATAATTCTGTAATATCTTACCATGGCTTGGCTGATAGATAATTCTGTAATATCTTACCATGGCTTGGCTGATAGGTAATTACTGCAATATCTTACCATGGTTTGGCTGATAGATACTTACTGCAATATCTTACCATGTCTTGGCTGATAGATAATTACTACAATATCTTACCATGGCATGGCTGATAGATAATTTCTGCAATATCTTATCATGACTTGGCTGATAGATAATTACTGCAATATCTTACCATGACTTGGCTGATAGATAATTACTGCAATATCTTACCATGGCTTGGCTATACACCGAAATAGAAACCAACCGTGCGGTCAGAGATTATAGGTGGAAATCTTTTGTTTGAATCCATAAAACGTTTTGAATAATAAATATTACAATGAAACCATGTCACATTGACGTCAATAGATTCTTGTTTAATCTACAGTTCGTGATATCAACGGGTGTATGATTCTAAAGAGCTTGAACTCTTACCACTAGAATAGATACTAGTAATCATTTATAAATAAGATGGTGGCGTATGAACGTGGTAAACTTTATGTTTCTGATCACAATGTAAATAACTTTGACACCTGAAACATTTCTTTCATCTTTTTGAATGGACATTTAATTATTTACTTATAAAAGTTTATTTCACTTAAGACGTGACCATCATTTTTGGTAGGTATTTAAGGCTTAAAGCATGAGTATTTCCATACTTTTTAGAAGTAGTTTTTTTCCATTGAGACCTCAGATTGCTCCCTTAGCGTCATGGTCAAATAGAAAATTGAATTTGTCTGGCCTCAATTTTGATTTTACAAAATCTGACCCTAATTTTCTTTAACAAAGACCTTTTTTCTGCAACTTATTCCTTTATTAATTCTGACACCTCCATGACTCCAGCATGTCATGAACTTAACTAACTTGAAACAACTTCCTCCTAGCTTAGTTGCTTCCATATACATTGCATATCAATTTCATAAATAATATTCTCTATTCTACAATTAAAAATATTTGTTTTTCATTATATAAAAAAAAAATAAAAATAGAAAATCTTTAATTCTGATGCCATTAAGGAAAAAGGTAAAAAAAATTTACAATTACCATGATAAAAATACGGGTTACTGGTCACGTGATCAAATCCCCGACATATTGTATAGATTTGATCCTGCATTTAAATTCCATAAACGATAAATATGAAAACCGTATTTATTTTTATTCCCTATAATAAATTAAATATATTCTTATGAAGTACACGTAAGCGACGACAGAGGCAAGCTTCAAAGGTAACCATTGTATCTTACATATAAATAAAAAAAAAAAAACTGCAATGATGTACATGTTGTAGTATGAATATCGACAATAGTAGTATAATCATAATCGAAATCAAAAATGTAGAAAGTTTACAGATTGGGTTGAAGTGAGTTCAACAGAAAAAAAGAAACAATTGTAACTTATTTAACACCGTAGCTGCCCTATGTGGTTATTTCAAGAGAATATGGCGCTTTTTTATATTAAGCTGTGGTTATTTCATGTGAAGATTGTGCTTTAGTACTAGTATATGAAGATGGCCCTTTATTATATGAAGATGGTGCTTTATTATATGAATATGGCGCTTTATTATGTAAAGATGGTGATTTATTATATGAATTATGAAGATGGTGCTTTATTATATGAAGATGGTCGTTTATTGTATGAAGCTGGTGCTTTATGATGTGAAGATGGTACTTAATTATATAAAGATGGTTTTTCTTATATGAAGATGGTGCTTTATTATGTGAGGATGGCGCTTTTTTATGTGAAGCTTTTTTTTAATGTTTTTAAATATATTCGATCAGTGCCTACTATCTATTCAAGATATATTACTATAGTCAGGTACTCTTTACACAATTGCGCTGAAAAATATAGTTCTGTTCATGATCAGCAGATACAACATTACAATAAATGTTAAGAATATCGATGTATATGTAATACGTGGAAGAAAACAAAACTAACGTAAAATTATTTTGAAAAAACACCATACCCCAAGAAATGTAAATGTGAAGTATTCATATTCCTACGCTCGCTGCCTCCTCAGTCTTTTTCACGAAAATGTAGGTCATTCTTCGATTGACAATTGTTTCACTAATGAATATTGCTTATATTATTACAATACTTATATTATTTTCATGATTAATGTTCGTTAGCTATCACACAATCTCTTATAATTATTTGTTGTGTATGTGTTTGTGTTATTTCTTTTCGTTTTTATTAAACGACGGAATGGTTACGCAACACCTGCGCCGTATTTCTGGTCGCACTTGTCATGCTTGTGTAGACTCTGTTTAAGCACAGATGTGTGCACTGTTTGCTAATGACGGGTGTATGAGGCGCCGTTTTAATATTTTTAAGGTATTTTCTGATATCAAAAAATAAATATTTGATATCAATAATTCGAATTATTGATATCAAAAAATAATTCTTGATATCAAAAAATAATTCTTGATATCAAAAAATCTATTTTGTGATATCAAAAAATCATTTTTTGATATCACAAATTCGAATTCTTGATATCAAAAAATGAATTTCTGATATCACAAAATAGATTTTTTGATATCAAGAATTAAAGTTGATTTTTTGATATCAAAAAATCGAATTCTTGATATCAGAAAATCATTTTTTGATATCATAAAATCGAATTCTTGATATCAGAAAATCATTTTTTGATATCAAAAAATCATTTGTATTTTCTGATATCAGAAAATCGATTTTTTGATATCAGAAAATAAGACCTACATAACATTACTATCAACTTAATGAATGCTCCCTGTGATGAAACTTTTGTAATTTGTAAGAAATTGTTTTTCAAACCTGTAGATGCATGTTAAGAATAATAATCTATGCCTAATTCTAAACCCGATTTCATTTTGGCAAGGGTATATACACATATACAATGATAAGCACTGCTTTCTTTGCGATTCGGTGTGAATATTGAATGGAATTCTTTAAAACATGATGGCGTCACATAATATAAAGGAATTATACTGGCGTACAGTTAACGCTTTCCATACATAAGACCAAAATTATCAAAAACACTTAATAAATTTTTACATTAAATAAATATTCAAATAAAAAACAACAAATATTAAGATGCAAATCGGGCTCTGTAGTTCAGCAATTTAATTTTGGGTCAAGGGAGTATTCATTAAATACTTGAAATTTATTCGCCATTTTATTTGAATTTCTGATATCAGAAAATATAATTCTTGATATCAAAAAATCAGTTTGAATTTCTGATATCAAAAAATCATTTTCTGATATCAAGAATTCGAATTTCTGATATCAGAAAATGATTTTTTGATATCACAAAATGGATTTTTTGATATAAAAAAATGGATCGTATTTTCTGATATCAAGAATTCGAATTCTTGATATCAAAAAATCATTTTCTGATATCAGAAATTCGAATTCTTGATATCAAAAAATCATTTTCTGATATCAGAAAATACCTCAAAAATATTAAAACGGCGCCCCATACGGGTGGCAGTATTTAATACGGACATGAACTATATACATGTACGTCAGTTTCTTAACAAGTTTAGAGATCGGCTGAGCACAGTGAAAATTCAGGTAATTTAACAGTCGAATATCTTGGATATGGGGTAACCCATATCTATTCTTGTTATATGAAGGTGGTCAGTCAGAACTCTTCATATTTTTAAAGAGAATGAGTTTAAGGTGGAAAAGCACATCATCACAAAATGGCTGACCTAAGATCGAAACGACATTACGTTTTATTAAAACGATTTTATCGACGACAACATGTAATTAACTCCATAGCCGAGTGGATATAAAGTGTTGTGCTTGTGGTCCGTACATCCCGAGTTCGAATCTTGCAGGTGCTTTTGTTGTTACTTACTGAATTGAATTTTTTTTTTAGATATTCATTTTTTTATCCCCAAACTGCAAATACAATTCGAATGTATCACCAAATATATTCACACCCAATCCCCTAGAAAGCAACACTCTAAAATAAAATATTAAGCTAAACTGCCAATAAAAGACACGGTATCCTATGTTGAATGACATTTAATTCAATAAATGGAGTTTATGAAACAGTTTATTACTAGTATTTCATCCTCATATGCTTATATTTTGCTATTGCATGGTTATTAAATTAATTGTCATTACATTTAAAAAGTTTCATAAATCAAACCCTTTTCATTCAAAGCTGCAGCTACTAGTACACTGTGAATGCAACACGTTGGTCTGTAAACAAACAAATGAATAAACATAACCTCAAAACCTATCATATATAGGTATAAACGTCTGACCCACTGATAGGCGAAACTACAGGTGTGACAGATTGCAGGAGAGATAAGGATACTCTTTATATTGTTCAATCAACTTAAAGGGACTTGGACACGATTTGAGCTCAATTTTTTCAAAATTTATTTTTTCATTTTTAATGTCTGGAATGGTCAGTATGGATGTTTTTAATTCTCTGTCAAAATTTGAAAGTCAAATATCGAGTTACACGTGAGTTTCTGAGGTTAAAATTCTTTGTTTTGTAAACAAAGCTCGAGTCCTGTTATTGTTTACATATGTCTTGAATTGGTAAAAGTTTCAATCTAATGCTGCATTTTGTTGTTGATAAACTTATTTATGAACACATTTAATAAGTTTATCTTGTTTCCACAAGTTATTTTGTCAAAGAAATGGTATTTTCTTTACTTTACATTTTTTGTAAACAAATATAAGACTCGAGCTTTGTTTACATAACAACGACTTCTTTCATCTGTATCTCGCTTGTAAATTGACTTCTAACATTCAAATTTTGGTAAATCATTCAAAATACACAAGTAAACTAATTAATACATAAAAATCAAAAATAAAATTTTCATCTGAAATCGTGTCCAGGTCCCTTTAAATATAAAAGTATGGAAACTAATGTACTTTAAATATTGGTCAACTAAACTGAAATAATGGGAAAGTACATTACAGTAACCCCCTTTTGGGGATTGGAAAAAAAAAATAATTCATTGAATAGAGATTTAATACATTTAGTTATTTACATTTAAGACAACATGCTTTTGGTTTTCTGCAAGGCAAGTTGCAGCTTCAGAATATTTGCATCCAGAGTGGCAATCCCTTTTTTAAATGTTTTCTCATCAACAGAAGAAGATGAAGGGGACCTTCCTGATACACTTGAAATATTATCGTCATCAATAGCACTAATGGAGTTATCTAAAGCTGTTCCTCTGTACAGCTGGTCCTGAGGAGAGAGCAGAGATTTCTGGGTAATTGAATGTTGGGTCAGGGAAGTTTGATGTGAGGCTGGCTTTTGGGGTGAGGAGAAATGTGGGAGTTCACTACTTGATAACACTGAAGTTTCTGGTTGACTCAAAGATCGCCGATGAGGTTTACTTCTTGCAATTATATTTGGTTTAGATACATCACTTACATCAAAACTTTCTTGGGTTCTAGATGGGTCCATAGTTCTGGAATGGGTTTTAAAAGTTGGATTGTGGGAATTATACTTTTTGAAGTAATCGGTAACACTGTATCTTGATTCAGCCGCACTGAACTTTGATTGTGTATCCAAATCTGACCGTGTCTCTTCATGTTGACCGTATCTTCTACTACTGTTTTCATATCCACATTTTGGATATGTCTCATCCTCTTCAAATCGAAGTCTCTGGTTCTTAGCCATAAATACGCTGTCACTTCTGTCATGTTTCTTTAGCATTCCAGTCAAATAACTGCCATCTCTCCCATAAAGATTTGTGTGTTTTCCAAGTCGCTGCCCGTTGTTTTCAAAATGTTTTCCATCTCCAGATAAACTTCTGTGTCTCTGTGATGGTAAGTTCTGCCTTGTGTTCTTATGAGAATCAAAAGTCTGGTATTCCACCTCAGTGTCAGACATGCTGCTTTTGTGGTCAACTGGTGCCCCCTCATCAAGGTTGTCAACTGGGACCCTGTCCTCACCAAACTTTCTGTTGCTAGATTTAGTTGGGGGTTGTAACCTATTGTGTGTTGCCAGGGATTCTGCTGTCAAGGCAGATGCCCTTGTCTGGGCTTTATACACATTGGAGAGCGAGTGTACTCCAGGATCAGACAAAACGCTGCGCTCCATCCTGGAAAATAATTTTAAAATCTTATTATCCAGATTAAAACTGACACATTATATAAATAGTGCCTGCTTGGGAGGGTACCAGTTGAAATTGACACCCCGAGAAAATCATTGTCAACCAACGCGAAGCGGAGGTTGACAATGGTTTTCGAGGGGTGTCAATTTCAACTGGTACCCTCCCAAACAGGCAGTATTTATTTTATTATACTGAATGTCTTAATTTTCTAGCAAATTTTACTGCTTTTATATAGAAAAGACGTGAGTTCTACGGCGAACCGTACGCGCATAATATACGCGCATGTAACAATTCGTTCTATCGGCCCATTGCCAAGTGTGTTGCTAATGCTGAGGGTATGAGAACGGATTGTCAACTGAGTCTAAACCAATCAGATTCAGTATTTAACATGAAAGTATAATAAAACAATTTGATAACTTACATTATTCTTGCATGACCACTCTACGAAATGATTGTTCAATGGTGCATGTTTATTGTCTTTCAGAGATATTTTACAGAAATGCTGTATAAAGTACTTTTGATAATGTAGATACCCTGCTATCTGTTTTCCGCCCAGTATATGAAGCAGACGCTGCAGACTGAAGCTGTTGTTGGATATGAATGAAGTTTCTCCCCCTGTCCTACTGGCCTCTAACTCCTGAAGGACCTGTCCAACAGCCTCCTTTAGAGACCTGAAATACATTTTGTTTCATCTTAAGGTATCTCACTCTTTAAAATGGTTGCATCAAGAATTTTTTAAAAAGTGGAAGTTTCTTTCCCTGATAGAGTGATTTTGTTTAATTGACTAAGCTGTCTATTTGTATGAAACACCTCCCCCCCCCCCACCCCATAAAAAAATACTAGTCTTGTTTTATAGGCTTTTTTTAACACATTCCCGTTTATAAATCAATATATACTCAGAATAGGAAATACCAGAGGTAGAGGACGTGAGGTCTAGGACTAGAAAGACTATTCTGTAGGCATTCGCAATTTTATATTCTCGCGATTTAATGCAAAACGATTTAATTGCGAAATTAACTACTTGCATAAAAGAAGGAATCTAAAGCAGATGTAGTTTGAAAAAATAATCATATGACACAACATTTTCTGGAGGAATACTGAAGACCACATATGATATACTATAGATTCCTAATTAAACCTGAAGAATTAAAATCCACATAAAATTGTGAGAAACACATCTCACAAATTTTAAAATCTTGCTTTTCTTTTTCGGACATATGTAAACTACATGAAACTATGACAAAAATTCAGCATTCGCAATTTTATGTTCTCACGATTTGATGGAAAATGGTTAAATCGCTGATTTAAGTACTTGCATAAAATAAGGAATCTACCATATACCAAGCATATTGGTCATAACTAAATTTACAACAACTTAACTACGGTATTATGTCTTGAAAACATACACTGTTATTTGTGTGTTCTTTCACTTTTTGAAAGGATCACATCTACCTGCCTCTTATGTTTATCAAACCCAACAGAATCAAAACAAAAACAAGAACAAAAAGGATTTTTTCTAATCTTCATGTTGCCAAAAAATCCCATTATTTCTAACATATTAATTTGAAAAATATGTTTATATAAACAAGACCAAAATGTTTCAAAGTCATTAAACTGATTTGATCATAAACAATCTAAATCCTATTATTGCTGCAAGAATGTTGAGTCTAGCTAGAAAACTTCAATATGTAAACCTACGTACTACAGAGATAATGAGCGACGGTAACTACCGGTACATTGTATATGTTGTTCAACAGATTATACACCTTATATTTGATAAGGTTAACCTTACTAGTAAACCTTTGAGAAAACTGAGAGCTCTTGGTATTTATTTTTCTTTTTAATTTGATGCATTTTTTAAGCAAAAAACTGCCTTGATTGCAATATATTTTTAACAGAACTATAATTGAATTTATCTGTTTATGATATTTTTTTTTTTGGTAATGTTCATAGTCAGAAACCCATGACAAGTCTGGCATATGCCTCCTGAACACCTGAGTAGGAGTATGCGAGACTGGCCATAGTTTTTGTTTAGTATTTTTACCCCAACTTACAGGGGCAATATAATTACTTATTAGGTTTGTTACTGACTAACTACAGAAATATATCAGGTTGATCGTCTATGGGATTGATCAACCCAATAAATTTCTGTAGTTAGTCAGTAACAAACCTAATAAGTGTTTTATATTTCACTTGAGGACTATCAAGTGACACATTTATTCACAAAAAGCAAAGATCTTCGCAAACCCATGTATACAGTTGCCTAACATTTCGTCCATTTTAACTCATTTAAGCTCTTCAAAACTATCAATCTCACCTTTTAAATATTCTTTGAAAATATTCACTTTACTAATGTTTACTTACAATGTTTTGTTGCTATTCAATTTTAAACGTTTTCTCCCCTTCCTCTCAGAGATTTGAGCAAATCTGGATGCTGCTATTTTGTTCTGCCCCAGACACAATAATGTGACATCAATATTCAAAGGGCAACTACTTAATTTTAAAGAATTTCAAAGGGCACCTACTCCAAATATTTTAAGAACTTACAGCATGCGTTTTCTGTATTAAATAATATGAAATGTTGAAATGAGTAGGCAAAGCAATTGGCCAATGACGGCCATATTGCCGAATATTAATTCTCACCGAACAAATTAACATAGATATATATGAGGCAGTCACGTGCCATGTTTAAACGAATGAAAGTATGACATTTCAGTCCGAGGGAAAACAACTTAAGGTATCTTACTCTTCATGTTCTGATTTCATTGCGCATGTGATCATTATATTCAAAATGAGTATGATTATATTCATTCAATCAGCACAGTAAGATTATTATTGCATAAATGTACAACATTCATAAAGAAACCCCAATCAAATTCAATAAACAAACAAGTTTTTTTGGGGGGGGGGGACTTTTTTTTTTGTGCGGAAGGATTTTCAGACAAAAATGACAGAAATCAAGCAATGTTATGAAATTTCAATATACAAGTATTTTTATAATACTGTATTCATAACATTTGATAGGTTTGAAACATATTCTATAGGTTCTGTGTAACATGTACAGAATTTAATCTTGAGAGTGTAATAGACTTTTAACATAAAATGATGCAAATATATAGAAAAAGTCTGAATTTTTTAAAGTCAAGTTTTGCAAGAATTTTACATCTGAAACCCTCTATCTAAAATTTAACATCACTGACCCCCATGTTTTATTATGTCAAAATAATACTGAATACATATCTAGGCAAACTGAGTTTATCTTATAAAATTCTTGATATTCAAAAAGTTTTTATTTCAAATCAAATTGCAAATATTAAATAAATTGTATATTTTAAGTGCAAAAAGGTAAAGAAAAAATTTATGAAGCTCCATACGGAATTTTTTCGTAATCTCTCTATAAATCGATCTGATCATAGTGTATGATTAAAAAAAAATAATTATTTGATGAAATAACTTTGCTTTATTAAAAATACAGGCAACAAAAGACAATCGGGCTGAAATCCCATTTTGGGTGCAATAAGGTTAAATTAATGCGCCGTACCTCAGAGGGATGAAAATTAACCCTTCTTCTTTGTATTTTTTAAGTATGTTTTGCCTACAGATTTCAATGATATTCTTGAAACAACAACATTGAGGAGTGGGATACCCTATATCATATGTTCTGTTATATTTAAAAACAGGATATTAGAGTAGCACATGTTCCTGTTGATTGTCTAGCAGAGACATTATTTGTCTGTTGTGTATGTAATTAAGGGCCCTTCTACACAATCTCATTACAAAGAAGACGAGAAAATTTACTTTTAATTCCTTGAACTCGATAGAAATCTGCCACAGATAAATTCTGTCTGGAAACCAACAAGTTAATGATCCCAAAAGCAGGATAGCGAGATTAACATAAGCCTTTTGGTTTGTTTCTCAATCTTTATGAAATGTAATTATAATATGTATGATGCAAATTACTGAATAAATATTGTTTAAACTAAACAAAAAGCAGGATAAATTTTAGATGGGCTTAATTTGCTTAAACAATAAAATGCCTTCTTTGGTGATTCATGCAGGATATGAAGGCATATGAATGACATTGCAGAAAAAATAAATAACCCGCGTTTTTCTGCAATGATCGCTACCATCATAACCCGCATGAATCATCAAGTGTCCGTAAGAAATAGAGAGAATAACACTCAGTAGATGTAAATATATATATCAATGTATCCTCCATTATATGATGATTGTAATAAAATTATTTTAATGATGGTGTTTCATGCTGGACTTTTATTTTTGCCAAGTGCTCATGTAGAATTCTTTGCCATTGTCCAAATGGTGTACAAATAATCGTTAATTTGATTATATCTTATATAAGTCACATTGAAAAAAAAAATGAATCATTTATTAATTCAATACCTGCTTAAATATGAGTTGTATTTTTCTGAATTTTACTTTGCTGCAACTGACTTTAATGTTAATTCTGCATGTTACTTAATTATAGGTGATAAATAAGATTAAAATTTATCATTCGATTTTATCAGAAAACAAGATTTCACTACTAAGGAATATATGGTATACTAATTTTTGTACAGGACAACAATAATGTAATTTTCCTTCAATCAGGTCTCTAAATAGCTTTCCCCACAAAATAAAACTATAGGATAAGTTTAAAAACAATAATATTTTTGTCATTTAAGTAGTACATGTATAATATTGATTTTGATAAAATTGCCTTTTTAAATTAGAAATGTTATTTAACATGCTCAAAAAACCCCCAATCAATCATTCCTGATTTACTTTAGAAATTTTGATCTAAATGATTCTAACGTATCAACATTTTCACTTTTGTTTGACTTACTCCACAACGTCCTTCTGTTGTTTAATTTCCTCGTCTCTCTGATGTAGCGTCACTTGTAAGATGTGGTTTTCCCTCTCCAAGGCCTCATATTGTATGCGCGCTCCCTTTATTTGCCTCTGCAGACTGTCCAAGTCGCTCCTGAATTGGTGAGCATCCTGAATACATTCTTGTCTAACCTTTAACTCCTCTGTCTCCTAAAATCACATGATAAATTTCCATTTTCATTTAGGAAGGCTGTCCTAGGCTGGATTAAAAATTATTTTGAAATGCACCATAACATTCATTAGTTTTTTCATATATCATTGTTCGCTAATGGTTAATCTAATCAAGTTTCAGTATAGCAAGAAACAAAAAAAAACCATGATTATCAGCAGTAATTCAAGACAGATTGGTATCAGCTTGCCTAAGATGTTGCTACATACATGTTTATTTAATTTTAATTTATAGGGCAATTTTGCATGCTAAATCTTAATCTACGAAAAACATTTTCATTTTCAATACATCAGTGTATTCATTTCTTGATAATGACAGGGCCTCACAAAAGAGACAATCTAAGACAGCTATAACTAAATACATGTAAGTTCATAAATCTGAATCAAATCAACTGGGTTTTTTTCCTTGCTCCTGGTAATAAAATGTCTGAGGAAAACTAATCACTTTAGAAAATGTCATTTCCTCTTTGCAAGAAGGGCATGCTTTATTTACACTGAATACTATTCACTAATCACCATCCTACCAGGATACGAGGTCTTTATTCATTTAAATCAGCTAATGATACATAGCTTCTATTGATAAACAGTTGAGAAGTAATGCGCATGTTAGCTACATTCATTTTGCTATTAATCATTTTGTATTATCATTCTTTTATTATCTTTAATTGTTTTAAGAAGCTAAAAAAAAAATGAAAAATGATTTACCTTTTCACTGACTGAAGCTATGAGTCTACTTCTTTCTACTTTCATTTTCTGCAACTGAGTGTGCATGTCTTTCATTTCAGTAGCTAGTTTCACTTTGAATTCCTTTTCTGCTATAAGTTCCCTCTGGAGTGCTGAGATTTTCTTTTGTGACACAGAATCTATTAAAAATAAATAAAGCATTACATATATCAACTTGATGGTACTCAAGATTTGAAATAAACTTCTTTAGTCCATTATCATAACCCGCAATTGGTACTTTTATAATACAAAAATAATCAAACTGTTATGACAAGATATATAAAGTCAGCAGTTAAAAAGCTAGGGCCTCAAGCAACAAATTCACTAAAGAATTGAAACATAATGGAATAAAGCTGAGGAACAAAAAACTCTGATGAGTAGAGATCTAGAGAAGGAAGAACTTTTAATGCTCACCATCTGGTTTAAAAAGATCCTTTTTAGCTTCAGTTGGTTGAGTTGTGGTTCCTTTTGCTTGTTGATTCATCAAACGAAGCCGTCTACAAGAACAATAGCTTTGCTGTATCATACAATGGTATCACAGGTTTGTTTGAATTATGCCGAATCTCAACCTAGAATCATATATGGCAAGAATACAGTACAGTTTCCCAGTACGGCAAAACTGTAACCCAGTTACAAATGAAACCAGACCGATGTAATAATCACTCCCCCAATATAAACTTTAACAATGCTTCACATAAAGAGGCATATCTCAGGTTTTTGTTTTGTGATGCTAAGCAGGCGAGAGTCATTGACTCCCTCCTGGATGGGACATTCATTGCAACTTAACACTCAGCATAAAACAGAAGCCATTTTCAGTTACCGATAGGTGGACTGAGACAATGTAGATAAAGTGCCTTGTCTAAGTGCACAACACAACATCAAGTGACCACAGTGGGGATTGAACCAGTGACCATTGGGTCACCCATGACCTATGACCGTTGTGCTTCACAATTGATTACTGTACAACAAAAATATTAATATAAGTTGTAGAACTTGTTTATTAATCGTTGTAAAATAAATAAAGTTCAGTTTACAAAAAATACTTATTTCAACAAGGCAGACAAACCTTCTGAGCTGAGCATTTTCACTGCGTAGAGGCTGTATGGCTAGGTCTATCTCTGCCTGCAGACTAAATGTACTCTTCAACTGAGGGATAGTCTCCAAAGTGTCCTCCACATCCTTCACCAACCGTTTGATTTCTTTGTCCTCTAAAATATTCCAAGTGTACAGAATATTTAAGTTTCATCTACTTATTTTCAATACAAAGTATGCATTTATAATCATTACTAAGATGACCAATAGCTTAAGGTAAGGTTTGCGGCTTGCAATTTTTAGGAATTGTACCAAAGTTACATACCATTTTGTTCACTATACTTAAGTTTTTTCTCTCATGAAATTCAAATGATTTCGCCGGTCCCGTTTTATAACTACAAAAGGTCAAAGTTCATGATTTCAAATTTTCATGTTGATGAAATGTAAATAATTTTGTGAAAATATATACATTTTATATGTAACTATTATGGGGATTATTTATGCTTAAATTGTTAAAAAATAATGTCACTTTTTATATCGTGATTCATTTTTTTGAATTTCTAATGAACTATTTAAAAATAGAATAAAATGCAACAAAAGTCTTAATTTTTAACTACTGTTATTTAAACAAATCATCTTATTTGAAACCTTTCCAAGTCCAACGATTTCAGGAAAAATCTATCTTAGTATATGTGCAATCTGATGTTTCTAAAACACTATTCAAAACCATATGATGCGGACTTTGTTTTCGTGAAAATTGATAAAACGCCTGTGTCTTGTTATTTATTCAATGAAACTTCAAAACCCCGCGAAATAAAAAGAACCTGAAATCAATTATGACGTAACATAAATTTTGACGTCATAGCTGAAATAAAGCGTTGTTGGTGTTACGTCACAATGAAAATATGTGGGTTATCTCCCTGTAACCACAAACCTTACCTTAAGTGAAGAGAGTACTGGTACATGTATTTAAAAAAAGTTTTATCTTTACTTTTTTTTCAATACAGAATTCCCGTATGCATTTTTTTAGTCACATAATTCCCCTTGATATGACTGATTACTATAAACTTAAGTCCATTGTCATGCATTAATTGTGTCTAGAGCAACATTTTCAGCTTTTAATCTGAAAACACTAGGCCAAACTTGACAAAATATGGTCTGAAGTATCTGTAGGGACAGAGGTATGTACACTGTTGAATTTATGATCCCCATATGCAGGGACCCCAGGGGCCAATGTTTTTTGGTAAACACTGTGAAAATTAATGTAATCTCTAAAAATAATCTCTACTACTGGGCATCAACCAATAAGACAAACTGAGTACTTAAGCATTGAATGCTTATTTTTGGATGTCGTCGGTCCTGTAACACACCAAGCGGTGCAGACAAATTGAATACCGCGCGTTAGCTTGGTGTGTTACAGGACCGACGACATCCAAAAATAAGCATTCAATGCTCATATTTATATTCATACTGCATGATGTCTATTTGTATGAAATATATGTATATTGTCACTGTAAAGCCATTATATACGCTCTCAGTCAGGGATATGAAACATACATGGAACAGCCATAATAACATGTTATTTAGTTTGCTTCCGCGACTAAAAATATACTGCCAGAAACTTTGTAGAGAAAAATCTTTTTTATTTAGGAATAGATATAATTTAAAGATTATTTTCAAAAGTACATATCAAATTGGTTATGTAAGATTGAAAGTTTCATTTAATCTTACAAAAATAAATATACTCAAAACACGTGAAGATAGTACATATCAAATTGGTTGCAAGATTGAACGTTTCATTTAATCTTACAAAAATAAATATACTCAAAACATGTGAAGACGTTTATATTTGTGCTCATGGCACATGAATTATCAAAGTGTATTCATAGAAAATTGAACATAGCAGATTTTCAATGCAAACATAAGGAGAAATATACACTGAATGTAAATATAGAAAATTGAACGTTGCAGATTTCCAATGCAAACATAAGGGAAAATATGCACTGAATGTAAATATATGGTTATGATGAGCAAGACAGCTTCTACCACATTGTTCATTTTAAAAATGGTTATCATTATTCTAGTAGAAATCCTTTACTTAAGTATTGAATGCTTATTTTTGGATGTCGGTCCTGTAACACACCAAGCAGTGCAGACAAATTGAATATCGCGCATAAGCGCGGTATGATAATTTGTCTGAACCCCTTGTTGTATTACAGGACCGACGACATCAAAAATAAGTAATAAAATAATTTTATTCATCTGCCATACATAGAATGTTTATATATAAGACTCTAGGGATTTTTTTTTATAGTTAAGGAATTTCATTTTATCTTTTTTATTATTTTGTGTATAAAACTAATGTGATTCAAGACATCTTTATAAATCATAGAAAATATCTTGATCTTCTTTTTTACTATTTTTCAAACCTGATAAACCATTGACAAATTTTATGTTTATTGACTAAATTGGACATAGAATAAAGACCTAGCTTCTGTAATTCTCATCTTACTGTTGATCTTTCCACATTCCTTGAGCTCTCTCAGACAATATCGTAGTTTTTTCATGCCCGCTTTGGCTTGCACTCCACTCCATGGATTTGGGACATCACTTTTCATGGAAGATGTGACCAGCTGGGAATTATCATCTGCATGGAAATAACATTACACAATGACCCTTCGGTGGTAGACAGATAATTGCACAATCATAGGTTAAGTATTAAAATGGAAAGATATTGCCCTACATTGAAATATCAACTTGTTTATAATACTTCAATTGTCTGTCAAGTGATGCTCTTAAGGATTTGGAAATCACAGGTAATTGTTTTACTAACAGTTTTTCTAACAACCTTTTTATTAATTTCTATGAAACTTGGACTTTCCTTTACAGTTTCTTTTACAGAATACATTAGAAAGGGTTGCATCTCCTTGATCTATCCGACACAAGAATTTACATAAAAATTCAATATAAATGGTAACAAAAGTTGTTAACATTGTTGAGCAACTTTTGCAAATCTCCTGATATGTGGCATCATATATGAATATATATCATTATGTAATGTAATGACGGGAGTTTTGTAAATATGCAATTGTTTCTGATTGTCCTTTTTTGGAGATTATTATTATGTTGGTTTTTTTTTATATCTATGTTTTTTAAAAACATATGATTTAAATTTAATAAGACAAAAAACAATTTCAGTTAACAGTAGTAACAAACATTTATCAAAGATGTTGCAGTTTTAGTGAAGATTTAAATAAAAAAATTATCAAAGACTTTGCTTTTTTAGTGCAAAAAGCATGTGAGGGTTTAAAAAATTTGGGAAGCAAAACTGGCATTTAAGAAGTTGTCAGTCCTTTAAATATTTGTATATAGGTCTCTGATTATATCTCAGAATATGATCTTAACCTACATGTACATGTACTCATATCTGTATCTGTGAAAATTTTGCTGCTTATGTGACTGTTTCATGCACCTGTACAATAAAATCAATCACATTTGAAGCTCATATACATGTATAAATTGCTTCATGTAATATATCAGCTTACCATGGGATGGTGCTGAGTTTTCCAATGTTTGACCTGCAGTTTGTACAGAAGAGTGCACTGAAGAGTGGCTGTAAGCTGGTACCCCTGTAGATATCAACTCATTAATCTGGTGGCCAGCACCTGCATGTTGATATAAGCATCCATCGTCTGTCTGTGTTTGGTGACTAGTTTTACTGCTGCTTTTAGATAAATCCTTCATCGGGTTGTCTTGGATGTGGAAATGAACACTCTTTGAGCTTGATGAACCTGAAGAGTTCTTGGGTGTAACCTGCCGACTGCTCTTTGGTGAACCAGAGCTGGCTAGTGTCCGCGGTGTATCCACCGACTGGTTCACGGAGCCTGTGATGGTGGACAGGGTGTCATGGAGATTCGGGCCTCTATCCATCTGATGGTCATCAGATAAATTAAGCTGCGGAATAGTAAACGGGGGAGTGTCTCTTTCTGGAACTTCAGTCTGTGGGAGGAGATAACTCCCTTCATATTGATACTCTTGCTGGTTTTCTGGTACAGGAGAGGGGTATGACATTTGTCCGCTTGCATACTGCTCAAAAAATCTCCATCCTTGTGGTACCTTTGGGGCATCGAAAGAGTCAAACATCTGAACCTTTGAGACATGAGGCCCATCTTGAGGTTGTAGAGGTATCTGGGGCCTCAGCTGAAAGAGGCCATTCTGCTGAGTGTACTGGGGAATTCCAGACTGCTGAGGGGGAATACCCACCCCTCCCGTTGGCCTTGGCAAGTTGACATACCCTGACCTACTAGTATCTGGGGTTGTCTGGTTGTCTGAGAGACCTCCAGCATTTTGTGACATAAACTTCTGCACACTAAGAGCATGCTCTTTGATTGGAAACTGCTGAAGGCTGTCAGCATCACTGTCATTGCCCAAGCCTATAGGGACAAACCCCTGACTGGAGGTTTGTGTGGCTGGTAGCTGTTGATTGCATGGAGTACACTGTGTATGTGACTTGTCATTGCTGATGGATGCTGGGGTTTTCAGAGGAACAGCATGGGCTGATGGGACTTTGAATGGATGACTAGTGCTTTCTGAACTCCACTGATGAGAAATAAACCCTGAATATGAAGTGGGACATAAGTCTGAAATTTTAAAATGACATGATAATTTTTAAAAAAAAAATTAGTAAAATTTGACAAATTGTACTCAACCAATCTATTCAACTGCTAGTTCTAAAAAAAATCTCAGGTGCTTTAAAAATATTTTTAATTTTGAAAAAAAAAATTATTAAAGTAAAGCGCAATGTGTTTGAAAATTTTACTTTTGTAATAAAAAGATTTATAAAATCCTTTGCATATATCTGAGACGGTTTCATCAATAACATTTACGGAGAAAGCCTCACCCTTATTAGCTGCCACATGCTGAGAAGCCAACACAGTTTTCCACAGAGGTGAGGAAGTGTCCCTCTCTGGAATCATCTGCTGGTCAAGGTCAACAAACAATCGGTCAGGGTCAGGCGTGGAGGAGGATAATCTGGTGTTAAACTGTGTATGATGATCTACAGCCTCTGCAATGAATAAGTTTAATCTTTCATTTATCTTTGCATAATCATTCTATCACAGTAGTGAAAAAGGGACTGGTACATACATGTATATAATACTGGTTGATGAAATTTTTAAAATAAAGTTATATATTTTGATTTTCATCTAAAAAAAACTATATGAGTAAATTTTTCTATGTGCATTTATTCAAGATGTATGAATAAAACACTTCTATAATCTCCATACATTCATTTCTATAACACAATTGAATATATAACAGTACTGGTAAGTAGTTTAGATTATTCTTTTTTGTATATTTTTAAAGTTTAGTTTTATTAAAAATTAGCTTTACATATTAGACAACATACAGGAATTATACACTACATATACATGCATCAAAAAACCTGAGAGGTTTAAGCACAGAAAGAGAGATAACTGTTGTAACCTGTTTTCCTTTTCTCTGTGAGCTGGTTCAGCAGTCTGACACAGGTTTCCTGGGTTGAATCCTCAGATAAGCTGGAGTACAGACTATAACCTGGCTCAACATGCGGAGCAGGCTTCATCTTCTTTGGTGCCTTGGAAGTGGGTCTATTGAGATAGAAACACATTCTGATACTTGTACACTCTACATTTGCAATGATTTAAACTCAGTAGAACAAATATTGTCTATTTCATTGATGACACATTATCCTAGTACATAGAAACTATCCAATATTTTAAAAAGAAATAAATGGAAATACATGCATTTTTATTTTATTTTGACACCTTTTTCCTGGCACTGTTTTGATTTTTGATTTAACAGCAATTGTTTTGGCCTTTCCAACCTGAGAATAAAACAATATAAAAATGCTTCAGAATATTTTTTCATAAATACATATAATGATTAGCTAAACGATTAGATGTGTGCAATAATTTAACAGGAAAAGTTAACTTGCCATATATGTGGATAGTGGATATGACCCTTAAAGTGTGGAGAGGGAGAGAGAGAGAGAGAGTGTCAACATAAAATTGTTATAAAAATAATGTAAAGCTAAAAAATCAAACATATATTTAAATTTAAATTACGGAAATTACTGGCATTAGACCAGTTCTCACCAAATACCATTTCTCACCAGTGCATTTTACGTCACCATATCAACACATAAAATTATATATGAAAAATGATGTAACAATACATCGCAGTACAGTTAAGGCGGCCAATAAAAATATCGGCGAATTTTTGTAATGAAAACACGTATACTTTAGTTCATCGGACATGTCCTTTTTAAAATCAATAACAGTCGCTCAAATGCAATATATTTCTGAAATATATATATAATAGTACAATATTTTATGTTCATAGTGGTCACGTGATATGGCAGTCGCATGGTACAAGCAGATGTATTTGTGGTTTTGAGGTCATTAAAAATGTGAATATTGCAAGGGCATAATCATGTCAAAATTCACAACTGAATTATAAAATAACTTGATGTTATATATAGTAGATTTTAAAAAATGCTGTGAACTTTGTAAGATAATATTATTTGTTAGAAAAAAACCATAATTTATAATGCGTATGTTGAATAATTTTGAAGGTCACAGTGTTAATTTCATTAAAAAATAATTAATTTGTGAGATTTCACAAGGATCTTAGAAGTTTTTAAATTACATAGCATATTTCAAATTTACATGTAAAAGTTTGTCATGATCAGATAAGTGTATGCCCTTGCAATAAAGTGATTTATTTAGGCACCCAGCTTTAAAATATACGATATTTTATACAAAACCGAGGTTGCCTCTTAATACGATGCATAATTATAACAAATTGAAAATAAGACTATATAGGTAGCATTCTACTAATGATAATGTTAAACAAAATATTCATTTATAATTTTCCGCTAATCTATGGAATTTATTTTTCATCGCTAAAAAACCGCATGATAGCCTTCAATGACTTAACTTAATGCGTCATTTTGAAGCATATGACGTCATATTTTGTAGTACAGCGAGAACGACCTCTCGCTTATTTTTGAGTGTGTACGATATAACAGACATCGAAATTGTAAGTAATAGCATTCGTTGTTCTTAATTAAAAGAATAGTATAAATTAATTTTGCTAATAGATGAATTAATTAGTACTTTCGAGGTTTGTAATATTCTGTGATGTCATAATGCACATTTCCCGTACTTTTTGTCTGAACGGAATTTATTGACAGCCTTAACTGTGCTGCGATTAACAAGAAATGGTACTTGGAGAGAATTGGTCTTAAACCTGCCAATACCGGTACATATAATTATTGCAATATTAAATAAATAGCATCTATAAAATAATGTACCTTTCCTTTATCCACAACTTTACCATGACCAACTGCTGATTTTTTAACAGTTCCTCTCTGTTTCTTCTCCATTGTTCTGATAAAAAAGGAAAATATGAGTTTAAGAATAGCTTTAAAAGGTTTATGAATATTGAATAGGAATCTTTCAGTGTAAGACAACCCCTTTACATAAAACTTTTACATTTGAATATAAATTAAGGGTAATATTCAACTAGAAAGAATAATCTTACCGTGACCAGGCTACACTCAGGTCACAGTAAGAATTCGTCTCATATACTTGCAATGTAGCAGCCGCAAAGCGGATCTGCTTCGCGTCGATTTTAAGTCTGTTAAAAATAATCTGCAGGGGGAAAATACATTTTTATACATTACAAACCTTTTTGAACATGCATATGTAGCTAAGTCCAAAAAAATATCCATTTAATTAATCGTATTAAGGCATTTTGTTAATATACGCGTTTGAATTTGCATGCCATTTTGTCGAAATCGGAATGTCTCGGATAAAACATGGCGACCGTCTCGGATAAAACATGGCGACCGTAAACAGCGAATTTTCAAACGTGATGTTACAAGTGGCAGTGATTTCATTGCAAAAACAGTTTATGAGGTAAAATGGGATTATAAAAGAGAAACATTGTAGGTACATTTGAGACCAATCATATGAAAATTTAGGCGAGATACAGCGCGATATAATTTTTTTATTTGCTACGAAGCGAGTATATGGGACGAATTCTATCGTTAAACCGGGTCCCTAGGACATCTTTCATTTTAACGATAGAACATTCTATCTAATATTCAACAAGCAAAACATTTTGCTACTAAAATATCTTTTTTTAATTAATTTCTTTCCTGGTAGTTATGAGTACGACAAAAGGAGCTTGCTTCCTGTGTATAATACAGTTACACATACATACAAACATTCTATATGTATATATATACCCAATTAACATTTTCATTGTTTATTTTGAATTTATTTATCTTATCTCAAATTCCGAATAAAAGCCTCTGAGAATCTTTATACTAAATAATTAAAATCATACAAACCCGGTTTTTTTTTTCACGCTCAGCTCTTGCAGCAAATATTTGTCAACATGGTCAAACAACAGTATTTTGACATGTCCAAACTTGACGTTTCATCACATTATGAACAATACAATAAACTAGCTCCAAATGTTGATCTCTATTATCTCAAGTGCCCTGAATTAACAGTTAACTTGAAAACAATGAAACTTTCTTTCAAATTGAATAAAACAAATCACCACAAGCCGGCTGTATCTAATAAGAACCTCATCACCTTTCGAATTTCGCATCACTTGTAAACTTCCGGTTTATCGGTGTTAACCAAATCGAGGTGAGAATTATTCGCATTTGTACAACGCATTTTATAAATAAAGTGTAAAGCGTCCAAACTAGTTTATACTCGTATAGATTGTGTAGCAATTGAATTTATCATAAAAACATAGTTTGGGTGGTCAATAAATTACACATGAAATACAAAACTTTATGTGTGTATATTTTAGCTTACTCCGTCCGTTTCTAATTCCACTTTTTAGACGGTGGCTATAAATAGCCACTGTCTATTGCTATCGTCCTGGCCGGAAGGGTATTTCTCACGGGGACCCTAGCGGATTAGGAACGATAACTCTGTTAGGTATGCAGAGTTACTGGCGATGTTTTACCGATTGTCGATTTCAGTTTGAGAACTAATTTACATCTTATTAGATATTTTAAGCACTATAGCTGCTAATTATTTTATACATACATTTAAATAATTTATGAAATTGTGTCTTATTTTAATGAGCCGTTTCCCTGTCTGCTTACGCGGTATTGATAACTTATGCACCAACTGCCAGATGTGAAGTTTAACTCAGTATCAGGACTCCAAAAATTATATCACTGCGATAATTGACCAAGAGTTCTCACAATAATCATGTCTTTTTTATGGTGTAAACAATTGTCAGAAACACACTATTTAAACGGGTTTGCCATTTCATTTTTCAGCAATTATGCTTCATCGATAAATTCATGATCAATCATTTTCAACGCATCAATTTAAGTTGAGGCAGTATTTATTTTGTTGTAGCTTATTCCAAAGAATTCACAACATATACTGACAATGAATATTACATAAATTACATTTTATTGAACTTCAACCGATCGATGGCACACTTTCTTCTACAAGTGTGCATGTGTTTCAAACATGCAAAGAACTTGAAATTTACTATACAAACATGTTCAATTTTGGACTGATCTGTGATCAACCTTATTTTATAACCCTCTCAGTTTGTAGAATCATTAATTTTGTTACATACACCTCAATATTCATCAGACAATAATTACTACTGATGTTGACGCTCTACAATGACTTTCTCTCAAACACGCTCATCGACCTCGGATTGTAAAACTCACGTGCAAATCGAGTCGCCATTTCACACACAGTTTTATATGTATATAAACACACCACACTTCGTCATTTTACGGACCTGGTGACGATGTTTCAAAAATTTTCAGTACAGATTTGTTGTAAGGAATCGAAGATATATGCTGTAAAACATCTTATGGATTTCACGGCGTGTAAACCCGTGAATCTCCATTTTGCAGCAAGCGCTAGCTTTTTGTGAGGAAAAACAATCGGTTCAACTCATGCGATATTCCATATACATGTACATGTATGGTACATTGTGAAAGGTAATGTAAAATTTATTTGTTCACTAAACAGTTTCTGACGAATTTTTTCACAGTTAACTGAATAACGTAATACGATGAGCAAGGTACGATCTGTGACTTTTCTCCATATGCGCCCGTTCTTGCTTTTTTTTTTTTTTTGAATTGTTACATGTACGTAAACATCGCCCCGTTTGTTCTCAAATAAACTCTGTAATTTTTAACTCGCGAGTACAACTTTATTATGAGCTTTCTTCAGCATTTGTTTCCGTGTGTTAGCATCATGTTCTCAACATGCTTTTTTAAATGGGTGGGTCTATATAAATGCGTCAATCAGAATCTTGTTGCGAATCGCAATTGAAATACACACCGGTTAGATAGTGTCATCACTCAACGCAATGCTAGAATGTGCTTCATAGATGACTGTAGTATTCTACTGAGCTACTAAACTGTAGCTTTTCGGAAATATTGCCGAGATTTGCGAACCCTAGATCTATTGGTATCAGGAGAAAACGTACCCAAGAGAAAACGTACCCAGGAGAAAACGTACCCAATTTCTAGGGTACGTTTTCTCCAGGAGAAAACGTACCCGGGTACGTTTTCTCCAAGAGAAAACGTACCCTATGAAAATCATAGATTTACTACTTAATAGTTTTTAATACTTTTAAATACTATTTTACATAATAAATATACAGAAATGTATGAATTTTATAGATATATACGAATTTAATACTTTATATTTTTAAAGGGTTTGGACATATTAAATATGTTTCAAATGCTACTTTAATGCATATTTCAATGCATAAATATATAAAGATTTATTCATTTTATAAATAATATCTTTATAATAATTGAAGCAACTTTTATTTCAGTACGAATTAATGACCTGTCATAAAGTGTTATCAATCTACTTCTTCTAAGTTTTCCATTTACCGTTAGCCTTACCTATATGAGTATCTCTATGTGAGATCCCCCTATCGACTTCTTGAGATACTCATCACATAATTAGTTCTCCAAATTAGATTGCAATAAAAACTAATTATTTAACGGTTTCGTTTATGGTGGATTAATTGCCGACTTATTAAACTGCTCAGGCGATGTTCGTGTATGTGTATGTAACAAATTATTGTCTAATAAAACAAAATTATTGTCTTAAAAATTTATGTACGTGACTATGTATTTAAAAACAACAGCAACAAATGATAGAAACGTTTATTGTATATTTTATTTTGTTTCATCCAAGAAAATTTATGAAAACTATTATTTATGATTTTCATTGGAGAAAACGTACCCGGGTACGTTTTCTCCTGGAGAAAACGTACCCTAGAAATTGGGTACGTTTTCTCCTGGGTACGTTTTCTCCAGCATTCGATCTATTGTCTAGTACATGCAACGAATAAAATGAAAATATACACAGATGTACGGCTCAGAAAAACGTGCGTTCAACTTGAATTTTGTTTGTTTTGTGTTTTAAAAACTGATTTATCCTGTTAAAACATTAGATTTCATTTTACCACTACTGTTTTATTCGTGACCTGGAGAAATTGAAAAGATCCCTGAAAACGTTATTTATTTCTTTGCTCATTTTGCTTAAATCTGAATAGTTTACCAATATTGCCATTAATTTTATGGGATGGAGAAATGGTCAAGCATCACACAGCTTTGGAAATAAACATGTATAATTATAAACAGTTTTATTCAGGGTCCATATCTTTTGAGTCCTTTTTTGATAAAGAAGACATACCTTTGTACACAAATGATCTAGAGGTCATAGGTCAAACTTTATAATGAAAAGTCCTTTGCTTGTACGCTCTTATTATATTATGGACATGTCCCAACATGTCCCATTAACAGTATTATTTTTACTGCAAAAAATCAAATCGGATGCAAATTTGAAGACCTTGTAAAAATTATACATATTAGTGCAAAACTCCTAACATTACACAGAGTTTTTTAAAATGAAAATATAAAAAAGATTCTTCAAAATTTCGCATATTAAATGCAGGATTAAACAAATATGTGATTTCCAAACAAAGGAACTGATTATGACCTTATGTAAAGCAAATGTTTTGGTGAATAATTAATCAATATTTGTTGTATTTATACTAAAAAAGTTAAATGTAGCAAGTAAATTATGCGTTTTAAAGTGTACTGAGAAGCAATAAAATAATTATACATGTGACTATCCCGAATTCATTCAAATGATTTGAATTAATCTACAGCTAAATACAATAGAACAAATGTACTTTAAAACGTTGGTTAATGGAACTGCCGCGATTGAATATTGTATGATTTTTCTTTTCAAATTTTCATTCACTTTTGTTGTGAGCTAATGGAAATAAACCACTCGAAGTCGAAGATAAAATATTGATTGACTCTGCGGTTTCATGATGACGTGCATTCCAAAAGCATTTTCCAGTTTTATCAAACATGTTCTTGTAAACTCATTCCGTTTTCTATACACCTACATGTATTAACTGGCTATGAAGACAAATTAAAGTAAGTGTGTTGGCCCACGAGACTGCAACTTTTTCCCTGTGAAGAAATTGAGGGAAAATGCTGTCGAGAGGGAAAATAAACATACTACATGTATGCCCAAATAGTTAGTAAAAACCTGACAAGTATTTTATCATACCAAAGCCTTATTTGTTCTCGTTACTTTGAAAAATCTACAATACCTTTATAGCACAATAGTCCAATCCTCACTTTTCAAAAGTTGTTTCCCTTTGCGGGGTCAACCCAAAGGTCTAAAGAAAAAAAACCACAAATGTCCCTTCTTTATACAATCAAATATTTGGGCGTATTGTGATAAAATCGCTTTGATTTTTTTTTATTCATTCACTATGTGGTGGCAACCCACATATCGAATGAGGCATTCTGGGGCAAACAAAATACATATCAAAAACGGATTTTAATGTAAAACGATATAAATACAAATATATATATGCAAACTTCTATACTACAAAGGCTACTGAAATAAATCTACGGGTTTTCCCCCAAAGACGACGACCAAGAGACGTAGCTTTTGTAAAGTGTAAATTGAGATTACACAACTACGATTTCCACATAGTTATCCATGTAGGAAACTCACGACCAGTTGTGCATGTAAGCGTTAAGCATTAGTACATGTATGCGATACTGGCCGCGGGTTTTCGACAACAATAATTATCATACATGTAATATGCCACATTCAAACGACGCCACCGTCTTACAGTACTTTCAGTACTTTGATTCTCCTTTGAAACGCTCCTTCTATCGCTTTAGCAATAAACATGAGGCCCAGGGACCACATCGTTCACCTAAACAACTCTTTAGTATCAAATACAAAATATCGTGGTAATCTATTCTAGTAGAGTAGATCTTGAAAGTTTTCAAATTTTCTTATATTCCTATATAACATTAAGACTTTCTGTTGTTTCAGTTTTTGAGAAGAAAATTTTTAAAGATTTTTCTCTATTTATTCCTACGATATCAACTTAACCACCCCATTGTGGCCCCATCCTATTCCGAGGGGGGGGGGATCAATATTTGAACAAACTTGAATCTACACTACCCAAGGATGCTTCCTCGCAAGTTTCAGCTTTTCTGATTATTTTTTTTAGAAGATTATGTTCTCTATTCGAAATCACTCCCATACAAAAATATTTCTGCCTCTTACACGAGAAAAAAAAATTAACATGCAAGTAAAGTTCGTAAACATGCAAAACAAGAAAATTATGTTATCATAAATTATTTTTGGATATGTAGACACATGAAGGTGGGGGGGGGGGGGTGAATAAGAATACAAAGAAAATGAAAAAAAAAATAATGTTTAGAAGATTGGCAGTCAGTTAAAGCTATACACGATATAATTTGCGTCAATTTTGAATATTCGGGGAAAATGCATGTGTTAATTAATTACACAAGTTACCTTTATACTGTGAATAATAATGCCTTATTCGATCACGTCACAAAGATATCAAATTTTAATCAATAAAAAATATTTATTTTCCTGCCAGGAAAGTAATGCCTCCTCATGAATATCAATCTATCAGGTGATATCGACAAATAATTTTAGAGTATCATACAAAACTTGGTGGGGGTCAACACCTTCATAATATTGTTGTAGTTTCACGAAGGAAAGGATATACTTTTTTCAGAAAAGCATAAATTTGTCCTTTATAAAATTACAAACAATAGAGAGTAAAAACACAAGCGTGTGAGCATGTATATAGATGTACCGTCCCTTGAACAATGACGTAGGCTTATGTGTTTCCCTTAAGGGCTATTTTTAGTTCGTGTGAGTGTTATCCTATTTGAGAAATGAAAAGTAATGGTACTGTGAATGACAGGGGTATTAAACTCATCATACATGTATATATTTCAAATTGACAACTGTAAAGCATATACAAAATCGAGACGGATATGTAATTAGGCAAACAATAACGGCCAACTGATTTCCCGCGGACATGCGCAATGAGATCAGTTTTGCTCTTCCTTAATCAATTTTCATGAAAAGGCAATCATTTTAGTATAACTTTGTAACGAGATGAAATTCATCATTGTAATATACAGAATAAAGATAACTTTTATAAGTAAACAAACACATGCGTTTTTACTGTCATTCAAATTGACGCAAATTATAGCGTGCTGTTGCCATAATTTTATCTATAAATACCGATCTATTAACTATATACAAGATGTTCAAAATGTCAGGTAAAACATTCACAGTTAGACTAAAGGTATGGAGGAAAGTTAGGGTATTACATGTACATTCGTTAAAATCATTAAATTTTGATAAAAAGATATATGGAATCTTGTTTGGCCTGATCACAGGGGCAAAGCTCGTTTAGAAAACGTTCGTACAATTTAAGAGTTCCTATAATTTTGACAGTAAAGAGCGGTGTCCGCCATGATAATTTTTTTTGATGCCCAAGTCACATTAGATGAAGACATCAACAGATCAGTTACGACTTCTATATGATCAACCAGAGTGAGGGGGGGGGGTCATTTTGTTTTCAACACGCATTTATCAAATGTTATCATTGACGAATACTTAAGGTTTGGGTTGATAAACTTTTATTGATACTTTAAACTGAAACGTAAACAATGAGCTGTATTTCGTTACATCAACCGATAACTAATTTTTCACCTTAACCGAAATCGAGAGGCAAAAAAAAAAAAACGCCTCTCAAACTATCCAATGAGAGAAAAGTTGTTATCTCGCAAGTTTGGAGGAGAATAAGCTAGTTTTAACTTGCAAAAACGTTCCAAAGTGGTTTACTTTGGCGAGTGATATAAAGATGGGCGAGGAGGTAAGGGTTTTTTGGCCAAATCCATCCTTTTGATATTTTTTTCACGTATTTGCAAATCGTTAAATACTTCTGAAATAGAGTGGAAGTCATGCTGTAAATAACAGTGCCTATCGTAGATATTTTTTTTAAAATATAAGACAGTTTATCTGCGAAGGAATAACGAGTTTTTTTTTAATAATTAGAAATATCGAGTAAAAATATTCTTCTAAAAACACTTAAATTAAGATTAAAGTAGGCAGATTTTCATTTTTTTCAAAAACCTTTTTTTAAACCCTTTATTTTTACGGATATTATTTTATTTTTCTTAAAGTATATTGAAGTTAAAAACCGTTGTAGCAGTCCACTGTTTTAACGAGTCTCTGTAGTGCATATGTATAAGAACGTAAACATAATGTTTTATTCAATATATCAATATCATTTTACAATAAATTTAATTTTTTTAATTTCATCTTTATGTCTTGGTATATAAAAATAACATTTTAATCTCAGAAAATTTTAACTTAAGTATGAAAACAACGGAGGTTTCTTCTAATCTCTATTGTGTAAATGAGGTTTGTTTTTGTTTAATGCGTTTAATGCTTAGTTATACCACTGTTGCTTTGAGTAAGCTTCTATTGTACTATATATTTACAAAAATAAACAAACTAAAAGTATTTATTTTCTTCCTGGTCCAAATTCATATTTGGACATCTTAATCAGATTACAAACACCCTTATCGGGGTATGTTTTGTATTTTGGAAGCGTTCTTGGCACGATTACGCAACCCAATTAATAAAAGACTTGTTTTCACATCCTCTTTTCGCTTCATCTTAAATGGCCACAATTATTTTGTTGTCGAGCACTCCCAATTTTCATTACCTGCCAAAGTTGAATGAATCAGAGGAGATTATTCTTGTTTTGAAGATTCTGGAATTTAAAACTTATCTTTATAGGTCACACTTAGAACCATTTTAACAAGACCTTGGACTTTTATTAGGACGAAGCTATCTATTTCTTGCGTCAAAACAAGTTAAAAATGACACGGTTTGAAGCGAAATATGCACCGATTGCGTAGTCTCAGCTCAAAAGCCAGACAAATCTTGTTGATTTCAAAGAGCCATGGCTGATTGGCTAGCAATGAAAAAGACATGCCTACGTCACATTGCTGTTTGACACAACTACCCAAAGTCCAAGCTCTTGTTAAAATGGTTCTATTTGGATGACGTAAGACGGGTCACTTTTAAGGAAAAAGGCATTAAAATTTATATAGATATAAAAGGTAATTTCTGACTCAAACACGTTCTCGTATTTAAGGAATAAGGAATCATTCTTTAAGTATTATGAGGTGATAATTTTGGTCGGGACGTGATCAAATCCAATAAAGCCCGAAGGGCTTTATGATAGATTTGATCACGCCCCGACCGAAATCATCACCTCATAATACTTAAAGAATGATTCCTTATTACTTATATTTATATAATTTTCAGCAATTGTACGATTAAATATTTGAATATAAATAAGCAAACCCCGCTTGTGCCCCAATTATACTTCTTTTGAATTTATTGGACTGTATAGTACAAAATCGATACGTAGTGTTATCACAGGCAACGGCACTGAAAAATGTAAATATTAGTTAATACATGTATTTACATTTTCAACTGTCTTTGTCTGTGATAACATTACGAATCAATTTTGAACCATAAAACCCAATAATTTCATAAAACATGAGTGACACAAAATGGGCGTGTCTTATAGCATAACCGAGAAACGGTATTGGCTGCGCCGCGCAGTAATAAATGCCATGTGCTACATGAAAAAATAGTGTTTTTAAAATAATGTTGTTTTAAAGTGTACAAATTGGAAATAATATAAATATAAGTAATAAGGAATCATTCTTTGAATATTATGAGGTGATACTTTCGGTCGGAGGGTGGTCAAATCTATCATAAAGCCCTTCGGGCTTTATTGGATTTGACCACGTCCCGACCGAAATTATCACCTCATAATACTTAAAAAATGACTCCTTATTCCTTAATTAAAACCGTCTATACCAAATGTGTTTTAGGGTGGGTTGCGTTCAACTAATTACAATGATAATAGAAGGCGTGTTAGTATATTGGTCATATTAGTGTATCCATAACAACAATCGAGTGATACATGGAAGGAGAGAGAGAGATAAAGAGAGAACGAGAGAGAGAGAGAATTTATAGTGTGGCCAATAGAGAGAGAGAGAGAGAGCAACAACGAAAACACATTTTTACAACAAGCAAGACGCCTATCTCATTGCTAGCGCTCTCGAGCGCTAGCAACTACGTTAGTCTTTTTCACTTGAATACGCATGCTCGACTCCATAGTAGGGGATTCTGGGAATACTGTACTACTGTAGATAAACTGTACCATGTGAATTTCGTTTTATCATCTCCACACGAAGTTTTGTGTTATATTATAAATGTCAAAATAGTAACAGTCGCTTAGGTCTTATTATGCAAAGTTATTTTAAATATTATAATAAATAGCTAGCTTTATTTTAATTACCTTCAAGCTCGAAAAACAACCTCGGATATGTTTTCTTGGTGAGCTTGACGGAAAGGCCCGAGAAGATACGATTGCCAATGGTTCTTGAAAATTTTCACCTGGAAGTTGAAATTACAGTATATACATAATGATTAAGGCACAGTCAATGAGCTATGCCATTGCCGATGCTTCTGTGTTTTATGATGGCTACAGCGCTAGCTCACCAATCTTTTTAAAAGATAAGCTTGTTGAGTTTTAAGTTAATTCCACAAATTGTTCCTGACAACATCGATATTCGATCTGGTGCAGTTTTTTTTAAAGTATGGTTGTTTAAAATTATATCCATCACTCCCCTGGAATGCTAAGAAGGATTAACGTCACTTCTATTCAGGTACAAAATACCTGTTCTAAAGAAACGTGTACGCTGTTGGCTGATAAGAGCCCAGAAAGTCTATTTTCTTCTTTACTCTCTCTCTCTCTCTCTTTCTCTCTCTCTCTCTCTCTGTGGTATTGGTTAGCTGTTTCTATTGTTGTGTGTGTGGTAGTGGTTAGCTGTTCCTATTGTTGTGTGTGTGGTAGTGGTTAGCTGTTTCTATTGTTGTGTGTGTGGTAGTGGTTAGCTGTTTCTATTTTTGTGTGCGTGGTAGTGGTTAGCTGTTTCTATTGTTGTGTGTGTGTGGTAGTGGTTAGCTGTTTCTATTGTTGTGTGTGTAGTAGTGGTTAGCTGTTCCTATTGTTGTGGTTGTGGTAGTGGTTAGCTGTTCCTATTGTTGTGTGTGTGTGGTAGTGGTTAGCTGTTTCTATTGTTGTGTGTGTGGTAGTGGTTAGCTGTTTCTATTGTTGTGTGTGGTAGTGGTTAGCTGTTACTATTGTTGTGTGTGGTAGTGGTTAGCTGTTTCTATTGTTGTGTGTGGTAGTGGTTAGCTGTTACTATTGTTGTGTGTGGAAGTGGTTAGCTGTTACTATTGTTGTGTGTGTGGTAGTGGTTAGCTGTTTCTATTGTTGTGTGTGTGGTAGTGGTTAGCTGTTTCTATTGTTGTGTGTGTAGTAGTGGTTAGCTGTTCCTATTGTTGTGGTTGTGGTAGTGGTTAGCTGTTCCTATTGTTGTGTGTGTGTGGTAGTGGTTAGCTGTTTCTATTGTTGTGTGTGTGGTAGTGGTTAGCTGTTTCTATTGTTGTGTGTGTGGTAGTGGTTAGCTGTTTCTATTGTTGTGTGTGTAGTAGTGGTTAGCTGTTCCTATTGTTGTGGTTGTGGTAGTGGTTAGCTGTTCCTATTGTTGTGTGTGTGGTAGTGGTTAGCTGTTACTATTGTTGTGTGTGGAAGTGGTTAGCTGTTACTATTGTTGTGTGTGTGGTAGTGGTTAGCTATTTCTATTGTTGTGTGTGTGGTAGTGGTTAGCTGTTTCTATTGTTGTGTGTGTAGTAGTGGTTAGCTGTTCCTATTGTTGTGTGTGTGGTAGTGGTTAGCTGTTTCTATTGTTGTGTGTGTGGTAGTGGTTAGCTGTTCCTATTGTTGTGTGTGTAGTAGTGGTTAGCTGTTCCTATTGTTGTGTGTATGGTAGTGGTTAGCTGTTTCTATTGTTGTGTGTGTGGTAGTGGTTAGCTGTTTCTATTGTTGTGTGTGTGTGGTAGTGGTTAGCTGTTTCTATTGTTGTGTGTGGTAGTGGTTAGCTGTTACTATTGTTGTGTGTGTAGTAGTGGTTAGCTGTTCCTATTGTTGTGTGTGTGGTAGTGGTTAGCTGTTCCTATTGTTGTGTGTGTAGTAGTGGTTAGCTGTTCCTATTGTTGTGTGTATGGTAGTGGTTAGCTGTTTCTATTGTTGTGTGTGTGGTAGTGGTTAGCTGTTTCTATTGTTGTGTGTGTGTGGTAGTGGTTAGCTGTTTCTATTGTTGTGTGTGTGGTAGTGGTTAGCTGTTCCTATTGTTGTGTGTGGTAGTGGTTAGCTGTTACTATTGTTGTGTGTGTGTGGTAGTGGTTAGCTGTTTCTATTGTTGTGTGTGGTAGTGGTTAGCTGTTCCTATTGTTGTGTGTGTGGTAGTGGTTAGCTGTTTCTATTGTTGTGTGTGTGGTAGTGGTTAGCTGTTCCTATTGTTGTGTGTGGAAGTGGTTAGCTGTTACTATTGTTGTGTGTGTGGTAGTGGTTAGCTGTTCCTATTGTTGTGTGTGGTAGTGGTTAGCTGTTACTATTGTTGTGTGTGTGTGGTAGTGGTTAGCTGTTTCTATTGTTGTGTGTGGTAGTGGTTAGCTGTTTCTATTGTTGTGTGTGGAAGTGGTTAGCTGTTACTATTGTTGTGTGTGTGGTAGTGGTTAGCTGTTCCTATTGTTGTGTGTGGTAGTGGTTAGCTGTTACTATTGTTGTGTGTGTGGTAGTGGTTAGCTGTTTCTATTGTTGTGTGTGGTAGTGGTTAGCTGTTCCTATTGTTGTGTGTGGTAGTGGTTAGCTGTTTCTATTGTTGTGTGTGTAGTAGTGGTTAGCTGTTCCTATTGTTGTGGTTGTGGTAGTGGTTAGCTGTTCCTATTGTTGTGTGTGTGTGGTAGTGGTTAGCTGTTTCTATTGTTGTGTGTGTGGTAGTGGTTAGCTGTTTCTATTGTTGTGTGTGTGGTAGTGGTTAGCTGTTTCTATTGTTGTGTGTGTAGTAGTGGTTAGCTGTTCCTATTGTTGTGGTTGTGGTAGTGGTTAGCTGTTCCTATTGTTGTGTGTGGAAGTGGTTAGCTGTTACTATTGTTGTGTGTGTGGTAGTAGTTAGCTGTTCCTATTGTTGTGTGCGTGGTAGTGGTTAACTGTTTCTATTGTTGTGTGTGGTAGTGGTTAGCTGTTCCTATTGTTGTGTGTATGGTAGTGGTTAGCTGTTCCTATTGTTGTGTGTGTGGTAGTGGTTAGCTGTTTCTATTGTTGTGTGTGTAGTAGTGGTTAGCTGTTCCTATTGTTGTGGTTGTGGTAGTGGTTAGCTGTTCCTATTGTTGTGTGTGGAAGTGGTTAGCTGTTACTATTGTTGTGTGTGTGGTAGTGGTTAGCTGTTCCTATTGTTGTGTGTATGGTAGTGGTTAGCTGTTCCTATTGTTGTGTGTATGGTAGTGGTTAGCTGTTTCTATTGTTGTGTGTGGTAGTGGTTAGCTGTTCCTATTGTTGTGTGTGTGTGGTAGTGGTTAGCTGCTTCTATTGTTGTGTGTGTGGTAGTGGTTAGCTGTTTCTATTGTTGTGTGTGTGGTAGTGGTTAGCTGTTTCTATTGTTGTGTGTGGTAGTGGTTAGCTGTTTCTATTGTTGTGGTAGTGGTTAGCTGTTCCTATTGTTGTGGTTGTGGTAGTGGTTAGCTGTTCCTATTGTTGTGTGTGTGGTAGTGGTTAGCTGTTACTATTGTTGTGTGTGTGGTAGTGGTTAGCTGTTCCTATTGTTGTGTGTGGTAGTGGTTAGCTGTTCCTATTGTTGTGTGTGTGGTAGTGGTTAGCTGTTACTATTGTTGTATGTGTGGTAGTGGTTAGCTGTTCCTATTGTTGTGTGTGGTAGTGGTTAGCTGTTCCTATTGTTGTGTGTGTGGTAGTGGTTAGCTGTTTCTATTGTTGTGTGTGGTAGTGGTTAGCTGTTTCTATTGTTGTGTGTGGTAGTGGTTAGCTGTTTCTATTGTTGTGTGTGTGGTAGTGGTTAGCTATTCCTATTGTTGTTTGTGTGGTAGTGGTTAGCTGTTACTATTGTTGTGTGTGTGTGGTAGTGGTTAACTGTTTCTATTGTTGTGTGTGTGGTAGTGGTTAGCTGTTACTATTGTTGTGTGTGTGTGGTAGTGGTTAGCTGTTTCAATTGTTGTGTGTATGGTAGTGGTTAGCTGTTTCTATTGTTGTGTGTGTGTGGTTAGTGGTTAGCTGTTTCTATTGTTGTGTGTGGTAGTGGTTAGCTGTTCCTATTGTTGTGTGTGTGGTAGTGGTTAGCTGTTTCTATTGTTGTGTGTAGTAGTGGTTAGCTGTTCCTGTTGTTGTGGTTGTGGTAGTGGTTAGCTGTTCCTATTGTTGTGTGTGGAAGTGGTTAGCTGTTACTATTGTTGTGTGTGTGGTAGTGGTTAGCTGTTCCTATTGTTGTGTGTGTGGTTGTGGTTAGCTGTTCCTATTGTTGTGTGTGGTAGTGGTTAGCTGTTTCTATTGTTGTGTGTGGTAGTGGTTAGCTGTTTCTATTGTTGTGTGTATGGTAGTGGTTAGCTGTTCCTATTGTTGTGTGTGGTAGTGGTTAGCTGTTTCTATTGTTGTGTGTGGTAGTGGTTAGCTGTTTCTATTGTTGTGTGTGGTAGTGGTTAGCTGTTTCTATTGTTGTGTGTGTGGTAGTGGTTAACTGTTTCTATTGTTGTGTGTATGGTAGTGGTTAGCTGTTTCTATTGTTGTGTGTGTGTGGTAGTGGTTAGCTGTTTCTATTGTTGTGTGTGTGGTAGTGGTTAGCTGTTACTATTGTTGTGTGTGTGGTAGTGGTTAACTGTTTCTATTGTTGTGTGTATGGTAGTGGTTAGCTGTTTCTATTGTTGTGTGTGTGTGGTAGTGGTTAGCTGTTTCTATTGTTGTGTGTGGTAGTGGTTAGCTGTTTCTATTGTTGTGTGTGTGGTAGTGGTTAGCTGTTTCTATTGTTGTGTGTGTAGTAGTGGTTAGCTGTTTCTATTGTTGTGTGTATGGTAGTGGTTAGCTGTTCCTATTGTTGTGTGTGTGGTAGTGGTTAGCTGTTTCTATTGTTGTGTGTGGTAGTGGTTAGCTGTTTCTATTGTTGTGTGTATGGTAGTGGTTAGCTGTTCCTATTGTTGTGTGTGTGGTAGTGGTTAGCTGTTTCTATTGTTGTGTGTGGTAGTGGTTAGCTGTTTCTATTGTTGTGTGTGGTAGTGGTTAGCTGTTCCTATTGTTGTGTGTGTGTGGTAGTGGTTAGCTGCTTCTATTGTTGTGTGTGTAGCAGTGGTTAGCTGTTACTATTGTTGTGTGTGGTAGTGGTTAACTGTTTCTATTGTTGTGTGTGGTAGTGGTTAACTGTTTCTATTGTTGTGTGTGGTAGTGGTTAGCTGTTCCTATTGTTGTGTGTATGGTAGTGGTTAGCTGTTCCTATTGTTGTGTGTGTGGTAGTGGTTAGCTGTTTCTATTGTTGTGTGTGTGGTAGTGGTTAGCTGTTTCTATTGTTGTGTGTATATGGTAGTGGTTAGCTGTTCCTATTGTTGTGTGTGTGTGGTAGTGGTTAGCTGTTCCTATTGTTGTGTGTGTAGTAGTGGTTAGCTGTTACTATTGTTGTGTGTGTGGTAGTGGTTAGCTGTTTCTATTGTTGTGTGTACGGTAGTGGTTAGCTGTTCCTATTGTTGTGTGTGGTAGTGGTTAGCTGTTACTATTGTTGTGTGAGTGGTAGTGGTTAGCTGTTTCTATTGTTGTGTGTGGTAGTGGTTAGCTGTTCCTATTGTTGTGTGTATGGTAGTGGTTAGCTGTTCCTATTGTTGTGGTTGTGGTAGTGGTTAGCTGTTCCTATTGTTGTGGTTGTGGTAGTGGTTAGCTGTTACTATTGTTGTGTGTGGTAGTGGTTAGCTGTTTCTATTGTTGTGTGTGGTAGTGGTTAGCTGTTTCTATTGTTGTGTGTGGTAGTGGTTAGCTGTTTCTATTGTTGTGGTAGTGGTTAGCTGTTCCTATTGTTGTGTGAGTGGTAGTGGTTAGCTGTTCCTATTGTTGTGTGTGTGGTAGTGGTAAGCTGTTTCTAATTCTGATGCAGATCATGTAATGCTGTCACGATTATTTTCATCTTCGTTTATGTCGTTGATTGTCATTCGATAATCGTATGAAATATAATTCTTATGAATATCGTGAAAAAATGGAGTCTTATAAATTTGACTTTACAACTCTTTTAACCACTCTTTTATTTAACATGTTTTGGTTTGGGGAGTTACACGGTTGCCCCGAGTTTTTATTCAAATGTGTCTATTGCATGCACCAAACGATTGTTTATCTAGATTACCATATGCTGCTTTGTTTACAAAGTGTTCTAGACATTGTACAAATTCGGTTATCAGTTGATTAACGACGAAACTACATGATTTAAACTACCTCTACTCATTAAATAATGAATAAAGTTTTAACAAATTCTAACAGTGTGTTGCAATGATACGCCTTTTCTTATTCTTTACTATTTAAATTTAAATCTGTGCGTTCAAAACTTTCATTGGTATAAAACTGTTACGTATTAATTATAGAATTAAAATTGGAGAACATCTAGATATATATCCCTCTTCAAAAACCATCAACATCAAAACTTATGTTTCAATTACATGTATTTGCTTCTGCATTCGTTGTGATGGAAAACATACAAGTTCATTGCTATAATAATGAGATTGTTCCACTCGAGTTGCTCTGAACAAGTATTTTTAAAATTAATTAATAATTATAATACAAGGTTGTTTATTTTAAAGTTTATTGTGTAACATGCTAACAATATGTTTTCCAAGACTAATGCCGAGTTACAGCAGGCAATATTACTTCACTCTACGAGCAAAGACCTTAAATTCAAACAACTTGATCATGGTTTCGGTACAAAAGACGAAAAACACTCAAAACATTTCTAAAGTGATTTACAGCTCACAATCTAACAACTCTAGCTCAAACAACTTAAAAAACACCAAGTTTATTTTAACTTTGAAGTATGATGAGACTTTGTGCTAACGCATATTACATAACTGGAGTTCTCGAACGGGGCAAAAAAAGCAGGTTTGCTGTGTTTGCAGAGATTTACATGTGTATGTACATTTAATAAAGTAAAACATCGTTGAAAGTAACAGTTTTGTCCACAGGCATAGCCGAAGGCTATGTCTGTCCACTTCTCAAAAGAGGAAAACATTGATTACAGTGATGTGGGTTACATCTTTGATGCAAAGTATGAAAATAACAACGTTATATTTATAACTGGTTGTTCGGTATCAAAAGAAAGGAAATATATGTAATATGTAAGATAAGTAGAACTCAGTTATTATATATATAACAGAACAATAATTTTGCAAGAACCAAATTAAAGCAACATGTTGATATAACATAAAATGATGTTCCTATATATTCATTGGGTATCTGCCAATTATTTTAATTGTGTTTGTGCCAATAATTTGTATCTAAAATATGTATTTGATAATTTTCAGAATATCATTTCAGAATATCTATACTACTATATTAAAATAATAGACTCGAATATTTGGGCTTTAATACCGAGAAATCAGAGAAGTACTGTCTTTTGTTTTATATATTTTAAACATCATTGGTACTTGAAGATTACCAATTTGTTTTTATTTTTCCTCAATCAAGCTTCGCTAATTAATAATCAACCAAAATTCTTTTAAAAAATCCGGAAATCACCTGGATTTTTTGGATTTTACAATCTTGCGCATGCGCATTACATTCACGCTTAATCACGGGAGGCTCTTTAGTTCATGTTTCCACAATATCACATTTGCATGGATAAACTCAGAAACGATAATACAAATACATGTATGTGTAAATTTTCATTGGAAATTTGCTATATATTCTGTTCATCAAAGAAAATACGAGAGATAACTCTAACTCAGTCCGGTGCATCCCGAGAGTTCCGAATGTCAACATGGTGTGAAAAAAAAAGTTGGTTAAAAAATGTTGAATTCTTCATTAATATGAATTACATTTTCAGATGAAAGGTATTTACAGCCTAAAAATGGTTTGTTATGAATAATTTGACTTATTTTCAATGCAGCTTCATTAATTTCTCCAAAATCGTTTAGGAGCGATTCTGCAATTTTTTGCTACATTACGAGTATATGGGAGGCATTTTAACTGTGGTAAAGGCCTGTCCCGAGACACAGTTAGATTATTCTAACTAAGCAGAGTGTAGTGAAATTATTAATAGCATTATTGTAGGCCTAAAGCTTGGTTATGTAAATGACAACAATACGGTATGTCGATGTATCTATTTCGTAAATTTCCGATATCATATGCAATTTCAACCCGTGCACGCACGGGTCAAAGTCTAGTACCATTAAATGTAAATACATGTACATGTATTCATCAATTCTATGATTTTTTCCACATGCAGAATACCTGATATACGAGTATGCCACAATACACAGCTTTATCTCTGACAACAGCCTAGATTGAATGAATTTGAATTATCTAGGTCGATACTGCAATATTTACATTCAGTGTATATTTCCCCTTATGTTTGCATTGGAAATCTGCGACGTTCAAGTTTCTATGAATACTCTTGGCTAATTCTTGTACCATGAGCAAAAATATAAACGTCTTCACGTGTTTTAAGAATATTTATTTTTGTATTTCTCTATACAAAGTTTCTGGCACTATATTTTTAGTCGCGGAAGCGAACTTAATAACATGTTAATATGGCTGTTTCATGTATGTTTCATATCCCTGACTGAGAGCGTATATAATGGCTTTACAGTGACAATACACATATATTTCATACAAATAGACATCAGTATGAATATAAATATAAGCAATGAATTCATATTATTGGATGTCCTCGGCCCTGTAACACACCTAGCGATGATGTTACAGGATCGACGACATCCAAAAATAAGCACTCAGTGCTTAAATACTAGAGCAATACTTCTTCTTTTGTAGGCTAAAAGAGCCGGTTGGTCTAATCAGGTGGAGTTTATTCTGACCTTAATAGGATATGCGGTAGGACTGGGAAACGTGTGGAGATTCCCTTACCTTGCTTACAAAAACGGAGGAGGTAAATCAATGCGTTGTGCGCGTAGCAGTGCAATAAATATGATTAATTTTTTAAGTAATTGTATACTGGATTTTTCTCCTAGACACCCCTGCGAATGTGTTCGGAATATTTTCTTTATCGTTGCTAAGTATGTAATAAATCCAGAGGTGCTCGAATAAAAGTTCACGAGACTTCTCCGAGATTTGTTAAGTTCCTGTGAAATTTTGAGCGGAAGTATAAGTATTCGGATAATATTCTCAAAATAGGTATAAGTAATGGTCGTTTTTTACATCATATCCTACTTTGATTTATGTTAAACCATGAGAATCTATTATGAGATATGTCTTATTTCATCATCTAGCGGTTATTTAAACTAAACGATGATATTCTGAAAAGAGTTATCGTTCGTGTTCAACACTCTACACGTGGTTGAAAATGTAAACATTGGGTTGCTTGATAAAATCATAGCCATGTTTTATGCTTTTGGTGTTCGAAACCATGCTTTTTAAAAAAGAATGGGTGTCTGTTTTGTATAAAAACTTAGTATATCGAGCCATTTTCAAGTAACATTCTGCATAAAATAGTATAGTCTGTTTCAATTCTGGTGCTTTTACTAGGTCATGCGCGGATCTAAAATTAATCCTATGGGGGATCGCTACTAAGCATGTTAAATTGTTGCAATCGCAGAAAAAACCTAGATTTTCTATTGTAACATTTATTTCTAGAACTAAGTTTATCCACCGATTAATGAAGATAAAGTTTAAAATCAATAAATGTCTAGATTTTATTTTTGATTACAAGTACATAGATTCTAGGAAATAGACTATAAACACGAGGCACGATTTTTACTGCGAAACTGAAAGGGTCAAATAAAATCACGTGGTCTAAATCTAAATGACAATTACATTCGCAGGGTCGCTAGAGCAAAATGTTTGTCGAGTCCCTCCAAACACTTTACGTCTTTGATATGCTCTAAACTAATTCCTAAAACTTTAACAATACTTTGACGATAACGATTTTTTTTCCAGGCGCTTTCCTGATTCCATACTTTGTCTCCTTGGCCCTTATTGGAATTCCTTTGTTTTTTCTTGAACTTTCATTTGGCCAGTTTGCCAGTCTAGGTCCTATAAAGATATGGATTGTAAATCCTGCATTCAAAGGTGTTTTTTTTTTTTTACTGTTTATTAACCTTGTTGTTCATTATGATTACCTAACCTTAGGCCATATAATTATTGTTTGAATTCCATACGAGCCTGAAAAAAATCTTAATATGTTTGGAAGAAATTCATGTTTCATTCTTACTTGATTTATTATACAAATAAACAAACTACCAATTATTTGAAGGATTGGGGTTTGCCATGACTATCGTCTCTGCCTTGATCGCGTTGTATTACAACGTTGTGATCGCCTGGTGCTTGTATTACCTATTTGCGTCTATGACGTCATATCTACCCTGGCAGGACTGTGACAACGAGTGGAACACGTGTTCCTGTGCTGACGCAACGACGAATTTCTCAAGCCCGGATCCTTGGAATGGACGACGACAAGATTGCTGTATGAATAAAAAACTTTTGCTTGTGTTCAAATTTGACAAAAGCGCTGTTTTGTATTTGTTTTGTGTATTCATCTTTCATGTTGTTTGATATTTTTATTAGTGGCCAATCTAGCTACCATTAAAAATGGAAGTAAAAACACTCCAAGTTCTGAATATTTTACGTAAGTTATATTTTGTTTAATTACCAAAGTGGCAACATTCAGAGTACATACTCTGGAATCATCATTGTTCGCGGGGAACCAATGTTCGTGGCTTTCGTGGGTAACCCTTGCCCACGAATTTACATCCCCACGAACGTATATGCAACCATTTGTTTAATTTTTATTTACGAAATGGAACTTGCTACTGACGAAATTACGTCCCCACGACCCAGGAAAATTTTGACTACCCATGAACACTGACCTCCACGAATAAAAATGATTCCACAGTATTCAAGGATCTACTTTGTAATTTGTGTTTAAATTTTCCAATATATAACACCCTGATACCAGTATTACTCCAGTATTAATATTGTAAAGATCTTTAAACATCTATAATAATATTTGTACTCGCTGGTCCTATATGATATTTGTTATACCATTGTTAGTTACAAAACATGCGATGCCGTCAAGATGGATCAGCTCTGTGTTAAAATATGTTTCTCTGCGTTTACCGATTTTTTTTTCATCGCACTGATGATTTATAGACGCAAGGTACTAGGTGTGACCGACTCGTGGACTGACCCCGGGGGCCTCAAGTGGGACGTGACCCTCTGTAACCTTCTAGCGTGGACCATTGTGTTTCTGGTACTGTCTAAAGGAATCAAATCCCTTGGAAAGGTAAAATTATGAATTACTGCAAAACTCTTGATATGGTTGCTTTTAAACTACAGTATAACTACTAGTTACTGTAGCAAAGTCTCTTGATAGGGTTGCTTTTAATGCTTTTGCACATACTGCACTCTGACATTTAAATTTTTAATAACCTGATTAATCTATTGTTTTTAATTATCATTATAACAATTATCTTTATTCTACCTAGGTTGTTTATTTCACTGCCATATTCCCATACGTTCTGCTGACTGTCCTTCTTGTTCGCGGGTTGACACTGGAAGGGTCTCATGAGGGGGTCATGTACTACCTCACACCAAACTGGGACCGGCTGTCGGATGCCAGTGTATGACGTCATAATATTATGTTAATTTACAAATGTTCAGATTTATGTTATTTTTCAGTTTCAGTATCCTAAAATTTTTAATCTGAAAAAAAAAAATCAGAATTTTAAAAAGAAACTGACAAAAATATTCTGAAGGACATTCGCCCTGTGTTTGTGTTATTTAATAAGGTGTGGTCGGACGCCGCGGTACAAATCTTCTACTCCCTCAGCGCCTGTTCCGGGGGTCTGATTGCAATGGCAAGCTACAATAAGTTCAACAACAATGTCTTAAGGTTTTATATATTATTGTTTTGATAGCTAGAAAATTCAAAATGGTATGAAATATGATATTAGAGCAGATTAAAAAAAATTCCATTATGTTGATCAAGATATTTGATATAAGATTGTAATCATGCCTGATTGAAGAATTTTCAATGCACCAAACACATTGTTTATATTGTATTGTTAGCACTTTATTGTAGAGATTCTCTAGTTGTCCCTTTGGTAAACTGTTTGACGAGTTTCTATGCTGGGTTCGTGATCTTCTCAGTACTTGGATTTATGGCAAACTACAAACACGACACAATGGAACATGTCGCAAAAGGAGGTACAATAATGATAAAGCTTGTTGATAATTGTCAACTATCATCAATGCATTATATAACATTCTGCCAAATAATTATGTTACTGCCATTGAAGGTGGCTTATTTGTACCTGTCTTAGGCACAGTTTTCTTCTCCTTTAAATCCATTCATTACTTTCCAAATGAAAGCTGAATACTATAATACTAGTAAATAACAACACACTGTGTGGAATTAGCAACGACACGCTGCAGCTATTTAATATTTGGCATATTAAATGTACAAATACATAATTATGACATAAAGTTGGATCACATGATTTATTTACTTTAATAAAACAATTCTTAAAATTTAAACTTTCCGCTGTACGTGTCGTCCTAAACTGGTATTTAACACCTAAGCAATTCTTTATATAGCCTTGCTAATAAACCGGTTCTTAAGAACCAGGTGACACAAACAGGTATTCGAATGAAAACCTTATATTTCCGGACAATTAATTCATTATCACACCAAGTAGAAATTGATTTCTGTCTAATTCGTCCCTCAAACGAAAGAAATCATATTTTTCTTTTTTAAATCCAAGTGTCATGTGATAGCTCATTGCAGAGAGAGTAGTACTCACTTTTTTCTCAAGGTTTTCCAATCCTTAGCTCAAAATATTGTTACTGTATTATTCTAAGGATTGTATCTATTTTTTCAGATGTTATATGAAAAAAAACTTTTACAAAGTTAAAGCATGTATGTCCAGCGGAATAGTTTTGATTTTTTCCCTTCAAAATGTGTAGATTTGAGTAAAAATTTATCAACTTTTCACACAAATAATGCATTATCAAACGACGTGATACCACTGAGTCAAAACCATTGTCTATTAGTGTTTAATATGGAGACTAAAAATATGACGACATAAAAGTAAAATGTATTATACATGTATGAACAGCTAGTTGTCGGATATTAAATTGTCATAGAGGATAGATCATCATTAAGAGAGTTTCAACTGACCGGTTAGTTATTTATCTCGAAAAATAAATATATCATGGGAAAATAACAATCCCTAAAGGGCTGTAGGACTAATGTATTTCCTACAGTTCTCTTATTCGGACATGTAGTTTTCCTATACAGGAAATTCAGCATATGTATTCCTATCTGATTCTAAAATCCCACAGGATCCCTAGAAAGAAATCAAATTTCTGTGAGAAATTCAACATATCCAACAGAAAAAAAAATTATTCCTAAAAGTTAAATTTATTGTGCGTTGGTCTTTTTACAAAGATAAATATCTCGAATAACAGGTTAGATACAAGTAGTTATACACTATTTATGCAATGATGTATTGTATAAATATGGTTGAATTTTTTTTAAAATAACGGTACGTTTATACATAAGATTGGCTATGAATTTCAGAAATACAGTGTACCACCTTGGCACCAGCAAAATTTAACATTCACAGTGTTTCATGCTAATTTAGAAAAAATAGAAAAATACTTATACAAAGAAGATGATATGCATTTAAATTAACACAAATTTTCGTAACTTTGGAAATCAATGATTACCCAAAAACATTGAAAATTATCAGATATACTTCAATCCCAAAGGTCCGGGCCTCACTTTCATCGTTTACCCAGAAGCCCTTGCACAGATGCCCGTTGCTCCACTGTGGGCTATTCTGTTCTTCTTCATGATGGCCACCCTTGGTTTCAGCTCACAGGTCAGTTTCTATGTTCAGTGTGTAGTATATGTGGCTCTACTATACTACTGTACATTTTTTGTTGGTAATTGGTTACAGCAATATAATACTTTCAGTTGATTTGTTATATTCATGTTTACATATTTTAATATAAATTCTAAGTAAATGTATTGAGTTTATTTTATAATTTTTCAAAAGTTTATATGAGGACTTTGTCTGGATATCAATTTAAAACTCGCCGTATCCTTCTAATTGATATAAATTTATATGTAATATTCAAGATTTTCTGTACGTCGCTAGAGTAAAGAGCATGCCCTTGATACAATATTCAATCTATTTTCTTTGTCAGTTTTCAATAACGGAGACTGTTATTACTGGAGTAATGGACGAGTTTCCCGGATTCTTCTCCAGTCGGGTCAAGAGAGTCTTGTTCCGTGCCGGAGTTTGCGCAGGAGCGTTTATTCTGGGACTTCCTATGACTTGTCGAGTAAGAAACAATGCACGGAACAGCTTGTCGAAACCTCCCCCATTCTCTTTTACTGAAATAGGACTAAACGTCTGAGTATCATATACTAGTAATTATATAGTAGTTTTGGGAAAAGGTTTGTTCTGAACAGCATTATTTTACATTATTAAACATTATTTTACATAATTTTAGTGATCTTAAGTAAGAAAACTTCTGCTGATATGTAATTTACCATATTTATGTCAAAATTATGAAATGATGATTGCAACAGACCCCAATGTTATGATAATAAGAATTTCTTACGTCCCTAAACTCTCTGACACTTGAATAAAAAGAACGATATCTGTAACCAAATATACAGTTCTATACATGTATATAGTAAGTCAAAAAATGATTTATTTACGAGAAATATTCGAGACGGAACTGAACACCATAAACTGGCGACACTTCAATATCCTAGAAATATCCTAGAAAGTCCCATTGCTTCTTTTTATACGTATATTTCGTTTCTGTGTTACAGGGCGGCGAGTACACCTTGAACCTAATGGACTCTTTTGTCGGGGGATTCCCGCTCTTATTTGTCGGACTGTTTGAAATCATCGCCATCATCTACATTTACGGTAACTACTCAAGCCAGTGTCTTGCAAATAAGTGATCATATTTCACTCCGCGTAATCCATTTTCATCAATTACGCATTTATTTTTGTCACACGTTTCACAGGATTTTTCCGCTTCAAGAAAGACATTGAGTTGATGCTGGGATCTAACATTGTTATCTCGGCCTTCTTCCTTTACTTTGGAGCGACCTGGCTGTTGATTTCTCCATTAGCGCTACTGGTCAGTCATCAAATGTTTTCATAACAAGCTATCAATGTTGATTGTTGAATAAATATTCCATCATTTCATAAAACCAGCATATTATGTTGGCATAGTATGTCACCACTTGTCAGATAGTAATGTCGACTTAACAGATTATCATACTGTCCTGTCATATTTTTATGTCGACTTGTTACTTATTCACGTGCTTAAAATTTAAAACAAAAACGTGTACATGCCCATAGTTATCATCATATTTTTCTGACAAGTCGACATAAGAATCTGACAGCAAATAAAAGTCTGACAAATGAACACCGATAGTCGATAAATCGACTTGTCAGATGATTCTGTTCAATTGTTGGACACTTAATTAAGTCGACTTGTCAGATGATTCTGTTCAATTGTTGGACACTTAATTAAGTCGATTTGTCAGATGATTCTGTTCAATTGTTGGACACTTAATTTAGTCGACTTGTCAGATGATTCTCAGTTCAATTGTTTGACACTTAATTAAGTCGACTTGTCAGATGATTCTGTTTAATTGTTGGATACTTAATTTAGTGGACTTGTCAGATGATTCTGTTCAATTGTTGGACACTAAATTCGACTTGTCAGATGATCTGTTAAATTGTTGGACACTTAAGTTGACTTGTCAGATGATTCTGTTCAATTGTTGGACACTTAATTAAGTTGACTTGTCAGATGTTGGACACTTAATTAAGTCGACTTGTCAGCTCTTTATTTTTTGTTGTCAAATCTTATTATTATACTTTCATGTTAAAAACTGCAATCTGATTGGTTTAGACGCAGTTGACAATCCGTTCTCTCTCCCTCGCACGCTTAGCAACGGGCCGATAGAACGAATTGTTACATGCGCGTTAATTATGCGCGTACGGTTCGCCGTAGAATTCACGTCTTTTCTATATAAAAGCAGTAAAATTTGCTATAAAAATTAAGACATTCAGTATAATAAAATAAATAGTGCCTGTTTTGGAGGGTACCAGTTGAAATTGACACCCCGAGAAAACCATTGTCAACCGACGCGAAGCGGAGGTTGACAATGGTTTTCTCGGGGTGTCAATTTCAACTGGTACCCTCCCAAACAGGCACTATTTATATAATGTTGTATTGTTAGATCTTTATGTCGACTTGTCAGAGATTATGATGACAATTAAATGACAGTAGCTAGCAAAAACCCTTTTAATAACAAAATATTAATTTCCTAGTCACGGTGATCATTTTCTGACAATACATAAAGACCTGACAAGTCGACTTAATAAAAATCTGACAAGTGAACATAAATTAAACTATATAACACGTGGTGGCAGAACTATGACTATGCCATTTAAACCAATATTCATTTATTGTTTTTTCACCAATGTGAGATATATATTTAGGGTGAATTGCAGTTCTGTTTTTCATATTGAATAACAATTGGTGTGTTAGACCAATGACACATACAGCAGATCTGTGTCTTTAAAATAAATAAAAATTGTGAGCAAACAATATCTTTTTTAGTTTGATGCAACGAATTTTTATGAAAATAAATATTATCGTTATGTTGTTAATTTCTTTTTGTTTCTTTTTTTTTTTTTTGTTTCACAATGATAGGCCGTGATAATATTCAAAGCCATTCAGACAGAGCCGGCGACGGACGGAAGTTACGTTTATCCGGACGGAGGGCAGGCTCTTGGTTGGCTGATCGTTTTAACGCCCCTAATTTGGATTCCCGTTATATTCTTCTTTGAGGCCTTCAGAAATGGACTGGGAAAGGTAACAGATGCTGGATAATAATTCTACTCACCCATCATGAAATAAACTCAGGGGTTGTACATGTAATGTTCCGAATTCGTTTTAAATTGAAAATATTTCATTTTAAATACCATGTCAAAACTTCAAACGCAGACGCACTCAACTTTCTAATTTTGCCAGATTGTAATTTTGCTTTCGTTGAACTCTTGAAACAGAGAAAATTCAATTTTCACAGTTATTGAAAAAGATAAACTCTCCTGAGGAAAATTGGGGACCAGCATTATCAGAAAACAAATCGGGGCGATATAGCGACGAATACAAAGAAAAAATGAAGCAGAGAACCGGAAGTAATGGTTACACCATCTCAAACCCGGAAGAACAGTCTTCCAGTGAAAAATACGCCAAACTTCAGGCTACATTCGTGACTTCAAATCAAACAAATGTTCCCAATGGAACAGGGGAACATACGGTGGACATGGAAAACGGAACAAAAGAAAATGGAACTGCACAGGTCAAGGACGGTACCGGCGAGAACGGAACAAGCGGACAATTCCACAACCCAACCTTTGTAAAAGACGAGGACAAATAATTTATGGTTATTTACATGGATCAAAACAAAGCTGGACTTTTTACCTGTACGGAACAGTGTTTTATAATGTAAGGTATATAGATGCTTTTTTTGGTTTAAATAACATTCTAGGCTTTTTATGTAACATATACGAATGTAATTTCGAAATATTACAATGATCTGAGTTTTTCAATAAATCTATGATAATACAATATGTATCTTCTTGAAAGGAATATACGAAAAGGTTGATTTTTATGATGGTTTATTTACGAAAATATACGTTTTACTTTATTGGTTTAATCATACAATCACACATAACTTTTGATATTAACATATACTAGTACTCTAAATTTAAACACTTAGATCTATATTCCGTTGTAAAGCATGCAGTACTTTACTATTTGCTGTATTTGGCATTTCCTCTGGGTCATGTTAGATAATCCCTGGCCGTATTTCGGACTGTATTTCAGATTACCTGTTGGCTTCTGTATGTCATGTACCAATCGATGGCCATACACTTTAAGGTGTATCTTTACATCTCAACCGCTTCATGGATGTGATCAATTGATTAAGTGCTGTGTCAGTTTGACGAAAAGTTGTTTTTATATTTTATGTATTGAACGATCTCTCTGTTATGTTTTCTTCTGTCCATATCTTGTATTCAAAAGATCACTATTGGAAACACTAATAAGGTCACGTGATTTAGAATTTCGTGGCGACTGTGTCCACTGGGTCTGCCACATAGGCTTGATTGGAGTACTCTTGGGGCTGTCCCTTCATGTCCATAACATAGTCATTGGCGGGGGCGGATCCATTGGAGTTGGTGACGTCACTGAAAGGTGCAGCATAACGACCGGTCCTATTCTCGGTTAAAGCTGGTCCCCAGTCAGACTTTGGCTAAAGAATAAATAAGAAAATGTTATAAAAAATGCTCAAAATTGAAAATCATCACATTTTTTATAGCATTACTTTACCAAGAAGCCACATGAGCAAACTCGAGCATCGTACTGCGTTTAGAGAACACTCGAATAGAATATAATACCGATTTGTTTCTGTTCAAAATAAATTCACAGAAACAATAAATTCAATCTAATATCATTTCTAATATCATTTCTGAGGAAGTTTTAGCATTATGTTTTACAGATTTTTAAAGAATGAATTTAAAATCCATTTCAGCAATACCTCGAATTATATATCAGTTTCACAAGCTTTTGCTTCTTTATAACTAGTTAAGACACCTTATTCTTCCAAATAATTTTATTCATTCATGTATTCATTGAGAAATCTTTATAATAATGAATACTTAAAATGAAATCTCTCTTACCATCGTCCATAAGGCCTTAAAAAAAATGGTTTGTTTCCGCTTTCCCGACCGACCCTAGCTTTTACCCCCCGACTCAAAACTTTTTTAAAGGATTTTTGATGGAAAATCGTTTATTTCCGTTTTTATCCGATTTGGAAAAAAATTACTCAAAATTTTGGTTAAAAAAACGCTTGAAGCAGTTACTCTTTTTCAAATCAGTGCAACTCAAACGTTTTGTTTCAAAATGGCTGTATGTTTCCATGTGTTGTAGATTTTAACAAGCTTATCTTTTAAAAAGATTGGTGAGCTAGCGCTGTAGCCAACAGAAAACACAAAATTAGATGTCTAAACCATTTGTTTAATTTTCTGAATCGATTAATTTTTAATAAGAAGGCACAGTGGTGGACTGGAATTGTGTTTTGGGTGAGGTGGGGGTGTCTCTATTCAAAATGGTGAATCTAGAGTGGGCTTCACATCGGCAATGGCAAAACGCATTAACTGTGCTTTAATCATTCTGTATTTACTGTAAATACTTTCATTTTGAGGTAAAAAAGTAAATAAGAGATCAGTAGAACCATTGGTACTGATTTGGAGCGGCAAGCTCGGAAAACATATCCGATGTAGCTTTATTATTATTTAAGAAATAACTTGGCATTATAAGACTTTAGATACTGTTACTTTTTGGCATTTAAAACAAAATACAAAATTTCAGATCATATGTAGATGATAAAACGAAATTGACATGGTACAGTTTATCTAAAGTAGTATTCCCAGAATGCCATACCTTGAAGTCGAGCATGCGTATTTCAATAAAAAAGACTAATGTAGTTGCTAGCGCTAGCAATAATGCTCTCATCGCTGGCTGAGGAAGTATCTGATATATAATATCATGTTTGTGTTTTCTTAAGACCAGCTTAATAGTCAGGAATGATATTAAAAGTATTTCTCATTTTATACCATTCAGCAGTGTCAGTATCTAACCAGCATGTATGGATACTGCGATATTAAAGGAAAAAAAAATATTTGAAAAAATAAAAAAAATTTCAGCTGATATAAATGTGTTGACAGGAGATATTACCTTCCCAAGTCCTTTCTTGCAGCTGTAATAGACGAACCAAACTGGAATTCCAATCAAACACGTGACCTGGATCAACCAGAAGATCGCCTGGCCACTGTCTGGATACAGATATCCGTCGTTCTCAAATGGTTTCGTCTGGATGATTTTGAAGACAATGACTGCCTTAAAATATAGATTTTATTTTAATAAGATCAAATCTAATTGCTTTGGTATAAATAGATCTACATAGATAGTACAACATATGATTTGTAAGCTTTACCAGGAGTGCTAATGGAGAAATCAGTAGCCAACATGCTCCGAAGTACCAGAAACAGAAGTTAACACACAATCTGTCACCGATCATCATCTCAATGTCTCGCTTGAATCGGAAAAAACCTATACAAACACAGAGAATATATACTTAGCTTTACTTCTTGCGTAAAAGAATTTCGATTAGTCTTTGAAATGTTCAACAATATGGCGACTGAATAGTATGTATGCTTACGCAGGTCTTTGTCACTCTACTCACCATAAACATAACATATGATAATCAATTCAAAGAATCCAACAAACAATAAGGGGAAGCCACCAACAGCGTTATCCACCAGTGTTAACATGTAATCACCTCCCTGGAGATGAAATATTAGGCATTTAAAATGAGATGTCATGTAATGAGGTGTGCAATTTTTTTTAATTCAAAATGGAATAGAAAAAAAACCCACTCAAACATGAATTGATAAGCATTGTGTATAATGGCTTGGAATTGGAAGGAAGATAATTCTTACTCTCGTTGTCATTGGCAATCCTAATATAAACCCAAACATGCAGATTCCAAACCGGAAACCAAGAACTCGCCATTTTGATCTCGAGAGAGCAGGGAATTCATCAAGTAGTCCCGTCATCACTGTTTCCACCATGGAAAACTATTAATAGAGTTTTTTAAAATTTATTTGGAAATTCTTAAGGAGAATAAGTAAATGAAATATGAATACAATGAAAAAATATAATATGTACCGCAGAACTAAATCCAAGATTTGCCATCATGAAGAAAAATAAGATAGACCATAACGGTGCCACGGGCATCTGAGCAAGACCTTCAGGGTATACAATGAAAACTAAGCCGGGACCTAAAACAAAAAGCCAGTTACTTGCTTGCGCCACAAATCGTAAAAAGGTGACATTTCGCATACATGTTGTCATTTTTTCTTCATTGCAATGACTTTGTGGAAATGATCAATGGATTATCTACCCCCTGTAGCTACGTCCTCCACTGTGGTGCCCTTGGCGTACGCCATGAACCCCAGCACGGAAAAAATGACGAAACCAGCGTAAAAACTCGTGAGGCAGTTAATAATCGGAACCAAAAAGGTGTCCCTGAAATTAACAAATAGCAGGTTAGTGTGCAATAAAACAACGGCAAAAAAGAGCACAAGGTATGAGAATGTCATTCATGAAGGAATTTAATAAATGTTTTCAAAGAGCATTTGATGGATTGTACCTTAAAACATTGTTGTCAAACTTATTGAAGCTGGCCATGGCAATAAGTCCTCCTTGGCAGGCGCTGAGTGAGTAGAAAATCTGTACCGCGGCATCCGACCACACCTAGATACGGTATTCTCACAATGAACAGATTATCTTGACCTTTTTATGTTTCCAATTTTTTTTTTTTTTTTTTTACAAATTTGCTCTCTTAATTTTTCGGTTCAACTTGTTGGGATAGTCAATTTAATGTTACCAATGATATGAATAATTTTTGCCAAAAAAATAGCGTTTTTAATCAAACTAACAATAATGTAAGAGCTACAGGCATTTCGCCACTCTTACTCTAGCGTCACTGATCTTGTCAAGGTTAGGGGTGATGTAGTAATCAATGCCCTCTTTATATCCGTCCAAGGTTAATCCACGAATCAAGAGAGCGGTCAGCAAGATGTACGGGAATATAGCCGTAAAGTACACCACCTTAAAATCAAAGTACTCTCAGTATTCAGAAGTTGCATCTTTACTAAAGAAAAAATGAGCTTAACTTAACAACTGATCTGTCTGCATTCATATATAAAAAACATTTCACTTTACAAAACCTTAACCTTTTTTTATCTCCAGATTTATTTAGTATCATGTGGACATGGAAGTAATTTGCTACAAAATTTCCGCACATCTAAAAAGTGCGTAAAATAACTTAACATTCGACCTAAATTGTCTTATCTCCTTGTCAACTTTTTAAAAAAATTCTTTCTTCTTCAGCATAACGTACCTTTCCCAAAGTTTTTATTCCTTTAGATAACACAATAAATATGATAGTCCATGCTAGAAGATTACACAGAGTTATGTCCCATTTTACTCCACCTGGGGACTCAAATCCGTCGGTTATTTCTAAAACATGACGTCTATAAAAAAGAACATCAAAGATTCAAAACGTTCTCAATTCATTTTTTAGTATTTTATTTAATTGTTTTTTTTTAAGTTTATTTGACTTTGAATGAAATACATTAAAAATTTTCTACAGTATGATATATACCGGAAGTACTCTTCGCTGACTGAAACACCTGTTGTATTGGCGGGATAGGTAAACGTCACTGAAAATGTTGAATATAAAACATAATTCATAAATTTGCTACATCTAATTACAAAATTAAAAACTATTGGTACATATTATGCTTTTTGATAGCTCGCAAGGAAAAGGTCCAAAATTATTAAAATATTATTATCGTAAGTACATAAAATACCATTTCATCGAATTTCATAATTAGATTCTTACAGCAATCATTACGAGCTCCAAGCCAGGGGTCTGGCAGCGAAAAGTTTTGCTTGCCGTCTTGACATAAACACGAGTTCCAGTTATTGTCACAGTCTTGCCATGGTAGATATGACGTCATCGATGCAAAGAAGTAGTAAAGGCAATAAGCTATGATGACAACGTAATACAGGGCTATACCCCATGAAACGATGACCATGGAAAACCCAAGACCTAAAGAAACGATCTTAATTAATAGATTATTGAAGTGGAATTATAAAAGTCTCTATTGAATAAAATTAAAATAATTTTGATAAATAATTGAATATCGTAATACTATGTTTTCATAAACGGTTTTCTCTTCATATTCTTTTCTCACTATTTATAGTCAGTCGTATTCTATTATCAAATGAGCGAACCTTTCATCAGAATATTTATTTTCCATATTTTCACGGGTCCAAGACTGGCAAATTGTCCAAAAGCGATCTCCAGGTAGAAAAGAGGGATTCCAATAATGACCAGACAGATAAAGTAGGGAATAAGGAAAGCCCCTGTAACAGATTATTTAAAAATCAGTTAGTCAGTAAAATATAACACCACATGAACATATTGACTGCTTGTTTGTATAATCGACAGTTAATTTTTTTTCTCGTAACAATATGATAGATTGCTATATTTTTGCGTTAAAGGTATTTAACTTAAACCAAAACCTGTTGCATATGTTCTCTTCCTAATTTACGGCTTTTATACATGTACATGCATACAGTTAAGGTATAATACACGATCTGTGTGTGCCTGATGAATTATGTACAATACCTCCTCCGTTCTTGAATGCTAGGTACGGAAATCTCCAAACATTACCCAGACCCACAGCAAAGCCAACACAGGTCAGGATGAACTCAACTGGGTTTGACCACTCGGCTCTCTGTAATATGACGAGCCATCAATTGACTATTGTGTCTGTCGACTCATATGCACCTGTAGTTCTACCCCCACCCCCCATTTCATATGATCACCGTTAAATATCATCACGTTTTTCTTATTATCTTTAAGCAAAAGTACATTTGATTTCTGCACTGATTGTCTTGCTCAAATTCAATCCGTTGGAAAGACTGGTTTGCAAATGTTGAACTACAGTCACAGCAAGACATTTGATTTTGATATCAGTATTAATGGGAAAGATAAGAGACATAGAAGGATTGCTTCTGTTGACGAAAAACCTGTAATTAGTCAATAAGCACGAAGCGGTCACTGCCTACTTTTCTTGATGCCATTATCATTGTACTTAAAAAATAACAGGTTGAATAAAATTTTGGCGATTTTTTTTAGCAAAATTGTTTTGTTTCTACACTATGACCATAGTTTTCTAATGTACAAATAAACTTAAGGCTTCAGGAAATAAAATCGTGTACTGCAACCCTTGAACAAACTTTGCGCACTTTAATGTGATGAAACTTCGATGAAAAAAAAATTAGGTTACACCTCTTTGCTCCCTAATCTGGAAAATATCTTAAATACTGGATTTTCTTCATTACCTTGCAACTACTTTAATGTTCTAAATTCTGGTATCTCAAAATTTCCTGCACTTTTTAAGAATGTTTTTCAATGGTTGCACGACAATCGTGCGTTTTGTGAATGAAGACGCATAGCAGTATCTGCATTTGAATGCATATACTTTCATTCACGAAGATCTGAATTTCACAACACAATTCATTTGTAAAATAAGCATTTATTTCAACGCTAAAAAATACTTTACTCAATCAAAATTAACGAATCTTAATAGCGAATTTGCTAAGTTTGTTCGCTAGCTGTAATGAACTCTATCTAACACAAAATTTAGTTCAATCAAGGGTTCACGTTCGGGGTTGTAAAAAAGATGTTCTATAGAATCTCGAGGGCTTAAAATTGGTATGGAGAGAGTATGGTTTTGAAAATGGTTCAATGTTAAAGCTGTTCATTTCGATTTCTTGTTCAATTCTTTGCCAGGGAACAAATGATATTACTTGATTTATGAGGCAATATAGATGTATAAGCTCTTTAGTTTATCTTTACTGCATAGATAGTGTTACTGGGACTCGTATCAAATCCGTTTCGACTTCACTTGATTCCCATATTAGTAGGGATCACGGGCACTGGTAGTTATTGTAAATATGTTGTATTTGCATGTATAACAAGGAAGGGTAGGGCACTCTTTTTGAGGCAAAATCGGGTTTGGCAAGTTCTGGGCGTTCCTCAAACGAAGTTTCGTGATGAATCGTTAAAGTATACTTTACTAACAATATATGTCTAGATTCGTTTGGCTTCAATGCTGTTTCATAGAAGAAAAAAGTGTTTTTATACATTCAAGTGACTAAGAAATTCACTAGACTGGTTTATATCCGGTTTTAATCGCAGTGAATCAAAAGGAAAGTTCTGAGGAAATTAATTTTTAAAAATCTTAAATTTCTAGTGTGTATAATAAACACAATTCGAATTTCTGAAGTCCATGCTGCTATTCAGCGATCGGCAGACTACCGTTCATGTACAAACAAATGATAACGGAAGATTGATTGATTCTAAACAATATCCTCAATAGCTTCAATGGGGCTGTGTTAACCGTCTCTTAGACCCGCAGATAAGACGACAAATTATCAACGATTCAAAATGCTGTCCAGCAATATATTTGGTTTCCACGCAATGAAATACAAGTGTGCTAGCGCTCTTAAAGGGACATTTACGAGTTGTTGTCAGTATAGGTACATTAACTAGAGATGTCCTTTTGCAACAATCAAAATATTCTTTATAATCAAGGAAGTACATACAGAATGTAAAAATGTCAAAACGTGTTCTAACTGTATCAGCCTGCCATAAATCTTTCATTATTGAAATATTACTATCTGGGTAAAGGGGTGGAATAGTACATTGAAAAATAGTTTAAAAATATACTTCTAGTATACTGTAATCTATCAAACGATGAAAAAATAAGGATACAATTAAAATATTAATGATAAAAATATTTTTTGGTGTTTGAAAATTATAATCGTGTCAATATTTTATTCTTTAACTTGGAACATATCTGAAGTAGAAATCGCTCATTTTTTTTTAATTCGAACATTTTTTAATTCACGGGTTTCATGTACAATATATAAATAGTGCCTGTTTGGGAGGGTACCAGTTGAAATTGACACCCCTCGAAAACCATTGTCAACCTCCGCTTCGCGTCGGTTGACAATGGTTTTCGAGGGGTCTCAATTTCAACTGGTACCCTCCCAAACAGGCACTATTTAATATATTATACTGAATGTCTTAATTTTATAGCAAATTTTACTGCTTTTATATAAAAAATACTAGTACGTGAGTTCTACAACGAACCGTACGCGGATAATTTTCGCGCATGTAACAATTCGTTCTATCGGCCCGTTGCCAAGTGTGTTGCTAACGCTGAGGGTATGAGAACGGATTGTCAACTGTGTCTAAACCAATCAGATTTCAGTTATTTAACATGAAAGTATAATAATATAAACTGTTAGTCATATCATACCTGTTGAATTGCGACAGATAAAAATTGAGTTATGACTCTATTTAGACAACACGTTTTCCCATTTCGAAAGCTGTTACTAGTCAGATAAAAATTGACCTTAATAAATAGAAGTGAAAGTCTCAACAAGAGGCACGTGACATAAAATTTCTATATTGTGAACATTTTTAATATATCATACTTATAAGTTGTAGAAAATATTTCTATGATCCTAAAAACCAAATACGAAATAATATTCTATATGACTGTATTAGTTCAATTTAAGTATCAGCTTATTTATGAAATCTTTTTTTTTTATCTCGTAAAAAATTGTTTTAATGCAAAAAAAATGTTCTGAATCAATCAACGCTGTAGTTTCACTTATTATTTCCATAATTTTTATTACACTACACTAGTAATCAATAATTTCCAATGTAGTGAATTTCCAGTGAACGGGAAATAATTCTTTATAATATATGCGCAATTTCCTTACCTTATCTCCAATAGTTCTTTCTTTTAAAAGAATTTTATCGGGTTTTTTTATCCAATCAAGTATCAAACAATAATCAAACATTCTATGTAAACACTTCATTTCGATATCGCACTATCAAAGTTCAACAACAAATACATCATTCTTACTCTTTATCAATGACATTTCTAACATATAGGATTGTTCTGTCTAAAGTTAATAACTATAGCTATGGTTACAGAATATTAAAGACCACGTTTAAGTGAAACATTTCAAAAAAAATGAAATTATCTTAATTTTTTTAAATTCAAACCTTACCTTTCCTCCCATCGTTGTCAAATGTCCAAACAAGGGGAAGTAATACTGGGTATCTTAGTCCACTGTGCACACCGACAGACTAGTTATTGATATTTCAACAGTTTTCGGATTATATTTTAGATATCAGTGTAGTAACATTGGCACGTCGATCCATTGATCACACCGTGCGCCAGTCCTTGTCATCTACAGATAGCGCCGCCTTCTGGGGCTCGGGTGGGTGGCCACTTTATCTTTATAATGTCATTCATGTATGTTTACCTGAACAACAGGTGAGAAGAAAGTAATGTTGTTAATGTTAAGAGGCAGGTCCACGGGGACATTTTAAAAATGCCGTGGCGGATTCAAAATTTTAGTGTTGCAGATTTATGATATGCACTACACATTTTTATCCCCTTTTTCTGAAGAAAAAAAAATGACACCCTAATCGCCCTCAAGAAAAGTGATATTTAAAAAATACACCATTCTTTTGTGATAGTTTCATTCAATTCCTCGTTAGCTCTGAACATAAATATATGACGAGATTATGAACATATGTAGCATTGACGTTAAAAGTTTATTTTTGTCGTTATTTAAGCAAAATTTATTATCAGCGACATTATATACTTCAAAATTTGAAGTTCTTTATTACTTTCTGATAAAAGATTATAAATAATATTTTTTATTTCTCATTTATGACTAAGGAGATTTTCCCTCGTATTGTAAAATCTGCACACCAACGTTTATTTCCCCACAAATTAATGATATTATTGTAAATTGCTGAAAACTGTAGTTATCGTTCCTTAACTGTGATGGTCGCTCTTTAGCTGTATTACCCCCTTCTACGAGAGAGAGAGAGAGAGAGAGAGAGAGAGAGAGAGAGAGAGAGAGAGAGAGAGAGAGAGAGAGAGAGAGAGAGAGAGAGAGAGAGAGAGAGGGAGAGAGAGAGAGAGAGAGAGAGAGAGATGTAATCTTAATTATCTATACATATAAGTATAAGATATACAAACAAGCCAGATAAATTTAACCCCTATATAACATTAGAGTGTGATGCATGGTCACAGGAATATGACTTTTAAGCGCAAAGTTATCCATCTTCACAAAACCAACACTCGGTGTACCCACCATGCACACCTACCAACACAAACAGTCGATTTAATTCCGAAACTATTTGTGTTCATTGGATTTGCACGTTAAAGTTTTTAATATATTCGATCAGTGCCTACTATCTGTTCAAGATCGCAATTTTTTACAAATAACATTACAAAATGGAAATGTTAATATATCTTTATTTTCCGTACATGTTGTTGTTTATAAGTTTGCGTTTACAACTCAATTACTTTTGCCAAGGAACCCGGGCCAAAGAATTATGTCTTGAATTTTTTTTTCATCATATACTAGTATTTGTTAGTTCATTTAAACTGAACGTAAAATACTGTATGTGTCCTTATGTTGGATTTCCTTCAGTTCGATGGCATAATAAACGTCATTTAGAAAGAGGTAAAGGGGCCAGAGCCTTAACATTCCTCCCCACCCGGAAATTTCAGGCTTAATAAATTCATATAGTAAAGATACCAAGAGTAATCCTTGGACCACCCCCGCCCCCTCCACTAAAAACAATTATAATTTTTTGGTGAAAAGTCCTAGATCCGCGTCAATTATCCATTTAGAAAACTGCTAATCTATTGGCTCATGCCCTATATATCTATAAAATAAAAGTTAATTTTGTGGCAACAGTTTTTCTGGCAACTTAATATACCGAATCACTAAGATCCAACTTAAGATCCATTGGTCTATGACCCACCACTTCTATTACACTCGGGGTGAAACTACATGTAACCTGGCGCACGAGTCAAGGATCAGGTAAGACGGCATTTGTAAAGAACATTGTGCTCTGTGAAATGGCTATTGGACTATTAAACATGACTAAAAGCACCTAAATAGACTTAAAATGACTAGTAGTTGTAATTTTTAATGTTTTACTGATATTTGATAAAACACAAATTAGACGTGATTTGAACTGTGGGTTGCACTGTTTTATCCTACAACAGACGGGAACTCCTCGTACACGGGGGCCACCATGTACCCAGAGAAGGTGGAGTAGACTTCGTCGGTGGCGCCGTACATGTTGGTGGAGGCCCCGTTCGTGGGGTCAACGGCCTTCACGTAAACCTCGTCACCTGTCAAAACGTGTCAAAGTCCAGAAAAATGATCATTTCCTTTGTATTTTCAATTTGATTATCATGATAATGACAAGCGAAAAATAAATAGCTTAAATGTATTTTATTACACGGACTGCTGCAATTTGTCAAATTTGTTGGTGACCAGTACTCATGAACACATCGCTTGTAGTTAAGTGTGGTGATTTCTGTCCAGCTCTAGTGAAACGTTTCGAGTATCTTACCTGGTCACTTCAAATGTCTACATAGCATATCGATCTTTCAAATGAATGGGATATCCAAATCGACTCTAGATTTATTATCAATTAGTTAACTTCAACTTTGAATAATCAAAGGAAAACAAGAGGGAATAAAAATAATTTATTTCCAATTTTGGGCCCAGGGGGCATACAAGTTTCAAATTAGTCGAGAGAAATTCCTTAATAAAAGATTACACATACACAAAAGTCCAAAAACATATATCAACGTGCAGTAGTTGGGTAAATCTTGCATATACATATATAAGGTAATATATAGATTTTATTCAATTTTTCAATTTGATGTTGTTCATATGTTGCTATATATATATACATGTGGGGCAGTACACACCCACTGGCGTGAGGTTAACCCCTCACCTAATGGCCTTGGGATTAGTTCAAATATTGTTAGCTGCTTTATTCAGAACGGACAGTTCAAAGGGTAGCCGTCAGCACATACTGTAGTCCGCCTTATTCAAGACGGGCATTTTCAACCACAGCACACTATGTGGATTGTCTTATTCAGGACGGACTGTTAGTAGAGCGGCCTGAACAACATTCTGATAACACAACTATTGGTAGCTTCTCCTAGAAAAAGTTCATACGTATGATTTCAGTAGATGGCTCAAACAAGCTGGAGACCCTAAACATCAAATCAAGAAGACGGCCTATTCAAGATCTTTCTCAAGCAGTCCATGTTTGGAAAGGGCGAGTAAATGTCACAAAAAACTAGTTTTATTTCCTCTGCAGAAGATTACACCATCGCTGCTGGAAGCTTACATGTATCAGCATATTCATATACTAAAATCACGTGAGGACACGACTATAGACTAAAGTCAAAGCAATAGCAACTTATCGGGTCTTTCCTAAGACAAGTGGGAAAACAAGTTTGCTTTCCCTCGAGAAGTTGCAATTGTTACATACCTCTAGTTAGGCGAAGAACGACCGAATTTCCTCCGGAGGCATAATCACTAGCAGTGTGTCCATACATTGAACAAATGTAGTATCCATTGTGCCAAAGTTCTGTCCAAATGGTTTTATCCTATGAAAAAAAGTAAAAATAGTAGCATTTCTTAAGTTTCTTTACTAAGCATTACTATGCATCACTAAGCTTTGATCCTGGGGTGTTTTTTTTTGGTGGGGGTGGTGGTTGGGGGAGGGAGGGGGTTGGTAGGGTGGGTGTTATAGATTTATATAACACACTCTCAAAAATGTGTCTCATCGATAATATAAACTAAGTCATCAGTCTTTGTCTATAGTTAACTTGTCATAATTGTTTGCTCATTTCGACTTGTATATATATTTCTCCTTACTTAGACGGATAACCATAAGTACTGTCATTCCTAATATACTTTATTTTATCAAATAAATTTAAATATATACTATAATAAAACTGAAAAAAGATGATCACCTGGTTGGCTACGGAATGGAATTGGAAAACATAGACCCCGCTGGTAGGACATCTGAATTTGCCGGTGTTGGAATCGTACCCAGAGCCGACGTTTGTGAAGATTCTGTCGTAGACCACGATCTCGGTGTGGGCCAAAACCAGGTTTTTAGAGAGTCCGGCGGAAAATGCAACGGCGTTGGTTTCTGCTTTAACCTCGACTTAAACGACAACAGAATGAATACATTTAAGTACACGTTGCCTAAATTGTAAAATTCAAAAAGAAAGGAAATTGTTATTTGATCTAAAAAAGTTATGAATTTTAAGATAGGTCACATTGTGCTTACGTAAGACAGCAGCCAATAGAAGTGTACATATAATGGACTTCATGGTCTGAAATAAACATTGAATAAAGTATTTAATAAGAAAACCTTAAAGTCTCTAAAAATGGTATCCACCTCTTTAAAAATCTAGGAGCAAATAAAACAAAAAGAATTAAAAAGTGATACATGTGTGGAAAAATACTTCTAATACCTTTAAACAAACGTATTTAAATTTCCGCAAAATGGAATTATTTTCTTTTACATTGTTGAGCTTACCATTGTGTGGTGTAATATCATAAGCTCTTATCGTCCCTTATCAAGTATCTATTGAGAAACATTTTAATATACACCTAAACGTCACCCAAAAGGAATACGTTTTGTTTAGAATTTTACCAAAATAAGAAAAGAAAAATCCGTTTTTTTTAAAACGACAACAAAATTCTTTTTGCCGCTAAAACATTGCTTTACATGTTAATAGAAAAACATACGTACCGTATTTCTCTTGATTTAATTTTCTCGTCTCAGTTTTGGGGACTTGCAGAGTTTGACCTACGAGGGCTCGACACAGAACAGCCTGTCAGTTCCCACACTAGTTCCTTGTACGACATTTTGATATCATTAAGGTAAGTATTTCTAGCGCAAAGTAAGTTTTGCTTAACATTCTCATTTGTGAAGAAAAAAACCCTCTTTTGACTTACACTTTTAAAAGATGAAGTTCCTGGTCTGCCTGTCCCTGCTTTCCTTTGCTGCTTCCAGTCCACTTGAACAAGTCAAAGGTAACAATATATACTCCACATTACTTCATGAAAGATATCTATAAGGATACAAGTTTTGAATGATTATTATACAAAGATATTTTGTCATTTTTAAAATATGAAAATATAAAAAGGACCGATAGATGACTTTCACTATTTTTTCTTTTGTTTGTCAAATTTTGTTAACTACACGTATGACATTCGTTTGGTCAGGAATCAAAAACTACTTCCCTACTTACTTTGTAAGAGCCGCCGGTAACCATGGACACCATCAAGTTACCCCCACCGACAAGTTCGTCGGATTTTCCGCTGGTCTGACAAAGATGCTCAAAACAAACGACACAGAACTGATTGTATATGACCGTGTCTTCCTGAACATGGGTAATGGCTACGACTCCAGTACCGGGGTGTTCACCTGTCCGAACGCTGGGACCTACGCCTTCCTGGTCCACGGGGTATCTACCGCCACCAGTCAACTGAATCTGGACATCTACCGGAACAACAACTACACCGTCAGTGTGTTTGCCCACGTCAATAACGGCTACGCTTCCGGTCACCAGTCTATTATCTTACAGTTAGATCAACGTGAGTCTAGACATCAGAATAATAATTTGAATTTATACTTTGAAAATAACAGTTAATAAGCTAATAATAATACAAGTAATTAAGCAATAGTAATGTTTATACATACATTTCACGTCGGATGTAAATTTTAAAAAGCTTCACACGCATACTCTCTCTCTCTCTCTCTCTCTCTCTCTCTCTCTCTCTCTCTCTCTCTCCTTAAATTTACAATTCAGTTATTCTACATTCAGAAGATAGCATATGCAAATTTATTTCTACATGCAACTGTACACATAAGTAATAAATGAAATTGTGTTAATTCAAAAAATAATATTTTCAAATATAATTCGTATCATGTCTCTGCATGTGGAAGTCAATGACAAAGAATAAGAGTGACTACTTTTCAGAGGACACCGTCTTTGTCCAGGCCCGGGGGGTGAGCGCCCTGTACGGCCAGCATAACGAAGTGTATAGCACGTTTTCTGGGTTCATGGTTATCCCTAATATTGGGCGCACCGGTGTGGTCACGACTCCACCACCCATGGGAAATATCATAGGATGAATGTCAACCATATATACACTGTTTTGAATGTTATTAAATGTGTTACAATCATATTTGTTTGTGTGCATGTTTCCAAGTAAAGTTCATATACTCCAGCATACCCGGAAACGCACGGACCCTGCATGTAATCTGGCATGGGGTCGTGTTTGTGTCGTGGTACCCATTGATGGTTACGGGACATGCAATCCTTTTAAGTCTTTTAACAATAATTGTTATTTCCAGAGGATATGGTATACGTTCAAGGTCGTGGAGCTAATTCTATGTACGGGGCCAGCCATGAAGTATATTCCACATTTTCCGGGTTTCTAGTTGCACCCACTGCATTACCCGCCAGTAACCCAAACCAAGGAGTCATCGGCTAGAAACACCCGGATCTTTGATTAAAAAAAAGCTAAAAACAAAGTGTTATCGTCCAAAAATTTCACTCGATTTCCAATAAAAAAAATTCCAAAAACATTTACTTTATTAATAATTACATGTATATGTAGACTACCACATACGACTTTGCATACAAAATTGCATCGATTGTGTTTGATCGGTTTGCCGAATTTCGACTTGTTCTGCTTTACAGATGCTTTAGTTCTGTAACAGGAAAAGTTTCCGTGTAGTTCAGGCTCAGAAAGTGTACGCAAGAAGAATATACATAAATATTTACATTTTCCAGTGTCTTGCCTGTGATAACACTACGTATCGATTTTGTACTATATAACCCATAACTTCAAATGGTGCCAAATTGAGGCGCCAGCAGGGTTTGCTTATTTATATCAAAATATTTAATAGTACGATGGCTAAAAATTATGTAAATATAAGTAAAAGGAATCATTCTTTGAATATTATGAGGTGATAATTTCGGTCGGGGCGTGATCAAATCTATCATAAAGCCCTTCGGGCTTTATTGGATTTGATCACGCCCCGACCAAAATTATCACCTCATAATACTCAAAAGAATGATTCCTTATTCCTTAAATAAAATCAGACAAATCTTTTTCATATAATTCTGCAATATGCTATGCACCACGTATCGCACTAGGAGTGCCAGATGACCAAACATGTTGCTGTAAGGGCTGTGTGCATGTATTTTATAAAACACTTCAATCCTTCAAGTAAGAATTAAATTCGAAACCGACAGGAAATATTTAAGATTGCAAATGGCTTTTTATCATGCACTTGATGTTGTTGGTAAATCTGCATTATACATGTTTTGTAATTAACGTATTGTTGTGTGTAGAACAACTTCATGCCAATTCTTTTGAAAGAAAAAGACAGAGTGAGTGAGAGAGAGAGAGTGAGAGAGAGATGGAGAGAGAGATTGAGAGAATTTTTATAGAACCTTCATTATCTGTTTACGTACCGACTTAGTATAAGACATACTTAGCACTAACGCCACGGTATGTTGACACAAAATATTCACGTATTTTTTTTTAATATATCAATATAAATTTTAGAAAATATCTCTCTCTCTCTCTCTCTCTCTCTCTCTCTCTCTCTCTCTCTCTCTCTCTCTCTCTCTCTGAGGCTCGGTGGTCAACATATAAACAATAAAACATCGGATTTACTATAAAATTTTAGAGATGATTTTTGTAGACATCAGTTGTCATTAAGTAAATAAAAATCCAGATATTTTAGCTTGGAATTTGAAAAAAAAAATCGATATACAGCTTTTCTTCTCAGAGATTAACTTAGCCTACAAATGTCTGAGAATATTGAGCCCTATTGAAAAGTATTTTTATGAGCATAAAAATTAGATGTCTCAATGCATGTACTAAAATTTAGGAAATACTCGAGACAAATCATCTGTTTATCCAATTAACTTAATTCGGCTCCATTTGTACAACATCTAATACCATTAACAAGATACCCTGGCGGGGTATTACACATCTGTTCAGCGGAACATATCGCGCGACACCCCCTCCCCCGCACCCGCAGGGAGCAGGGCTCACACTCTGTTGGATATTGGTGGATGGTCTGTTAATTGTAATTCACTGTTTACGTAATGAATTGTTGTAGAAAAACTATACTTCACATGTCCAATGCAAATCAGTAAAATATCAGCTATAAAATAAAGAAATAGATGTCTTCTGTGATATGCATTTAATTACAATCAAAAAATTCTTTTGTTGTTGTTATAGTGTAATAAGCCTCTTGCATAGCCAATGTGGCATTTATAAGAGATAGTTTTTTTTTTACATAACAGCTAGTTCCCCAAACGCCAAAAAGATGCCTATGACGCAATGCTCAGCTTACAATTCCCTTGATATCAGTTTTATTACAAAGTTTATGAGTTTTCTTTTTATTTGATTGTTGTTTGTTGTTTTATTTGATTAGGTTAGATAATATGATGATAATTAGGGTATTATTTTAAATCTAATTTAATTGATTATTTATTGCCTTTAACTAGAAATCAAGCATAGCCCACCCTAATATATCAATCAATCTGCAATAATTTACAAATTATCATATTTTCATTTTATCTTTTTGTCCTCTGCTTATATAAGATTTCTACAAAAACGCAGGCATCTTATCAAAGAAAAATCTTTTTGCACAATTCGCGAAATGCCAGCGCTATGCCATTTGTCGTAGAAGTAACATATAGATCTGTTGGTAATTTACAAAGCACACGTGTTTCTGCTGCCCATGTTGTTTGCTGGCTCGCGAACAAGTGTGAGCGCTTCTTGGAGGCAAACATCTGTTTTGGATGAGCACCTCTATCACAAAGTAAATAGAGCAGTTCTCCCGTATTGTACAATTTTATGAATGAATAAGGCATTTCTTATGGTTTCCTTTCGCATCAGGAATTAAATTATCTATAATTCTGCCGATTTTTCCTAAAATCTCTGTACAGGTAATATTTGGGTATTTTTTTAAATTTCTGATAAATCTTTTAAAATTCTTCAATTTTTCTTTTTATTTTCGACAATTTATCATATTTTGAACACTGTGAACTATACGCTGATGGAATCAATAAACTTCAATAACAAGTTCTTATATTTCATCTGAACCACTACAATCAACAAATCCATCTCAAAATCGGAGATTCGTTGGACGTCTGCACATGTAGCTCAAAGAACGTGCACGCTCTTGCTCGGCATGCACATGTCGGCGCTACCTTTCAGCAAGTCAGTGTAAATAAATTCCAGTTGAGCCGGAGAGATCCGCTGACATATGTTCTTTTAATCTACTGCCTCGATTTGATAACCATGCATAAAATCCTTATTATGCAAATAGAGGATATTGGTTATACATTACATGCAAATACTAAATATATAACATCTTATATAGTGAGTACATGACTTAAAGGAACATAAAAATAAGCATTTTTACTTTGTTAAAATGATACATGAATTACTTTTTTGCCGCAATGAGAACAAGATGATGAACAACTGCAAGCGTTCCATCATACTAATCAATATATCTTCAAAGAAGAGAATTTTTTTTGAAGAATGACAATTCTATAATCAATGATCGAGATAATTTGGGTTTGCAGAACTGAACATTTTATTGAAAATAATAAATGTTGAAATATCGTGTAGATATACACCATTAAATTCATCTAGCCACTTGTATTGCACTGTAGAAGGGAACATAAAACCACCCCCACAAGCTGCAAACAAAAGGTTTGTTTTCAATGAGTATGATATTTCCCTAGTTTTTATTCTGTACACATTCCGCAAGAGAAATCCTCACTTTTGTGTAAATAATAAAAAATGAATAATTCCATGCAAGACAGCAACATCATTAACCAAAAATAAAAATTATATATATATATATATATCTTTTATTACAAAATCTTTAGTGCATGTACAAATTATTCATATTAAAGGGCATGCTAAGGGGCAACTCTTAACCTTATCAAATTAACGTTAATTATGTAAATAAATCTCCAGACTGATAAGCGAATATGTCTCCTGCATTCTCCCCCACGCCGGCCTTTTATTATGCAAAGTTATTAATAGCCGGTTCCATACCGATATTCGAGTCTTGGCACAAAACAGCTGTGCAACTGTATTCCTTTTGTAGTATCTTCATCTTTCTTGTCCGTCGATCTCTCTCGATCTCTGATTGGTCCAATTTGGATGCTCTATCGGCCCCCCGCCAATCAGACTCGCTGTCATACTGTTAGCTTCGGTGAAGCGATGGGATATATAAACTGAAGGGTGTAACCAGAATAGTTAGAGCAGCTTCAGATCGTAAGTACATCGGATGTGGGATTTTGTTTTCTCTCTCTCTATACCTTGTGTGCATTCACTCATACTGCGGTAATAAATCCTAACCTAACATCTCTTGATTTTTTCATTAATCCTTTCCCATCCTCACCTCACATTCAACTGAAACCCGTTTTCATACCCTTTACCTGAATCAGATTTTTAAAATAGCAATCCTTCAAAATCCTTCTGTTTACCTTCCTTAGATTGATATTTTCACCCTATTCCTTATACCTTCCTTATTTTGGCAATTTTAAAAGAGTTTTTCAATTCTGGATACCTTATTGTGTGATCAATTGGTTCTCTGGGTATATTGTTTTCACTGGAGTAGATGTATGGTAAGGTAAGAATTTGATGCTCACATTCCCATTCCATATTTGGATACGCCGCCAATGTATCTCTACCTAGTGATGGGATAATTACTGCGGTATAGCACCGCATAACTCAAAGTCATAGGGGGCTCGAGTATCAGTCAATGGACAGGAATTCCCCCCGTACCCAAGTGCGGTTTGAAAATTATAATTCTCTTATAAAAATATGAATAACGCTGTTACATTCATAGCTTAATGAAATTGATAGGTATATACCTTGTATATTTTTTATGATTAATTTTGTGCAAAAATATATATATAGATAAGAATGATAATAAAACAAGCCCCAAAACCTTCAGAATTTTTCTTGTAACCTTGAGTTTAGGGAGAGAACAAAATTAGGGCGTGCCCGCTGTCCGATTTTATTTCAATGTAACAAAATAAAATACTGTTTAAATAATAGATGGTTTTTCAAGACAAGATTTATCAATAAACTCTGAATTTGTTTTTTTAATTAAAGTTGGTATGGTAGTATAGGCCCTTTGGCGTATTAATGTGAATGGAAGTACACCATTTTCAAAACATAATACTAGTAACTGTTATAAAATCTAAATTTACAGCGTTTTTCCGTATTCATGTACGTAAAATGTATTTTTATAAAATTTCGTAAAGAGATTAAAAAAAAATTAAATATCTCTGACGGGCTCGAACTCACGACCTTCAGATCCCAAGTCAGTGCTTGAACAAACTGAAAAATGTAGTCTGACAAAGAGGTTACTGAATAAAAGATATATAGATTTATTGAATATTCGAAAGAGAGTACGTCACAAAGTGAGGGTAACCATCCCTCATTAACAATAAAGTATTGCAACAGAAATCCCACAAGTCAAGCAAATTATTACTTTTACAATTCTCCATCGCTTCTCATAGCAGATATAAAAACCCCATCCCCTTCCCCATCCCTACCCCTATAAATGTGCCCATATATCGTGTTCGGTCTCACATAATCAGTTGTTTTTTCGGGGCGCTGGGAAATAGAGTTGAAGCGGTAATGTTAAAGGGTTCGCAAGTTAAAGTGAAGGGTGGAGAAATGTGTTGTCAACTTCCCGATTATTTCTTATATTCAACCATTTCCAATAACTTATACATTTATTTTAAATTCAACGTTTGCTTTGCAGCGCAATTCCATTATTTTGTACATTCATGTTTTTTTTAGATACCGTTTTTAAATGGTATAACCTTCATTTGAATTGCAGGCTGTTCGGCATCCAGTGGTTTGTTTTTGAGGCGTCCGGCAAACCAGACATACTCCATCTTTTCGCCAGATTTCGGCCAAACTTGAGTTACACATACGTTGGAGCTTGTTCTACAATTTAAGCAAACATGGCGTCTTTCGATCCAAACGATCCCGATATGAAGTACCTGGCTGTGGACAGGAAGGCCCTGATGAAGGAGCAGACTGTCCCCTTTGACGGCAAGAAGATGTGCTGGGTCCCCGATGAGAAGGAAGGATTCTTGGCTGCTGAAATTCAGTCTACCAAGGGAGACGAAATCACTGTCAAAACCATTGAAGGCAATGAGGTAAAATAAAAATAGTCACCCAAGAGCTAAATATCATGTCAATCAAACTCTGAATTTCATATGTGCGAAAGAACGTCAAAGCTATTTTATCTGCAAGATATATGGTTAATTTTTTGGTATCATTCTGTGTTCTTAGAACCGCACAGTGAAGAAAGATGACATCCAGCAAATGAACCCTCCAAAATACGAGAAAATTGATGACATGGCCAACATGACCTACCTAAATGAGGCTTCCGTGTTGCACAACTTGAGGTCCCGTTACAAGTCTATGTTGATCTACGTAAGTATTACAGTAAAACCAGGTTATAAAGGACACGCGTATATTGAATTCATTTATGCAGCGAAGTCAGTTTTCTTTATCTTAAAACATTACTTCTTTCGGATACTTCTAACGCATCAAAATCAATCGATTTTAATAGTTTGTTATAAGCGTATTTATTTGCATATTCATTATTTAAAGACTATATATTAAGGATTATTTATGGCTATTCTGTAACATAAACGTACCAAGCCTGTTTAACTGTTAACTGTGTCAGAGAGGTTGCCAGTAAATTAATCGATCTCTTTCTTTTCTCTACAGACCTACTCCGGTCTTTTCTGTGTGGCTGTCAACCCTTACAAACGCCTCCCCATCTACGGCCAGGCTCTTGTTGACAAGTACCGTGGCAAGAGGAAGACCGAAATGCCTCCTCATTTGTACGCCGTGGCCGACAACGCTTACCAGTTCATGGTGCAAGATCGCGAGAACCAGTCCATGTTGATTACGTACGCTGCGCTAAAAAATAATTCTCTGTATTTTAGAGATTAATTAATCCTGTTATTTCTTTATGCAATAAAAGTAATATTAATTGTATTAATTAAAAAAGGTTGATTAGATAAGTTATTGAAATCATTGTTGTTTACAGTGGTGAGTCTGGAGCCGGTAAGACTGAAAACACCAAGAAGGTCATTCAGTACTTTGCTCTTGTGGCCGCTGGACAGCAAAAGAAGGATGAAGCGGAAAAACCAAAAGAGGAGAAGAAGGTAATCTATCAGCGTCTTACTTCTTTGTCTATGAATATTAATATTCCATTACATATTATGAAAAATAACTCTTGGAGTTTAATTCATCAGAATTGTTGTTCTTATTATCTAATTATTATATTTTTTCTCTTTTCTCGTTTACTTCTCCCTAACTCTTCATTATTTTCCAAACCTCTGCTCCTTATTTAACTCAACCCACTTTGCCTCTTCTCATACAAAAACATATACCAACTTCCCTCTTCGCTCCGTCCCTTTTTCCGCTTCCCTTTCCACTTGACCTAAATCCAAAACTAAACAGGGAAGCTTGGAGGACCAGATCGTGCAGGCTAACCCCGTACTTGAGGCCTACGGAAACGCCAAGACAGTCCGTAACAACAACTCCTCCCGCTTCGTAAGTATACACCAAACGAACAAAAAAAAACCCAAATCGTGTTTGTGGTGCAATCCATTCCAAAAATCACCCCGGGACTTAAAGGTCCCATCTACCTTCACGATCATTTTGACTTTCAGGTCTCTCAATAATTCCGTTGCATGTTACGAGAATTCCTTTGCCAATCGGAACCTCGCCGACAAAACACCTTTCACAAACCATCCTAAAAAATATTGAATTCTTTTACAATATCCCCTGACCATATTAAACTGTTTACACTTATTTATTTATTTTCCGTTTTGAAGTGAGATAACACTGCATGCATTGTTGGGTTAGAATAATGATGACAACACTTTGATCCACCGGTGTGTTTTAACACTTTTCCTCCTCTCCGTCCTCACTAGGATTATCTGGATCCTCAGATATCCGATCACATTTCCCAGCCGCTCCTCCTACCTCATTCCCACCTGATTATTCCTCCTTATCAATATTGAGGACACAAGTCGTCATTTGTAAGTAAAGATTTTGTTTGAATCGAATTTATCGGGAAGAAAGTACACTAGTAATTGTATTGGTAATGCATCAGTAACTTTTACAATGAAAAATAAGAGATTCAAACATAACTTACTGTTTTTAATTTACACAGGGAAAATTCGTTCGTATTCACTTCGGCCCAACTGGAAAAATTGCAGGAGCCGACATTGAAACCTGTAAGTTAATCAAATGACAGTATGAATAGTGATCACAGCATATAATAAAAATGTAACTAAAAATATCTCTCCATCTTTACTTAATTTACTGTTTATTTCTAGATCTGCTTGAGAAATCTCGCGTGACTTACCAACAAACTGTAGAGAGAAACTACCATATCTTCTACCAACTGTTGTCCAACGCCATTCCTGAACTCAACGGTACATTAACATTTCAAACATGTTTCAGCAGAGATTATAACTTACATATTTATTTGAAATCAACAAAGGATTATGATACTATAAACCATAATTCAATGTTTTGCTTTTCCCCTATGCTCCTCTTTTTTGTGTTCATGAATTGTAAAAATGTTGAAGTCAAATGACACGTGACGACGATTTGTTTACAGAGGTTTTGCTGGTCTCCCCCGACCCCGGTCTTTACAGCTTTATTAACCAGGGAGCCCTCACTGTCGACGGCATTGATGACGTAGAGGAAATGAAAATGACCGACGTATGTTGTATTATACGGGCCATTACACAGTCAACAAAACTTCCCATAAACCCTTTTTTCTTTCAGCGCAATACCTTTTCCCTCTTCAAATACCCTTCGATAAAATACATTACCAATATCCCCCCAAAACTACGAATTCCCGTATTTTCTTTCAGGAGTTTCTCGATTTTCTTATCCTGACGAACCCTCTCTGATGTAGACGACCCATCCTAATCTTTTCTTCTTGCAGCTCCATTCTTTAAAAGTCAGAAGTCCATTCCCCCTTTCAGTTTAACAACTACTGTTCATAACAATTTCTGTCGAGGAGACAGATTACCTCTCCCTGATTATACATTGTTCCTAGTTTCCACTTCTCATCCTTGAACCCCACTTTACTCTTGTAGAAAAAATGTTGGTCTCACCCGATCCCGCTCTTTATTCCTTCATCAACCAAGGTGCATTGACTGCTGATGGTATTGATGATGTTGAGGAAATGAAAATCACTGATGTATGTATCGGATGACAAAAAATTATTTCTAAAAAAAACCCTCTAAAATCAAAATATTTCTATGTAAACAAATCAACATCCAAACAAATGCAAAAAATAACTTAATGGCATTTGATTTCAAGGTTGGTTCATGGTTTGGTATTTGTAGATATAAGACTTGATGTAACTGATTGGGAAAATATGTCAACTCCTATGAATGTCTGAGAAATTACCTTAATATTAATACCGAAAATCATGTAATTCAGGAAGCTTTTGATGTCCTTGGCTTCACCAATGAGGAGAAAACTAGCATGTACAAATGTACCGCCTCCATCATGCATATGGGTGAAATGACCTTTAAACAGAAAGGTGAACAGGCTGAAGTTGACGGAACTGCTGGTAAGAGTTTGTAATAAAAAAAGGAAACAACTCTAGAAAACATGTAATTTCTTTTTACAAAACATTGGGTACAATAAGTCGCTGTATTTAACTTTTACAGAGCCCGAAAAGGTTGCTTTCTTGTTGGGTATCAACGCTGGAGACTTCCTTAAATGCTTGCTCAAGCCTAAGGTCAAAGTCGGAACCGAGTTTGTCGTCAAGGGACAGAACAAAGAGCAGGTCATCAACTCCATCGGTGCCTTGTCTAAGTCTCTGTACGACCGTATGTTCAACTGGTTGGTCAAGAGAGTCAACAAGACCCTTGACACCAAAGCTAAGAGGAACTATTACATCGGTGTGTTGGATATCGCTGGTTTCGAAATTTTTGAGGTTGGTAATTTAAAGTATTAGCATGTTCTTACATTCTGACTTTAACATAACTAAATAACATGTACTAGTACCTGTATTTATTTGATATATCAAAGACAACTTTCATTACTTAACATTGCGTATTTGTTTTATAGTACAACAGCTTCGAGCAGCTGTGTATCAACTACACCAACGAGAGACTCCAGCAGTTCTTCAACCACCACATGTTCGTCCTCGAGCAAGAAGAGTACAAGAAGGAAGGTATTCAATGGGAGTTCATCGACTTCGGTATGGACTTGGCTGCCTGTATTGAGCTTATTGAAAAGGTATTGTACTCAGATCAGTCATCTTTAATTTTACTTACTCTAAGACAAGAAGTCGTACATAAACTAATGTGTTGTTTACAATCTTTCAGCCCATGGGTATCTTGTCCATCCTTGAAGAGGAATGCATGTTCCCCAAGGCTGATGACAAGTCTTTCAAGGACAAACTGTACTCCAACCACATGGGCAAATCACCCAACTTTGGCAAACCAGGAAAGTCTCCCAGGCCCGGAATCCCAGCCCCTGACTTCTCTCTGGGCCATTATGCTGGCTCTGTGGGTTACAACATCTCCAACTGGCTGGAAAAGAACAAAGATCCAATCAACGAGAACGTTGTGACTCTTCTATCTGGTTCCAAGGAACACCTTGTGAAGGAACTCTTCCAGGCACCCGCCGTAGAAGAGGGTGGCGGCGGAGCTAAGAAGAAGAAGAAGTCTTCTGCTTTCCAGACCATCTCTGCTGTTCACAGGGTAAGACCCCCCCCCCCTCCTAAAAAATAAAAATAAAAAACAAAACATAAAAAGGACATTTTACAGATTTAAAAGTTATGTGTATTTTAGGTATTGATATTATCAGCTGTAACTTTTTCATATTGTTTTGTATTAGGAATCCTTGAACAAACTGATGAAGAACTTGTACAGCACTCATCCTCATTTTGTGCGTTGTATCATCCCCAACGAGCTGAAACAGTCCGGCATGATCGATGCCGCTCTTGTACTCAACCAGCTCCAATGTAACGGTGTACTTGAGGGTATCAGAATTTGTCGTAAAGGATTCCCCAGCAGAGTCATCTACTCCGAATTCAAACAAAGGTAATAAAAATAAAATAAAACATTCATATTTAATCATTATACAATAAATGAATCTATTTTTACAGTTAGCTAAGAATAGGTAGATTAAAACCCAATTTTTTGCTTCATTTAAGATATTCCATCTTGGCTCCCAATGCTGTCCCACAAGGCTTCGTTGATGGCAAGGTCGTCTCCGAAAAGGTTCTGCTTGCTCTGCAACTCGACCCCGCAGAGTACCGTCTTGGTAACACCAAGGTCTTCTTCAAAGCCGGTGTACTCGGTATGCTTGAGGAAATGCGTGACGAACGCTTGTCCGCCATTATTTCTGGATTCCAGGCTCACATCAGAGGTTATCTGATGCGCAAACAGTACAAGAAGCTACAGGACCAGAGGTAAACTATTTATTAGGAAATTCTACTTATGATTTTATCATTTATGTTATATTCGTATATTTTATTATTATAGTGTAGTATGTTTAAACTTAAGACAAAATGTTGGGTTTCCTTTTCAGAACTGCTCTTGCCATGATCCAGAGAAACATCCGTAAATGGCTCGTTTTGAGAAACTGGCAGTGGTGGAAACTGTACGCCAAGGTCAAGCCAATGTTGAACGTTGCCCGTGCTGAGGAAGAGATGAAGAAGAAATTAGAAGAAATGCACAAGATGGAAGAGGAACTTAAGAAAACCTCTGAAATCAAGAAGAAGCTCGAGGAACAGAACGTTGATTTGATGGAACAGAAGAACAGAATATACATTGAACTCCAAGCCGAGCAGGACAGAATCGCTGAATTTGAGGAGCGACTTGAGAAATTCATCACAGACAAAGCCGAGATGGAGAGCCAGCTCAAGGAATACGAGGATCGTCTCCTTGATGAGGAAGACGCTGCCGCCGAGCTTGAGGGCATCAAGAAGAAGATGGAGGCTGAAAATGATGACTTAAAAAAAGACATTGAGGATCTGGAGACCACCCTTGCCAAGGCTGAGCAAGAGAAACAAACCAAAGACAACCAGATTAAGACCCTTACCGATGAGATGCAGCAACAGGATGAACAGATTGCCAAGCTCAACAAAGATAAGAAGGCTATGGATGAGGCTCACAAGAAGACCCTCTCCGACCTGCAGGCCGAGGAAGACAAGTGCAATCATCTCAACAAACTCAAGCAGAAACTCGAACAGACTCTTGATGAGATGGAAGATAACTTGGAGCGCGAGAAGAAGATCCGTGGAGATGTTGAGAAGGCCAAGCGCAAGCTTGAACAGGACCTTAAATCCACACAGGGTGCTGTTGAAGATCTTGAGCGTGTCAAGAGTGAGCTTGAGGAGGCAGGAAAGAAGTACATATTTTTTTTTTCATATAAGATAAATAATGTATATCTGAAATAATGTTTCCTAATTAGTTATTGATTGAACTTAATAATCAATTTTTGTTTTCAGACCTTTTATTTCAAGTGCTTTCTACATGTTTATTTGTTTCTATTATAGGAAGGACAACGAGATCAACAGCCTCAACTCTCGCATTGAGGATGAACAGGGCATCAACGCCGGTCTCCAGCGCAAGATCAAGGAGTTGAACGCCAGAATCGAGGAACTGGAAGAGGAACTCGAGGCTGAGCGTGCTGCCAGATCTAAGGCCGAGAAACAGAGAATAGAGCTCGGACGCGAGCTGGATGAGTTGAGCGAGCGTCTTGATGAGGCTGGTGGTGCAACTGCAGCTCAGGTCAGTAGAAACACCAAATACCTTGAAACATGGAGTTCGGTCTGTTAAATGCACGCCTCTGTATTTTACACCATTATTCCGTCTCTTCCAGATCGACCTCAACAAGAAGAGAGAACAAGAGTTGTTGAAACTGCGTCGCGACCTGGAGGAGCAGACTTTGGCTGGCGAGGCTCAGGTCGCTGCTCTCCGCAAGAAACAGCAGGATATGTCCAACGAGATGGCTGACCAAATCGACCAGCTCAACAAAGCGAAGGCTAAGTACGGAAATATATCAGTATTTAGCTATCAACGTAATTAATATTAATTTCACAATATCATTTTAAGTAATTTTAAAATATTATCATGTAAACTAAAGGATAAAGAAATATACTTGTAAAATTGTGTGCAATGGAACTAAATAAACAACCTATTACAGACTGGAGAAGGATAAGAAAGATTTGAAACGTGAGCTTGATGACATGCAAAGTCAGCTCCAACATGTCATTAAGCAGAAGGTAATAGCAGAATGACTATTTCACAGTCTAGTCATTCTTCAAGCCGTCTGCTCCCTCACTATAACACTGGGACTCGGTACCCGAGCATGGGAACACCTCTATCTTTTATTAAAAAAAAACACAGAACAAAAACACAACCATTCGTCACCAATATCACCACCCTCTCTCTTCCTAACAAACTCCAGCCATCATTAAAAAAAGTATACACCCCCACTTATTTCCTTACCTTCTTTCTCTTTCCGTCTAGAGCTCTAAAAGATGCCGCACAAATGAAGGTAGAGCTTGACGACCTTCATGCACAGATTTCTATTGTCAACAAAAATAAGGTACACGGAATGGGCTCTTTTTTTATTTTCTGCTGTTCTAAGTTTTCTTTTCATTACTTTTTCTATTATTTTTGCAATGAAATATAACTGCACAATTTTATTCCTTATCACTAATGTTCCTTAATTTTTCATAAGAATAACGCTAATTTTATTTATATGTTAACGAATCGTGGTATTCTATTTTTGAAAAAAAAGTAATAAAATATTCAACGATAGTATTCGGTTCAATTTTGTACGGAAGTTTGGAATCTTATAAATGATAGATTACGCAAATTTTCAGCAATCTGCCGAGAAGGTATCTAAACAGCTTGAAAGCCAACTTTCCGAGGCCAACTCAAGAATTGATGAAGCCAACAGAATCATCGCTGACCTCAATTCAGGCAAATCCAGGCTTCAGACCGAAGGTTCCGATCTTACTCGCCAGTTGGAAGAGGCCGAGAGCCGTGTTGGTCAACTGACCAAGGAGAAATCTTCTCTTGCTTCTCAGCTGGATGAGGCCAAACGCTCAGTTGAAGAGGAATCAAGAGTATGTAACATATTATTAATGATTGAAATTTTTTTTTTATTTCCGGGTTATTTATTTATTTACAGTGTTATACCGGTATACTCTAAACGTTGATTTTTCTTCTTCAAATAGATCCGTCAGAAAATGCAGTCCGAAGTCCGCAATCTCAATGCTGACTTGGACTCTCTCCGCGAGCAGTTCGAGGAAGAGCAGGAGTCCAAGGCTGAAGTTCAACGCCAGCTCAGCAAAGCCCATAACGAGGTTCAGATGTGGCGCTCCAAGTGCGAGAGCGGTGGTGGTGCCAGCTCCGAGGCTGTTGAGGAGTTGAGGTATGCTGACTCGACAGAACTTAAAACACCTAACAATATATCAAAGATAAAAGTTTGAACAACAAGTAAAATGTTTTATCTCTTTTTTTATAGACGCCGTATGCAGACTAAACTGAATGAGACCGAGCAGAATCTTGAGGCTGCTAGTGTCAAGATCAGTCAACTCGAGAAGGTCAAAATCCGCATGGGCCAGGAGATGGAAGACCTGGTTATTGAAGTTGAAAGAGTACGTTTTACGTTTAAATTAAAATTCTTAAAATGCTCTTTCAAGTGTTAATGTTGCAAAATATTTCATTGTTTTTCGTTTTACGTTTAGTCCAACTCCAATGCAAACAACTTGGAAAAGAAACAGAGAGCTTACGACAAGACCGTCCAGGAATGGCAAAGCAAGGTGAAGAGTCTGGAAGTTGAGATTGACAACGCCCACAAAGAAACCCGCAGCTTCTCTGCTGAAACCTTCAGACTGAAGGCTCAGTTCGAGGAATCCGTCGACAGCATTGAGACCCTCAGACGCGAGAACAAGAATCTCGCCGACGAGATCCACGAACTCACCGACCAACTCAGTGAGGGCGGAAGAAGTGTGCACGAGGTCGAGAAGGCTAAGCGCCGTCTTGAGATGGAAAAAGAGGAGCTTCAGGCTGCTCTGGAAGAGGCTGAAAGCTCTCTTGAACAGGAGGAAGCTAAAGTCATGCGTGCTCAACTTGAGATCGCCACTGTCAGAACAGAGATTGACAGACGTCTCCAAGAGAAAGAAGAGGAATTCGACAATACCAGACGCAACCACCAGCGTGCCCTTGATTCCATGCAGGCCAGTCTGGAGGCCGAGGCTAAGGGTAAGGCTGAGGCCATGAGGATCAGGAAGAAACTGGAGCAAGACATTAATGAACTGGAGGTCGCCCTTGATGCCGCCAACCGCGCCAAGGCTGATCTGGAAAAGAACGTCAAACGCTACCAGCAGCAGATCAGAGTACGTGTTCATCATGGCAGTTAATACCCACAATAGTATCTTATTCAGGTGAATTATATTTGGTAAAAAGAAACTGCTAACAAATCTTACTTGATTTTTTCTCTCCAGGAAATGCAAGTCTCTATTGAAGATGAGCAGCGTTCCCATAGCGAAGCACGTGAAGCCTACGCCATGTCTGAGCGCCGCTGCATGATTATTCAGGGTGAGGTAGAGGAGATGCGTTCCTCTATTGAATCCGCTGAACGAGCAAGAAAATCCGCTGAGACTGAGCTGCACGAGGCTAATGACCGTGTCAATGAGCTCGCTGCTCAGGTCACTTCCCTGCAGGCACAGAAGAGAAAGCTGGAGGGAGACGTCCAGGCCATGCAGGTAAGCTACGTTTTCTGAAAAACATACTTTGACCTTAATTTTACCATCTTAACCATCATAGCATGAATTCGTTTATAACTTAACTTATACATAAATTTTTATTTGCAGACCGATCTTGAGGAGATGAACAATGAAATCAGAGCTGCTGATGACAAGGCCAAGAAAGCGATGGCCGAGGCCGGCCATCTTGCTGAGGAACTCCGCGCCGAGCAGGAACACAGTAACCAAATCGAGAAATTCCGCAAGGGACTCGAACATCAAATCAAGGAACTCCAGGTCCGCTTGGACGAGGCCGAGGCGTCCGCCCTCAAGGGAGGCAAGAAGATGATTGCCAAGCTCGAGAACAGAGTAAGATCATGTTCAATAATAAAACAATCGTGATTTAATTCTTTATTTATGCAATATACTGGTTTTCTAAGTGAGTAATATTTATACTATTCTTACTTCAGGTGAGAGAACTCGAGAGCGAGTTGGACAGCGAACAGCGTCGTCACGCCGAGACCCAGAAGAACGCTCGCAAGGCCGACCGCCGCCTCAAAGAACTTGCCTTCCAGGCTGATGAGGACAAGAAGAACCAGGAACGCCTCCAGGAGCTCATTGAGAAACTGCAGTCCAAGGTCCTCACCTACAAGCGCCAAGTGGAGGAAGCCGTGAGTTTTTTCACTTTGATTGACATCAAAATATCAATACTCAGTATAGCGTCCAAACTTTCAATTATATTACCGTGATCTTTATATTTATCATCGTGTTTGTAGGAGGAAATTGCCGCCGTCAACCTGGCTAAATACCGCAAAGTACAGCACGAGCTTGAGGACGCCGAGGAGCGCGCCGACAGCGCCGAGACCTCCATGTCCAAACTGCGCGCCAAGAGCCGCAGCTCCACCTCTGTACAGAGGACCACCACCGTCTCCTCCAAATCCATGGTCAGTAATCTAAATCCATCAGTACGTTTAACCATATTTTCATATATTAATATTCATCTTTTTTTCCACCATTATTATGCGTGAAAACGGAATATATCTATCACTGTTTGTTCACAACTTGGAATTTAAAAAAATCAAGTACATAAATTATATATTTGTGAAAAAATAAAATCCCTTTTTTATATATATATATATTAGAATACTTATTTGTCTATTTTTCTTCTTTTACAGTCCAGAATCGAATAATCGAATCTCGGACCATAGGAAAGGACTCTCAGTGAAAGCCCCTTACCAAACACCCGTTCAACGAGGAACAATCGGGAGACGTGACATCTCTCTCCTTCTTCTGTCGCAAACATGCTCCGCAAGGAGCCGTGAAATTCGTCCAACAACGAATTGATGTGTTGTTTGTGATTTAGACAATTAACTTATAACTATTTATTGTGTGTTATTTATTGAGTAATTGTTCCCTCTTTGGACAACCATCATCAAAACGGAATAGCAGCCAATCAGATGCGGCTGTTCTGTTTTGTGATACTTACAGTATAAAATAAATTATTGTATTGTATCTGCAATCATATGTCTTTGTTTTATATTTGATTTACCGAAGGGGTCTCGGCTGAATGGAAGTTACTGGCCATAACTATAGATAAATATTTTGAAAATACATGTATATGACCTACCTTGGCTAAAATTGTGACGTGTGCTGAATGTAACAGAATGGATATACGTTCACATTTAATATTTTTATCAATATTCATTAATACAATAATACTTTCCACAAAAAACTTGAGTAGCTCTGACAGCACAGTAAGTGAACCTGAAAAAGGGCAGCACCAGGGGCATATTTATACTACAGCCACGAAGCATCGTTTTGCAAAGTAGGACATAGGGGGCAGAGATCTACAAACTTCTAATTCTTATGATGCCTTTCAATATCACTTCTGTAATTTTTATACAGTTAGAAAAAGTGGAAAAGCCTATTTTCATTGTAAATTTGACTTTGATGTGTTTTTATTTGAGTAAAAAGTATCTAATCGGAGAGAAACGATTATATAGCAGTGCATATCAATTTAAAAATGGTTGCGAGTTTATCAATATAATTGGCAAAGCGAAACTTTCTTATTCATTTTTTTTTCTTTAAAGCGTAAAACTTCTTTATGAGTGTCACATTGTAATATATAATTTTTTAAACATACCTTCTAATTCATTTTTCCCTTAAGGTCAAGATCTAGTAAATGCAAGGTGCCTACAGGTTTATGGAATTCAAGATATAAATTTTTTCAATGATGCTTCATAACAATAGCTTTGTTTGATAGGGTGTATCGGGGCTTAAAGTTGTGGTAAATACAATGAAAAATCATGTTTTTAAGTGCCATTTTCAATGAAATATGAAGGAAATAAGTGACAAATTTTGGAGTTTTGTCGATTTTTTCATAATGAAATATATCTAGAATGTCTACAGTCTCTCTAAACACGACATTACACATGCTCTTGGCCTCCTCTTTAAAACGATGTCAATTTGAATACAGGTATCGGGGCTACTTCTGCCATGCTTTCAGATAGAATGTAAAGAAATTGTTTCATTTTCTACATAAGTCTTTTACAGCCGTAAAGTACGGGAAAAATATTCATCAAATCAATTATGACGTCATAATGGTACTAGCACCAAAAAGACACCCTGGAATCATTTAGGCTACTAGATCTATACCCATCCAAATCGCACACTTAAGGATTCGAGCGTGGTCCTCTATGCTGCAATATCTCCGTGAGTTTACCTGTGATCAAACTATTTCTAGTTTAGAGCCAAGGAAGAAATAATAACAATAATAGGAAATGACATGACAATATATCGTTTAAAACAATATGCTTATTTTAACAACGATTTTATAACTCTGCCATTTCAAACTAAAAAGAAAATAACGTATAAAATTATATTACTTGCATATAAATGTTATCTTTAATGAATTTGCCCTAAAAATAAAAAATAAAAAACTGACCTTCAGTATTGAGTAACTAAAAAATATTTGTTTTTCTAAGTTGAAATCTTTTAAATTTATTTTTGATTAATTGAATATTTTTTTTCTTTAATAATCATGTTATAATTGCATTTGAATTCTATGCTGTTGGCAAATTAAGTGCATAATTAAGAGAAACTCAACCAAAATGTTGACCTTTTCTAAAAATGTTGGTAAACCTACAAATTAACTTCTTCGATTTGCAACTCATGACAGGGCATTCGTTGTTCTGGGGTGTTTTTTTTGTACTCCAGATGAATAATTTTCATTATCCAAATTTTGTTTTTCTCTTATTTGCCATCATTATAATTTTGTTGACTTGCATACCATTTTGTGTCTTACAAATTAATCTAATATAGTTTTATAACAGTTCAGACTTCAGCTACAATTGATGCCTCGATAACATGCTAGTTCATCTCTGATATTCACTATTTTTTATATAATTTATGTATATAAATGCAAACTATGAGTTCTTGCTAGAAACAAAAAAAAAAAAGGATTTTTATTACTAACTGGGTTAGTAAAAACAAATTCATATAATTATAAAAAAACATTCTTCTCCAAGTCAACATTATATATAAAATACATTTTAAAAATATAAAACAAGAAGATTCTTTTATTTTAACGCTCCAAAATTACCTTGACCGCTATCATCGCTGTTGTCTGTCATATTTACAAATATACTTGTGTATTTTCGTTTTTTGATATAGACATTCAGGTGCCAAAAGTATGTCAATTTTGTTTAAAATTTCACAACATATTTAATTGAAAACCAACATTTTTCAAAGAATTGTTAAAAAGTCACCCTTGGTCAATTTAGAAAAGATCTAGATTGATAAATTCAGTATTTCTTACGCTTTTTAACATAATATAAAAATATTTTCAAACTTTCTGTTCTTGAGATTTTATGTTACCAATCCCCAATAAGATTTTTCCGCTAGCCTATTGCAAAAAGATATATAGTAGAACAATAAAAATTATATAAATGTTGTGTTTGAAATACCATATTTTTCAATTGAGATGACAAAAAACCATTTCAATGTATGTCAAAAAGTGCATTTTAATGAATCTGCAATTATCAGTATTTATAAATTTCTTCAAAATCTGACGAAAAGTGACATCAGAAAAACCTTTGAAATATAATTTTTGCTTTTAATGAAATATATAGGGAAAAGAGAATAAAAATTTACATGCTTTTGACATCTGAGTGACTATATATCGCCGGGATTAATGTTTTATAGCTCAGTTTGGCTTCCATAAGAACTGGTTCTCAAGGTTACTTACAACCAGTTTATTAACTACGTGTCATTAACTTGAACACAATTTTGCTCCATTAACATCGATTCTGTTTCAACAAAATTATATTGTTATATGTAAATCATAAATAATTTTGCTTTTCTGCTTATAATAACACATGTTGTAGTAACTTTAGCAATATATTACCAGATAATCTATAAAATGCCCACCATACGAATTAGTTTACGTACGGTTTAACAAAATTCTGACATTTTTGACGTCAACATGGACGGGAACTCGAAGAAAGAGAAGATAGCTGCTGCTAGAAAAAAGGTACCGTGAAAGCTCTCAATCATCCAGGAGTAAATTTTTAGCAAATAACATATTGCTACTGTTTGATTAGTGTATTGCAATTAACAATGATTGTGTAGGGTCTGATTTAAAACTACGGTTGACACCGACGTGTTTGTGCCGTTTGTAGTATTGTTTGTCAGGTAGATCAACAACCGTACTTACATTGTATGTATGCTGTGTGAATTATACAATACTTACATTGTATGTATGCTGTGTGAATCATACAACACTTACATTGTATGTATGCTGTGTGAATTATACAATACTTATACTTACATTGTCTGTATGCTCTATGAATTATACAATACTTACTTAGACTATCTGTATGTTCTATGAATTATACAATACTTACATTGTATGTATGATGTATGTATTATACAATACTGACATAGAAATCAACCTCTTAACGCTTCTTAGAGTTCCTAATTTGAACATAATTTGTTATATGTAATGCAGTTGTACCATTTATAAATGGATTGGATACCAAACATACACATACAGGATTAGACTTATTATTTTGTCAGGCTAGAAAGGAGTGGATAGGCAAGGCTTTCACACACTTGTCTTCGCAAACCTTCATATATGCAGTAGATGTTTTAACTCAATTATACAGCGATTTACACAAACAGACATGTTATCATTACAACTTTTAAACTTTAGTGATTACAAAAAAATTAACACTCGCTCATCGTTAATGTATTTGTAAGTTATCCGTCCTGGGATAAAATGGTGTGTATTTTCTATTTATCTAAGACTGCAGCCTTTTGGCATTGAAGAACTCATTACACGACAAATATTCTTTTCATTTCCTTTTTAGAAAAAGAGATTCTTGGTATAGATATATTTTAAAATGAGTTAAAAAATGCTTTAAGAAACCAATTAAAGTTATGATGTTTTTTTTTTAAATTAGTGTGTATTGGAGAAGTCACAAGTATAATTAAATCCAGATCAGTGAATGATCATGATTTATTGGATCTACTCATGTTAATTTAAAATTCCAACAATTTAAGCATTGTGATAATTAATTCTGTTTTGAAGCTAAAGAAATTTAAACAGTCCTCTGGAAATAACTCAACAAAGTCATCAGCAACACATAGTAAGGATGCCAAAAAGCAAAAAATGCCTGAAGTCTCTGAAACAGCAGGAAACTCTACACCCGATGTTCTCGTCCAGACAAATGAGGTCAGTTAATGTGTAGTCATTGAACTCTATCAATGTTTAAATGATTTTATTTAAGTAAAATTCTATGTTCTTAAATTTTTGAATGTTAATTGGATCATTTTTTTTTTAGATAAAAGAGGAGAAAAGCCAATCTTGGCCAGCACAACCTGAAACAGAAATGCAGTACGTTATTATTCAGTGTAGAGCTCATTTCTTAAAACTATAACTGGAAGGAATATGATATGCTGGTTATTTAGGTTTTGTCTTAGTGTTACTGGAAAGGATTTTTTTTAAAGGTCTTTACTGTAAAATCATTTCTGGACATTAAAAACAGTAATGTAAATGGCAGTGAGAGAGTCAAAGGAATGCAAACACTAGAAAACAAGGTACAAATTGGCTTAGAATCAGTTTATTTTTATGTGTACACAATATCAAGATGCACATCTTGTTGCAGGTAAAATGTATAGAGTACAACATGTTTTGATGTGTTGACATATATTTTTAACTGTTGGATTGATAAATTTGTTACTGTTTCAATTACAGAACCACTGGGTCTACTGAAAGCCTTCATCAATTATCTAGACAGCTAAATGGCCTCATATCAGAGGTAGGTTCATAATAAATGTTATGTATAGGTGCAATGAAATCAAGGATTGAGTCTTCATAATAATCTGCCACAGATTGTGTTAAATTTATTGCCGGGAAACACCAATGCTCTGTATAACCTGAAACAAGTAAACAAGAACATTTCATTATTTTTCATTATTACATTGCCATTTTCATTTGACAATTTCAGCCACAGTCTATGGAAGAGGAGGAAGATTCAAATTCTAGTTATATTGAGGTAGGTGTTAATCCAGAAAGTGACTTACTAATGTAATATTTTGATTTAAAGTAGATACACCTTTGGATTATAATTAAATAAGGTTTGCTAGTTTTTCCACTTTTCTTTTACAGACTAGAAACAAAGAACTTGCAAGCCAGCTACAAAAACAGAAAGAGGAAAACCACAAACTACAAAAACAAGTGCAACAAGCAGTCAGTATCTTTTTATATGATTATTTTTATCATCAACACTGTCCTCTCCCTTAACCTTCCCTTCCCCAAACCCAGCCAACTAGGGAGGGAGGGGATGACTTCAAACTTGGTTGGTTCTGTTAGAACATATTTGTATCAGACTATCTATTTATGTATCTCTTACTGTGGAATCATTTAAATTCATGGGGGCCAATTTTCGTGGATTGTTGTGTTTTTTTTGCTTATTCGTTGGAATGTTATTTCGTGGGTGTGTCAGTTTTCAGTTTCAGTAAGAAAGAATACTCTTTCTAATTTTTTTTTTGTTGAGGACGTAAATTCGTGGAGAAGGGCTACCCACGAATACCACAAAAATTGAGCCACCTCGAATTCTAGTGATTCCACAGTATTTTATAATTCATGATTTTTTTTATAAAGCTATTAATCAAAGTTCTTATTGTTTGGTATTTTTAATTTTGTTTTTGTCAAAAGAATTTTATTTAAGTTTTGGATTAGGGCAATTGAAGAAGAGGGTAAAACATCTGAACCATGATAATTCTTTAAGTCAATCTACTGGTAATATGATGATTGCTGTAATGGTGTTAGAAGAAACTGACTTATCTAGCTTTCTGCTTTGGTTTAGATCTGATAGACTTTTCACAGACATTTCACATGAGTGACATAATTTACCATTCCTTTCAGAGAGAGCATGCCCAGAGTCTGCAATCTCAGCTCGATCAGGAGATGAAGACCTCTACAGAAAAACAGAGGAAGGAGGTGGGTCCCCTCCGAGAACAGCTACAGGTACAGGGTTAAAGTCAGCATCGCACAGCTACTGTCAGGACATGTATGAACACAGAAACATACTACCACACTTAGAGAGCATGCCTGAACCTTAGACTTTCAAATTATAAAGCATGCAGAGTGTTTAACGCATACATAAACCAGTACATAAACATGATGTCATTACATACATAAACAGAGCATAACTACCGGTAAACTGTATTAAAAACAATTCCTATTGAATGGATTACTTCTTGTTGTTAAAAACTTCCACTCTATGTAAATTGTAATACCAGTTTGCAGCATGATTTTCTCCAATACAGGTAAATATCGGTATCTCAAACTTGGGGGGACCTCAACATAACTTCGAGATATCCGGGGATTCGAGATATCTGAAGTGGCTTTCCAATTCTAATTCCATGATGTTCTTATATCAACACGTGTTTTAGTACTGGTATATACTGAACTTTTTATTACTCAAACAAATAATCAACCATTTTAGTTTGTGTGTTTTTATTTGTGAAAAATAATTAATATTTGTAAAAGCAATCAAATTATAAAATCAATATTTCGTTAATTATACGACTTCACATCCTCTTCACTCTCGACGGTACAGAACGTTGAATAGGAAGAGGCACTTGCAATGTAGTTTTTGAAATTCATCACATAGGAAACAAAACATACGGATTTGAAAATTTAAAAAAAACCTGAATAATCTAGAATCACAATTCACATATTTTTATGTCATTTGGGTTTGTGAACTAACGTGTATCTTATATTAACTCATTATGCTCACAGCTTTAGTACTCAAATTGGAAACAACCCGTGTACGATGAACCGGAAGTCACTGTACATGCTGCGTGTTCAATACATGGACTGTTTCTGTTAAATTGAAATAAGTTTTCTTTTAAATCTTCGTATCTCAATCATGCTTCATTGTTATTGGAGCGTACATGAAAAAAAGAAAAAGACTCGATTCCGTAATTAATCGTTTTTACAAAATTGGCAGTAATCAATGTTAGAACAATTCTCCGTACTCAGTGTGTTTTATTATACTATAAACACATTAAGGGTAATCGTGGCTGTGTTTTGATTTGAATTTTATAAAAAGGTACTAAATGTAAAAACACCCAAGCTACCATTCTAATTAACTTACATCGTGCAGTTTGATATACCACTAGTTTTGAAAGGTGTGAAATTTGTCATGGGCAGAAATGTGTGAAGTAATGACACCAATTATGTTAAGCTGACCGGAAAAATGGCTCCACTTCGAAATAAGCCAGGTAAAATTAGGGCTTCAGCCTTTCAAAATACTTTGACATAAGCAGGATATTCGAGATTACCATATTTGAGATATCAGGAGTTTTTCAAATCATTTATATAGAAAAAACGGTCAGGACCATCGGAAGACTTCGACATAAGCGGGGTATTCGAGATATCCCATGTCTGAAATACCGATATTTACCTGTACATGGTATGAATTTAAATTACTCTCATTTACACATGAATAAATTAATTGCTCCTAAAGTCTATTACCCGTTTGTTTTTATCAGGCCATTCAATCTGATGTCCAGGTAGTGTACATGTAACTTCATTCCTATCATGCCCCGCCTTCTGCACACTCCTAATGCACCCATCTCCAAAAACAAATTGCTTGAATATTTCCATCCATACCTATCTCATATTTTATGGTTTTGATGGGAATGGAGGGGGCATTACAAAATTCATAGTCATCTGAATTGACAGATAATAAGGTAGTAAAAGCTAGACTTGGGGTCATAGATTGTTGCATGTTAAAGCTTTCTTGGAGTTGGCTCTTTAAATTAGGTTTTTGGGTCAATTTTGTTTTGCAATTCTTACGAGTATCTCTCAAATATAGAAATGTTGTTATTTAAGATTATAAAGTTAACGACTATTTTCTTTAGCATACTAAATAAGTCTGAACCTTTTCGGAAGGAAAGTCTATAGGAATATCATCATAGGACAGTATTACACTGATATGTTTTAGCATAATGATATTGCATATTTATTGATTTCTTGCACTATAAATCTGTTTTCTTTGATGTCATATAAAAATGTTTTTACTTCTTTGTTTTAGGTACACATACAGACGATAGGGATTTTGGTTGCTGAGAAGACAGAACTTTAATCTCAACTTAGCCAATCACAAAAAATAGCTGCTCAGAGACTTTGTAAGTATATATTGAAAAAGATACACTCAATTTTGAGTTAATTATAGAAAGAAGAGAAGATGCAAAAAATATTAAGACATATTTATTAAGAAATTCTTTTCCTTTGAACAGCTGAGATTGAGGATATAAGTTCTCGATTAAAGACATCCCGACAGAGAGTGGGCGACCTTGAACGAAGCCTTGCTACAGCCAATAACTCTGCCCAGCAGTTTGAGAAGGTGAGACATCTTTGAATTTCATTTTTAATGTCGTTTTTGTCTAGTAATATATGTTGTCTCACATGAGTTGTGAGAAATTTAAATTTAACACCAGCAGTTATGACTACATGTATATGTACCTAATTAAATTTCCACTAAAATGTTTAGGTTTTGTCTTCAAAATTGACAATGAGTACCGATATTTATTTTGATATCCCTCTGAGGATGGTTTCTTTACGATTTAGAGTAGTAAAGAGTTTGCTAGGGAGGTTGACAGACTGAAGATGGATCTCCATAAGTCAAGGTATGGCTCTCAGTTTGTGTTACAGATGAAATGAACAGCCTAAAGCATAAAATGTACTCATGAAATGAAACTTTCGTAACTTAAACTACCCATCTAGAGTGAGTTTTCATTGTAATGCTACATGTATTTGTGTTTAAAAAAATGTTTGGATAAAAAAACTAAAACAGCAAAAAATTAATGAACTTATTTTGTACAATTTGCAAAAAATTGCACTTGCTGCAAAACATTTTGACAAGTGTTGAGAAAATAACATTTTTGTTGTCTCAGCGCTTGCCTGTTTTCATCAGTTTGTTCCATCTTATCTTTTCTAACAATCATTTAAGAATCAATCTACATTTTCAGTAAATCTGGAGAAGACTTACAACAGCAGGTAGAGGAACTAGTAGGGGAGCTACAAAGCAAGGCGAGTGTATATCACTAACTCTCTCTGTAAAAAGAAGTGAAAAATTATCAGATTTCATTCCTTATTCAATCAAGTTTATTAATTTGTGACATATATAGAATTCATTATTTGAAATGACAAGGTTTAGACAGACTGCATTAAAAGGAATAAAATAAAATTGTTTACAACTGACTGTCAAAATATTCGGTATTAATGGGTTTTTTTTCTAGTATCTAGATTTTTTTCTCTCTTGATTTAGAAATTTGAATGTAGTCAGCTGGAAGAAAGTGTTCGAGAATACAGGTCAAAGGCAGAGATGGCAGAGTTGTTTGTTCAGCAGTCGTCTGGTCAGACAGAGAACAAAGAGCAGACGCTACAGGCCATGGAAATTCAGCGGCGTGAAACCGAGGCTCTAAGGACAGAACTGGTCGAGGTTTGTGGTCATACTAATTTTTTATTTATTCAATCCCAAAGAATAAATTACAGGAAGAAACTTACACAGTTGATTGTTGATGTCTTTTGTATATTAATCTTAATTGTTGTGGTTTCTTGAGAAAGTTTAAGCATTTTGGGGGGGGGGGGGTAATCAGAATTAATTAGAACTGCTTTCTTTTTTGTTATTTGTCGTTCATTCATTTATTTAAATCTAAACACCATCTTGCAATGGTATACAGAGATTATAAGTACAAAATAGATAACTAATGTTACAGTAACTTTTAAATACAGCAATTTTTGTTATTTAAACAGCAGAACTGTAATATATGGTCTGCAATGAGTAAATAAAGTTTCAGTTTCAATGAGAATGTTGTTACACTCAATGAATTATTTTTCTTTATAGGTTCAGGAGGCATGTAACAGATTACTCTCAGAGAAAGAGGAGAACAAGAGGCATTATCAGTCAATTATAGATCAGCTACAGCACCACAACTCTCAGCTTACTAGTCAGGTAATTACAGATCTACTTACAAGTCAGGTAATTACAGACCTACTTACTAGTCAGGTAATTACAGGTCTCAGCTTACTAGTCAGGTAATTACAGGTCTCGGCTTACTAGTCAGGTAATTACAGACCTACTTACAGTTCAGGTAATTACAGGTGTCAGCTTACTTGTCAGGTAATTACAGGTCTCAGCTTACTAGTCAGGTAATTACAGACATACTTACAATTCAGGTAATTACAGGTCTCAGCTTACTAGTCAGGTAGTCAGGTAATTACAGGTCTCAGCTTACTTGTCAGGTAATTACAGGTCTCAGCTTACTAGTCAGGTAATTAGAGATCTCAGCTTACTAGTCAGGTAATTACAGATCTACTTACTAGTCAGGTAAGTACAGGTCTCAGCTTACTAGTCAGGTAGTTACAGGTCTCAGCTTACTAGTCAGGTAATTACAGATCTACTTACTAGTCAGGTAAGTTCAGGTCTCAGCTTACTAGTCAGGTAGTTACAGGTCTCAGCTTAGTAGTCAGGTAATTACAGGTCTCAGCTTACTAGTCAGGTAATTACAGATCTACTTACTAGTCAGGTAATTGCAGGTCTTTTCTTACTAGTCAGGTAATTACAGATCTACTTACTAGTCAGGTTATTACAGGTCTCAGCTTACTAGTCAGGTAATTACAGATCTACTTACTAGTCAGGTAATTGCAGGTCTTTTCTTACTAGTCAGGTAATTACAGATCTACTTACTAGTCAGGTTATTACAGGTCTCAGCTTACTAGTCAGGTAATTACAGATCTACTTACTAGTCAGGTATTACAGGTCTCAGCTTACTAGTCAGGTAGTCAGATAATTACAGTTCTCTAATAAGGTGCCTTTTTGGTAGCTAGGGTATTTCAAGCCAGAACTTACAAATCATGTAATAAGTACTTAAGTCAAGCAATTACCAGTCCTAGTCAAAACAGAGTAGTCTGGTGATAAGTAGCTAGTTCTTCCCTAGTGCAGTTGGATTATAATCTATGGTTAATTTGTAATGCATGTTATTTAATTGTTGTAGATCACATCATTAACAGAGGAAAGAGAAAAACTTGTCACAAGAGAACATGACTTGGAAGTGGCAGTTCTAGAACTACAAGAAAAACTACGTAAGTTCCACATATCTGTTCCTCTCAGTGAAAATCTCTTTTTTGAGTTCTGTTCAGAAATGTGATCTTCTCAAATTTAAAAGTCACTTATTAAAGAATCAACTGTTATTCTTGCACATAAAGTGCATGACAGAGATGGGTGCAGAACAATGGGCATCTATATATAATTATATGGAATGGCAATAATGTGGAAAGTCATAAACTCCTTATCATGTATTGATTTGATTTTTGGTTTTTTGGTGGGTTCAGAGAATATTGACAGCGAACAGACCAGTCAGATGAATGACAGTGCCCGCCAGAGTGAGGAGAGGATCAGTCAGCTGACGTCTGAACAGGCTGACCTCAAACAGCAGCTGGAGGCCCAGGTCCGAGACAACGCCAACCTAAGCAGGTCTGTCCATCTGTCTGTCAGTTTGTCTTTTCATCTGTCTGATTGTCTTTTTGAATTTGCATATACATATACAGATGTATAACATATGACTTCACAGTTTGTGTAATTGATGAAGATCTCTGGTTTCAGACTGATGGAGGAGAAGGAGGAGAGGATCTCGGATCTTGAGGGGAGTCTGTCCCAGCTGAGGAGGGAGGCGGCAGACGCGAGTCAGCTGTTGGAGGGTGTACAGAATGACAAGACCGCCCTGAGCCGTGCCCTCACCCAGAACCGTGACCTTAAACAACAGCTGGTGGAGCTACAGAATGGTTTTGTCAAAATGGTCAGTGGCAGGCTTATCTCATACAGCAGCCATGATATCACTACTCATGTACATGCTGTGTGGTATTAGGCATCCACTTTAATTGTACAAACTATTTATTTATCTCTGCTTTGATTGATTATAATGTTTATTATTATTGTGTATAGCAAGTATGAGAGTGAGAGAGAGAGGGGAGAGTATAGTACATGTATAGAGAAATATTTTATTAATAAATTAAAAATTAAATGGGTGCTCTTTATTTCAGAGTAATGACAATATGGAACTCATGACTAAGGTCCAGTCTGAGCAGCACAGCTCCAGGGAGCTCCTGTGTCGATTGAGTCAACAGGACGAGGAAATCAAGCAACTCAAAGAAATGGTAAGAAGAATGTCATTGTCCTTATGTTTTATTTTGTTTTGTGGGAAAAGGCTGAATGATTTAACAGCTATGTTGTGCCTATGTTTAACTATTGTTGTTGAATATTTTTTAAATAACTGCAGATATCTAACCGAGAGAACTCGGTGATGGAGACTCGGAGCTCAGAGAGCACATACAAGGATGACCATCTTCAGGACCGACTGAGGCACTATGAGGCTCAGGCTCAAATTGTAGAGACTCTACAGAGGGAGCTCCATAACTCACAGGTAATGGACAGGTGGGAATGAAAACCAAGGAGTTATGCTCTGTCATGTCACTTATAATTACAATATTGGTTGGACATTTATGACAAAATTATTATATTAAACAGTTCTGTTATTTTATTATACGGTTAAATCTCTTTCTGATTTTATAGATAAGCAAAGAAATTAATTGACAAATTGACAAAATATTCAGTTAAAATTATCAGTGGATATTTTTCATGTTACCTGTTTTCTTTGCGTTTGTATTTCATATCAGTATTTTCAAACCAATTCCCTGTATTAAAAGAACTAATAAGATGAAGATAATTTTAAAACGATATGCTTGAAAAAATTTTATGAACCAGTATGTCTTTAATTTTAATGTATGATTGATGATAATAATATTGTGATATACAGTATAAAGTATTTTGTGTAATTTATATGTTTGGTATAGTCCTGATTGATGATAATAAAGGCTTGATATACAGCATGATATATGTTTGATATAGGACATGATTGATGCCCTCACTACACAGAACAGTGAACTGAGGACAATGCTGATCAAGTCCTCAGAGAAATCAGAAAACAATGAGTCCTCTCCCATGGAAATAGACAGCGAGAAGGATGAACTGGTAATTCTTCGTTCATTTAGCCTCACCTGTCATTTTATTGGTTGTGTGTAGACAATGTTTCAACACAATATTTTTTAACGTTGTTTGTATCCCATCAACACTGAAATTTTAAAAATTAGTTGAAAAAAAAAAAATAACTCTATTGATCATTAATTCTTATCCTTGTGGTGATTTAATGTTTTTAAATGAGTGTCTTACGCCCACCACAGATGGCCTCTCTGCAAAAGACGGTGCGTCACTTGGAGGTGGAGCGCGAGCAGTTGAACCAGAACCTGAAGGACCAGCGGGAACTGTCGGACAAACTGAGCGTGAGCCTAGCGGACATGCAGGAGGAAATCATTAAACAATCTAATGGTAAACCTCCCAAAAGTAAGACCCCCATCTCTCTCTTCTAAGCATGTGGTACTTGTACAGTACAAGTACATGTATGTCCTTAAGATGCTGACCTAATCACAACTCTGTCAAATAATCTGGTTTCCCAGGGGCACAGGTGACTCCACATACTAATTTGTTATACATGTAGCACTGTTCTTGTTGGTAGTTTTGAAGTATGAATATAAATGTGCACAGAGGTTTGGTGATGGAAAGGTTGATATGAGAGTAGTTGGACTGTTTAGTTTTCCAAAACATAACCACTAATCAGATATCATGACAGAAAAACTAAATTATTGGTCTGTGGTTATCCATTCTTTCACTGAATATTCAATTTTACTTGAGATAAGATTTTAATTGTGTTTTGCATATTTATTTTAAGGAACTGCTGTTAGTTCACTGGAGTATACTAAACTGGAAAATGCCCTGGAAATGATTGAGGTAAAGATAGTCAAATCTTGTACTTGAGGAATTGAAACAGTATATCTCTGGCAAAGCTTAAGGTTAACATGACAAAGGATAGTATAAACATTTTACATTGCTTCTATACAAGATGTTAGATATACAACAGACTGATGTGATGTACATGTACATGTATCTGAATCCTAGGAGAAATATACCAAGGTGATGAGAGACAAGGCCGACCTGTGTGACAGGAATGATGAACTGGAGCATATTGTGCTACAGCTGCAGGGAGAGTCCGATACAATAGGTAAACTATAAAGTGGTGTACTGTGGAATCATTAGAATTTTTGGTGGCTCAATTTTTGTGGTATTTGTGGGTAGCCTTCCCCCATAAATTTACATCCTCAACGAAAACAAATTTCTTTTCTTACTGAAACTGAAAAGTGACGCATCCACGAAATTACATCCCCACCTATAAGCAAAAAATTCGCAATCCACATACAGTAAATTGGCCCCTACGAATTTAAATGATTCCACAGTATATAAAGGGGAGTAATAACTGTGGTGTATTAGGGTAAAACTAGGTTATAATGAAGTCCTAAGGACCGGTAGATTTACTTTGTTGTATCTGTGATTCGTTATATTTGTATAACAAATTTGTCATTATAAGTAAAACAAATTCCCTATATACATGTACATGTATATAGTTTCTTGAACTAGACAACCATTTATGATGAACGGGGCATATAATAAAAATACATTATTTCAATTCCTGAATTTATTGGATTGTATATTGAAAGGTTTATTTTGAAATAAATTCATTCAAGTTTTTATGTCAATTCGTATTGTTTACTTTTTTAGCTTTAAAGAAATTCATTAGAAACATTCTTAAACTTCAATATTTTTCAATTCAAAATCAATTTGCTTTATCTGTAAATTCGTTATATCTGTATTTATTAAAACCGTAAAATTGTGCAAGGGTTTGTTAAAGATTTTACTGGGGACTCCCCAAAACTTTGCTATATCCAAGATCTTGCTATACCCATGTTTGCACTAAGAGTTTTACTGTACAAGGAAAATGTATGTTAGTCAAAGGAAAGAGTGAGACAAGTAGATGTAAAAAATAAAGGGGGTGACAGAATTGGGGACTGCATTTCAAATAATACATTGTAATCGAGTTGTGATACACTAGGTATTAAAACATGTTCGTGTATAGTAATGACAAAAACAAAATTTGGGGGTTTTTTTTGTTACAGGAGAGTACATTTCCTTGTATCATCACCAGAGAGCTTTACTTCAGCAGAGAGAGGCTCAGAAAAATGACTACATATCTCACCTGGCCAGAGACAGGGAAGAAATACAGGTGGGTGTTCAATGGGAGTTTATATTGACTGCAAACTTTTAGTGCTAAGGAATTAAAACATTGTAAATGGAGAAAATAAGATTGCAGCTTGACTGTACACAAAATTCTTTAACCACTCTGCAATAATTTAACTCTTTTTTTATCAATCATTAAAAATGAGAACTGCTATACCTTTAAGCTCTGCTATCAGTTTTAATAAACAGGTTGTATTTATGAGGCCAACAATGTGTTAAGTAGCCTTGATATTGCATGTTACAGGGTAAGCTCAGTGAGCTTCAGCTGCTAGTGATGCAGCTTCTAGGAGAGAAGAACATGTTGGATCATTACCATGAACAGTCTCTGACAGGAAACCTTCGTCAGCTGGAGGAGCAACAGTTCCAGCAGTATCCCACTAACGGCCATCATCCAGGCATCACCAATGGGAGTGCAGGTCAGTTTGTTATACTATGGCAGTTATCTCTCTTTGAATGTTGATAAGATGGCATTTTTAGTTGATTTACCTGATTCAGCTATAGAATTAATTTTTTTTTCCATTTTCTGTTTACATAATCCATGATATTCATCCTTTGAATGTTAAAACTTATTTATTATAACATCACGGTTTATTACAGTACTTGAAATTAATTTGTAAAATTGATTTGCTTATATCAAAACAAATTTCGATGTTTTTTATTCAATTCATAATTGCAATGTCGATTTGGTTATGTCATAGACTGGCCAGATTACACGAGTTCCGAGTCCGAGGCAGAGAGTGAAGTGGAGGCTGTAGTGGGCCCTGTCCATTCTGATCGCAACGAATCTGCGGCCGAATCCAGACTTCATCCGGGCATTCCAGAGTCGGAGGTGCATCAACACCACCCACACCACCACCATCACTCCCATCAGCCCCACCCAGAGGAACAACCAACCAAGGACAATCACACGGCCAACAAAATTCTCCATCTTCTGTCAGAAATCGGACATTCCAATCTCATTGACCATAACATGGACGACTGTATAGACCACAATTTCTTACCCTGTAAATACTGCAAAGGCCAAGTCCATATAGTGTGAGAGAGGCTACAAGTTGTCTGATAGCGTGGACTATGAACTTTGTTTTATTATGCACCATCAACCATGTGCAATAAGGTCTTTCATTGATGTACAGGTTTTAGTGTCCTGATATGGAACTTGAGACTGTACCTTACGATTGTGATACAGAGCACATATTTTTCCAAAAAGTCAGTATTTCTATTATGTGTGACCTGTAACCAAGGTAACAAGAGAAATGCATGTGGAATAGATATCTGTGTAGATGTCATTCAGGGACATCCATGGCTACTGTAATGTACATGTACTGTAATGATTGGTCTAGCAGAACTCAGGATTTTTATCTTAAGTAGCTTGTTGGTGTCGTATAAGAGGGGGCTATATTAATATCGTATTTTTTAAAATTTATTTGTAATTTTCAATGAGTGTTAAATATTGTTTTGGTGAAGGAGCACATCATCTTTATTCTGCCTCAAAAGAAACAGAATAATATATAGGGAGGTCAGGTTCTGTCATAGCTGGTAAAAACTTAAAACTCTTTGTCAATTTTCATTTTGACAGTATAAAAAGCAATGCTACATTCTTAAAATTGTTTTCCCCATTAAGAAACTTTTTAATTTTATTTATGTCAAGTATACAGTAATTTAAAGACAATGTCCTTTAAAAACATTTAAATAGCATAACTTTTTATATTTCAATCATATACTATGATGTACAATTTTGTGAAAAAATGTTTTCTTTTTAACTACTACTTAATAAGTTAAGTTAAATTCTAAAAGTGTTGGCTAATGAAGTAAACATTCCTAAATGCGAATAATTAAGTCATACACTTTTCCTCATTTAACTGGAGACATTTCTATTTCATTATAGTATTCAAAAAGCTGTGTTGAGATTTTGAGTTGTGATTGTTTCTTTCTGTAAACATTTTTTTTTTGTATTGAAAAAAAAGAAAAAGATCTGTTTAAGAAACATCAGGGAACTCATGCTGGGCTTCTTCATTGAAATTCTGGCCAGAATGTTCAATATTCTGCCAATGAATGAGCATTGGGACTTTAGACAGTATTGGGAAACCATACAATGACTTGTAATATTTGTTACTATTTCATTGTAATAACATTAATATCTTATTTAAAGTGTATGCTTTAATCTTTGTTATATCCATATTTATTTACCTAATACAAATCATAATACAAGGTTAAAATTGACTCTCTTCATTCATTGTAAATGGAATGTATTTATAGTGGATGATTATTATGTTTATCAACCAATAATGACTACATATAAAATTATGAAAAACTGATGTTTATTTTATTTTAACTTCCAAGACATACAGACATCTACTATGTAAGTTGTGTCTGTGTTCTGTAAAATGTCAGTAACACTTCAGAAAAGTTTAATTCCATTCTTGCCAAGAATGTAATTAAACTTTTCTGAAGTGTTACTGACATTTTATATCCTAGTGTTTATGTTATGTAATATGCAAGAATTTCTTGCATATTACATTACATAAACACTAGGATCAAAATACCTTAACCTTAAGATTTGACTACTAGCAGATATCAAGGGTGTCATTCCCAGAACCTTAAGGAAGTTGTAAAACTAAGGTGAATTGAACAATTTTGATTGATATAAATGACATTAATTAAAAACTTCTTTTAGGGAGGAGTGAGATTAACAAAATTCAGGAGATTGTGCAGTCAATTGAATGAACTTTTTGCACTCCAAACATTTTTATCAAGAGTTTTTGGCGAATCATAAAAAAGAAATAAATCATTTTTTCAAAATATGTAGGGTAAGTCATGATTTTTTGGCATTTTTTAAGAATGGGAAAGCTAATTAAACTTTTTATCAAGAGATTTGTAAGAAAATAATCTTTACTAAGAAGATATGTTTATACATGTACTTTTACCATAAACTTCAAAGTTAACTTCAAGAGACTATAATTTTGTTTTTGATATTTTTAAAAATTTAAAAAGTCGAATTGTCTGCACCTTTGAATAACCCTTCAAAATTAGATTAATATTCTAGTGATCAAACAATCTACCAGCATTACATATGAAATATAGGTGTATAAGGACCACCAGACAGCCGTCTCTTGCATGGAATGTATAATCATGAATTAATTATTTTAAAGTTTAATTATTATATGTACAATGTGAAAATCTTAAGGGACATGGATTTTTGATTGAACATTGAGAACAAGTTATCCACCTTATCTTTTGTGTGGCATTCTGTACATGAATTATATCCAAAGATTTATAAAAACTGCAGAATGAAGGAGAGTTTCTCTATCGAACACTTAGCGTTATGTTAAAAGTACACATGTACCTACATCCTACACAAAACAGACCAAGTCTTTTGATATTCAAAATGTCTCCCTTTTCAAATTACTAATGTACTGAAACAATGTACTGAAAAAGGAAAGTAATAGCCAATAGGGCTAATTGTGTCGACATGGGGAATAATAGAAAGATTGAATCATTTAGAAAATATACCATGGGTTTTTCCAAACAGATGTGTCACGATGGAAAAGGAATAATGTTAACACTTATAGACAGTCTTGGACATAATCCTTGCTAACAAAAAATGATCCAACAACAATATGACATTTCAAAAGTTGTTGGACTGCTGTATGTATGTCACAACTGGTAAATAATATATTAGTTAGATCCTGACAGAACAGAAATAGCCAAGAACACTGTACAAGGCAAGACATATCCCTTTTCTGGTCCAACTAATAACACTGCCCTCATATCCAGGTAGTATTTACTTGTACATGTATAAACAGCTGTAGTCTCATTTACATGCATTAAGTAATTTTGTTATCATTTGGAAGAAAGGAAACAAACTTCATCATTAAACTACTCATATTTTATTGAAATAAATCTACATGGAGTATGAAGCAAAATCAATTTCTTGATATGACATGATATAGCACACAGGCGCTTTGCTAAAATATGTTTGAGAAACAGTCATACTCAAACATACATGTATGTACATAACACAAGACAAAATCAACGGGGGTTAAAATGTACCTGTAATAATTCACATAGACACAGATTTAATTGAGATTCTTTAACAGTTTATCTTATTCCTTGATGGGGCCACCAGAAAAACACAGCTTCATCACATATGGACTTTTCCCAGCTATTAAAAAAAATGAAATAAAAATTATCATTCAAACTTGGATGTAAGTAATGTTTTGGAATGAGACTTTCTCTACTGCTAATATACATGTACTTAAAATAATTAGAGTGCACAACAGATCAATCAGATAGAAATAAGCTACTTTTGGATTAAATGAGCGAGTTGTCCTACTTTTTTGGAGAGTAGAACTTACCTGGATTTGGAATGGATGCATGATTGGCCAACACCAGGGCTTCTAATGCCTCTGATTTGGATTCAAACTGCATCAACCCAGAAGAACTCCGGTCACCTAGGGATTAAAAAGTTCAAGGTTAATTAGTGAACTTCTAGTTCATTCTTTTCTCTTTTATGTTGTCTTAAAAGTAATTGTTAGATGAGTATGCATGTAACACAATGGTTGTCTTCAGTAAAATAACTGAAATGTATTTCAAAGAAGAGTTCCAACACACAGAATACACTGTACATGTATCATACATTGTAAACATTTGTTAAGATCTAAAGTTGCACTGTAAACATTTGTTAAGATCTAAAGTTGCACAACTTACTTTTGGATGCAAACAATTTGACCTTAAAAGGTTTAGCTGCACCAACATTTTCAAGGACCTGTAATACACAAGGAAAAATAACTCTGAGAGAGAAAAACCGGTCGACAATAATTTACACATACAAATACCAACTGACAAACAATATATAGAGATCTGGCAGTGTGACAGGTTGTACATACCTCTCCTAGTTGTTCCTCTGAAATGTTGGGGGGAGTGTTGAAGAAATGCAGAACTTTTGAAGGTGGTAATATGCTTACAACATGTTAAAGAAATTGATACTTCAGAAATGTCTGTCAATACTTTAAAAGGTCTGTATTATAACAATTACATGTTGATCTTTCATTTTACCAAAACATCATCACCTGTTGGGGGGAAATTTTTTTTTACAAAAGAGAGACTTGTCTGTAATGATCTTTTTTAAAACAGTGTTTAGTTGTGCTGATCTTAGATGGTGGGAATTTATTAAGAATTCTTCCAAATGATACTTTTAACTATTCTGGTATAAATGGCATTAGGATTTTGCAATCTAAGAATGAAATTATTCCTGCAATAAACTGGTTTTGACATTATACCAAATAGATCAATTTCCATATTCTAGGATCAGTTGACATCTAGCTTACATTCCTTAATACTTTTGAAGTGATAATTGTTTTCATAATCTTATGAAACTGGGTTACAAAACAACACAATGTTTTTGTTCATCTACCTCATGTATCATTCTATGGTTTAAGTAAAAATAACCTGAACTACATCTGAAATAGATTAACCAGTGTGTTTTCCTTACCCAGTCTTCAATTATATAACAGTTCACTGTTGATACACATCACGGAAAAATTTGAAATTAAATACTAGTAATTCATGAATAGAAAAAAAACTTTAGATGATTCACATGACAAATGCTAAAACTTGCAACTTGAGTATACTACAAAGGATATGATTTTTGCTGGCTGCCTCTGGATTAGCGTATCTGTTGTTCCGACTTCCCATGTAATCCTTAAAAGATGGAGTTCCATCAGGTAACTCGTAAGGATTTGGAACATCTTGCAAGAAGGCCTGCTTGGAATGGCTACAGTGGAATAGAAAAACTTTAAAAACCTGAAAAAATTAGTTAAGATTTTAAGCATAGTAACTAAATTTTAAGGAGTTTATATCATCACATAGTTAGTTACCCCAGAGTGATTTTGTTGTCAAACAAAGTCATGTAGTTGAGATTTTGCATGCATCTATCCACTGCCATTGCATCTCCCATCTGTACCATGGCAGAACCTTCCTTGCTTTTCAGAAACTTTACCTGAAAAAAAAAATAAATTAATCCATGAGCAATAAGAGCAGCTAAATAGAATGTGTTGGTAATTTATTGTGCATGTAACGTATATGAATTTTACTGAAAATATTGTAGTAACAGTAGCATTTTTGTATTCAATTTTTCATGCTGTGATAACTTCCGTTTGAGTCACCTAAAAACTGCTAAAATGAAGGTCAAAAGTTTGACTTGCAGACCTTGTGTTTGTAAATTATTTGTATGATGTGTAAAAAAAAGCTGACCACTCTGTCAGAGACAAAGTCAAGCATTACATACCCTCACAACGTTTCCATACAAACAGAACAGATTGAACAGTTTGTCGCAGCTGATTTTATCCAGGTTTAATCCATACACCATGATGACCGAGCCCTGGAACATGGCCCCTGGGGGTGGGGGTCCTTGTTCCTGGTACCCCTGGGCAGGCATGTTGGGATGGCCATATCCTCCACGATCCTGAAATAAGTAAAGTAAAAACCAGTCCTCAAATGAAGGGATCATACTTTACAGGTGATTCATTAAATGGACAGAAAACATCATAATTTGAATTCTATGACAGCAAAAATTTATACAAATCTTGTTTTGACTTCAGTTTCATCTTTATTTCTTTGCTGTTAAGATTGATCAGAAGAATAAAGAAAGTGAAAACACAGCTTGATCAAGCATTAACAAAAAATAAGCAGAGAACATAATTTTATATAATAAAGATACATATGAAATGACATGTATTACAAAGAGAATATTACATATACTGGTAGCAGTGATTTAAATCTCAAAATATGAAATTATAATGATTTAATATGATTCTTGAAACCTTTAAAGTCTTGTGAAATGTAAAAAATAACTTTAAGAGATCAAGACTATGGGTTTTAAAAGACGGAAGATTTTAACTTCATTACTCTTTGATATTGTAAGATGAAAACACTAGAGTCCAAGGTATTAGAAGTTATTATGTATTTGTTTAATAACAAATCAGGATCAGGATACCATTTTCTGAGATAGAGAATTTGGGAGGATTGAAGTACAGTAGTCACCTTTATTTCCAATTACAAGTTCTGTACACAAACATTTTGTAATCATGTATTTTTTTTTAAAATAAAGTTCCCGGGACAAATTACTCACTTGCACTGGGGGACCTTGATTTCCAGAAAACCTTTCTCCTCGATTGCTATAACCTTGTTGCCGTGGTGACATAGGTGACCCATATCCATCACCCCCTTCATAGCCGCTACCATAACTTGGGCCATATCCCCCTCCACCATACCCCCCAGAGGGGGCACCTGCTGGGGGGTAGCCTTGATTTGGCCCTGGGCCTCCACCGTAGCCCGGGGTTGGACCAGGGGGAGCACCTGACCGCACATCTACAAACAATTGGATAACTCAACCAAGCAAAACAAAAGACCAGCAAAAGGCATGCAATTTCTACATCTATAAAAGTTTCCCTAAATATCAAAAATTGCTCTCCTCTGTGTAAGAAAAAAACCATTAACATGTATTAAAGATTATTTTGACATGGTAAAAATTTTTGGGGGCTATTTTACATTTGCAAAATTTGAATCTTCAATAGCTTTTATTGACTTGCATCTTAGAAATTCGAAATCACCAAAATTATTAAACATGTCAAAATAAATGATTTACATGTACATGTATTAAAATGTAACCTGCTACATGAGAAATAACAATAAATCAGAAAAGCAAAGAAAATAAAGATTGCAAATAAGATTGAGTCCCCTCGCCCTGCTTTCCAAAACTAGAGTGAGATTGAGCTACTTTTCCTAATTTAGAGATCCCCGTTAGATTGAGACTGGATGCAGAGGAGGACTTTCTTAGAAGACTACTAGTACATAAGTCAGTGAGAGAGGAACACCTTGAGTCTGGATCGAGACGCCCATCTGTAAGATTGGACAGGTAATGCTGTTTAATCAGTCATCAAGGAATGAAGAATTAATTAATAACAGATCTCTTTGCCAGATCCTACATATACTGGTAGATTAATCAAAGACCCAGCTAACATTCCTAGCAAGAGGAATACATGTAGTGCTACATGTATTACTAGTAAATGAATGTAAAATGCCACATTCCTTAACCATTGCCTCTTTCTCTTAGCTTTCAAAATAATTGTCCTTCTCAATATTTATCAATTCGTTTAGTTACCAAATACATGTATATTTTGGGTATAAACCAGGCAACTATATTGGCAGTCTGTCTAGAACATGAACTGTGGAATAACTCACCATATGGAATGGGAGCGTTGGTGTACCGGGGGTCAGCTAACAGCGGTCCATTACGCTGATTGGCAGGGTCTTTTTCTGAAAATATCCAAAAGCCAAACTAACATAATGTACATTATATACATACACTCTACATCAAACCAAATACCCCAAATAAAAGTAATGTACCAATGATGAGTGATTATCAAGATGTCAAACATAATATTTTATGCACAGACTTAAGGACCCTCTGTACACGGTAATTTGATGCAATTATAGTAATCTGCTTGTCGATGAAATAATGAATTCCATTTCACAAGAAGCAATAGCTGTATCGCAGTAATTCAGTGTTTCTGAACATTTTTCATACAGAAAAATGGCATATACCGGATGTCGAAAATGAAATAGTTAAACTAATAATAAATAATACCGGTATAAATAATAATAACTAATAAATAATTAATATGCACACCTTTATACAATACAACTTTCTCATCAGTGAAGTGGAGAACAGAGGGTCCCTAACAGTCTGAAGCTAAGTGACACTGCTCACCTACCAATAACCCCCTCCCACACCTAATTTAGTATCTTATACTATTCAAAAGCCTTTAAAAATAATTTCTCAATGTATGTGGATCTAAAGGGGTAGGAAAGCTCCAACTCAATACCTTGTTGGTAGAAGTAAGGACTAGGGTTTATTTTATTTTAATTTTATTAAAAGTTTTATTTATTTACTATTTTATTTAATCATATATTTTTTATTTTTTATTTATTTCTTTTTAATTTAAAACACATACTACAATTTGATAGTATAAGAAATATTTCAGCATAGCTGACAAAATACAATGAATTCCCATTAATAAAGCAAAGGCCTTCAAAATCTGAACAAACAACTTTAAAATGCGGGCAGTGAAAGACTAAAGAGGGTAGGAATCTCATAAATTCTTTATCAGAACCTTGATCCGTCCATCAGTAAACCTATCCCACAGAGCAACGAGACAAACATTGATCAGAAACAAGTCCTCCTTCTGTAGGATCTGAGACTAGCCATGTGACAATGCATTAGGCTTGAGTGTATATCATCAGTTCACTAGTTCTTTATTCATGATACGATGTACATGTAAACTGTACTTGTAAAAGTGGATGAATCCTCATATATAACATATATATAGTTCATGACTTGAACCTAGTATTTTCACTCTGGATGTAAAAGTGTTAGTACATGTATACATTCAAAGTTTTTTTTATGGAACTATGATTTTTATTTGTAACATATGACATTAACATGTAATCAATCTGTTTATAGAGTACTGCACATGGAAAATGTGATTGTGGAATAAAATAATCTCTTGTTGGCTAAGAAAAAAAACTACTTGACTGAGAAAAAAACTACTGGTACTGTTAAGTTACATCTGTCTGTTGAAGTAATACATGTACATGTAAAATATCTAATAATGAATGACTTTTTACAGCCCTGTTTCACAAGAACATGTCAAATGCTTTTCATTTTACAAAATATAAATACATGCTTCCCAATGATAGGACACGAGTATCATAATATGTACAATGATTGTATGGTAAACATGTAATGGTTTTTAATCTTATAAAAATCACAATCAACATAGAAAAGAAAAATAGATCATTAAACATTGGAATATTGGAAGAAAAGAAAAAAAATCTTGCTTTCTGATTAACAAATTACCGCACCACAAACCAGTGCTGACACTGCTGGGTAGTTGAAATTTCCCCACCTTAGGTTGAGGAAACAATTAGTATGCTACTCCGAGTGGACGAACACAGAATCCGTTCCGACATTCCAGGCGAATTGATGACAAACCTTCTAAAGATGGAATGAAGTCATTAATACAAAGCAGGGTGTACTTGGTATGGTGACTGCGTGGTGTACCTTTTGTTATGTCTTCAAATGTTAACAAACCAAAAGAAATATGATAAATAATCCTCGAGACTTTTTCTAACACTGTTTATAATACAAGGTACCATATTTCTCCAAACAAATTACAATATTTCCCCCAGGTCAAATTGAAATTCTGAAAGACTTCGTCTTCTGAGTTTGTAAGATGTACATGTAATGTTTTTTGAATAAGAAAAGAAGGGTTTTATTTCAATGAAATTGCTTGGCAGACAGTTAACTTATGTTCATGCAACAGTACAAAACTTCCCTGACCCTCAATTCTTCCCTCTAATTTAAGTATGGTACTACTGGTATTTTGTTCATACTAATCTCAGCGAGATTCGTCGAGACTGAAAAATTTTGAATGACCGTGACATCTCTTCCGAATCTCGAGAGATACGTCAGTCAAAATTTTTCCGTCTCGACGAATCTCGCTGATATTATGTTTATACATGTTGTGTATTACATGAAATATGGTACAGTGTATTCTGAATTTGGACAAATTTATTGTAATTCAGGCCCAGTGTAATTCTGGCTGTAATCCTGTGAGTGATTTGGTGGTCCTAGGTTTTTGTGGTGTCCTTTGTATAAATGTGATGGTTCTCCGCTGATCTGAATGATATAAGTCATGTCTGTTCACCCTTTAGTGTCTTCAGTATTCACTGCAATTCACAGCAGTTATTCCAATGAATCATAATGTATTCCAGTATTGATATTATCACTTGTATGTGTCATCATCAGGGTATTCTTGGTGTATGTTGTCAACATTTCGCAGTTAAATTCATAGGCAACATTTAGAAATGTGTTGGTAAAAATTCATATAGATTTGCATGAAAAATTATATTAAACATGTTATAGTTTTATGGGCACGTTTATTTTGATGTAATTACATGTGCTGTAGCTCAAAATCACACGTAAATTATTGTATGTAACTCATTATTACATGTATACATGTATACTGTATAAATAAACCCAAGAAATTCATAGAATTTATCAAACTACAAAAATGGATGTCAAGTAAAATTTGTATTCATTTTAAAAGAAAGAGTGAAGAGGAGAATTGTCCACCCACCCACCCCTACAAAAAATCCCTTCTGTAAAAGTTCATTATACAATAAACATGTTTAATTCCAATATAACATTGGATCCTCAAACCAAATTTTGAAAAAAAAAGAATGATGTAAAAACTGTGGTTGATTTAAAAGTAGCAGAACCAACAGTAGGAAGTTCATATCTGTTTTTTTTTGTCTGTTAAGTTTTTTGCTCTGTTTTGAGACTTTTTGCTTGCATTTATATTTCAATATTTCCTCTCAACTCTTTGGAAAAAATATAAATTTCAATTTACAGTTGTTCAACTAGTGTTAATGGATATTTCCTTTCAAAACAGCTCGAATAACCTTTTGCTGTTCAAGTAAAAACTTATAGACTTCGTTATACAAAAATTGGTGACATTAGCACACCCATTATTATCATTGTATTGAAAAATAAAATGAATTCATATATGTGTATATAAATAAACATAAGTATACAAATGATATTAACAACAACAACTTTGTGGAAGTTTAATCTTCAACATTACAGGATTGGTCCTCTGATGTATACGAGAAATAGTACCCTAAAATCATTTTTCTGTGCCCCCAAGACTGTACAAATAAAGTTATCATCATGAAGATATTTACAGGAGGTTGTAATAGGGCACAGGCAGATATATAAATGTTATGTACCTGTAACATTGTTCATTTATCAATCAATATATGCATACATGTATATTTCTGTTTAAATAAAATGCAGTTTTGATTTTTTGTACATCATGTTAATCCAAAAGTTAATCCAAATATTTAACAAAATAAAAAAAATAAAAAAATTCCAAACTTATCAAAATTAAAACCAAAAACTGTGGACAAGATGGAATTCTTACCTGGGCTAGATTGAGTGTAATCCCAACTTTCACTGTCGTTGCGAAATACGTTCAATCTAGTGGGCTAAAACAGATATAAACAATTATACAGTATCAAAAACAGCTATAACTTGATATAAGACAAACTTTATTATAAAATTATAGATTCTGGAACACATTCAATAATTTTTTGGGCTTTTTTTCCCCTTGACCTGGACAATCATTACATCCTAAGAATTATGACCCGCTTTGTCATTTATTTATCTACAAAAATACTAATCCACAGAATAATTTTCAATAAATTAAATTTCACAAAAATGAAACGCAATTAAAATATGCACGCTATAACCATTTATAAGATGAAAGTTTCTACATTGTAGTAGTGTTAACTTACTTTGGCAAAATCAATTTTCAGGGTGCAACAACCTGAGTATATGTCGGCCCCATTCAAGTTCTGCTTGGCTCTCTTAGCAGTGTCAACTGTGTCAAACGTACATTATGGTTCAGGAAAAATCACATCTCAGTCTCAATGCTTCCTAATTCTCAAAATGTATGTAGCTATCAGTAAATATTTCAAAGCAAATGTACCTCTGAACTTTTTTTTTCTGCATTTAAACCCTATTGAGTCATTCTCAGCATACATAATTTTACCCATCATGTGGTTTCTATATACATGTACTAATCATACTAAAGACAAGTTGTAATTCATATCTTTGAACCTAAATTTTCCCATAAACTACATTACTGGTATGTCGTGTGCTTCTTTTTATGGGTATTGTAAGTAAACAACTCTGAAATCCAAGATTTATTTATATTTTACATGATAAAAATCAACTTTTATGAAAGTAAATGTGTAGTACATGTAGATAATTTTCTGTTTGAAGTTCAAGAGTTTGACCATCTAGTCCCAAATTTACTCAAATCTCCCTTTATTTGCTTTTTTCCCCATTACAGTTTATAAAAGGGCAGCAGTACTATATCTTAGTGAAACACCTCAAAACCTTAGTAAATTTTCTTTTGAAAGACTTTAATTTAATGGATGTATTGGGCTGAGAATCTGACAACTTTAAGATGAAAACATAAGCATCAAATGATTCTGAATATCAATCTGATTCCAATTTTTTTTCCAGATTGGTATGGGCAAAATGTTTTTGATGCTTTGCAAATTTTGAGAAAAAATGAATCCTCTTTTAACAATATTGTCACAACAGCTCAAAAAGGATATTCAACCATAGCCTGTACACCATTTTTCTTGAAGATAACAATCCTCTGAACTTGTCCATATGAAGTACATATCTTGTGCATTACGTCCTGTGAATAAAAATGTGGAAAACTTTATAATGTATTCATTAATACAAAAATCTAATACTTATATGATTTATGATGTCCGATATTGATAAGTAAAAATCTGTACTTTGAAACATTTTTGAAAGAAAGTTTCATTTGCTAGTAATGTAATGCTAAGAAGTACCTGTCATATAATATCTTGAACCCCGCGATATATTGAACCCGGGTTCAAAATATCGCTGCGATATATTGAACCCCCCCATAAAATATTGAACCCTGGGTTCAAAATATTATGGCCGCGATATTTTGAACCCCCCTCTAATTTTCATTGCGATTGGAGAGGGGGTTCAAAATATTATGGCCGCGATATATTGAACCCCCAACCTATTTCCAATTCCCTTTGGAGAGGGGGTTCAAAATATTATGGCCGCGATATTTTGAACCCCCCTCTAATTTCCAATTCCCTTTGGAGAGGGGGTTCAAAATATTATGGCCGCGATATTTTGAACCCCCCTCTAATTTTCATTGCCATTGGAGAGGGGGTTCAAAATATTATGGCCGCGATATATTGAACCCCCAACCTATTTCCAATTCCCTTTGGAGAGGGGGTTCAAAATATTATGGCAGCGATATTTTGAACCCCCCTCTAATTTTCATTGCCATTGGAGAGGGGGTTCAAAATATCGCGGCCATAATATTTTGAACCATTGGAAAGGGGGTTCAAAATATTATGGCTGCGATATTTTGAACCCCCCTCTTATTTTCATTGCTATTGGAGAGGGGGTTCAAAATATTATGGCCGCGATATATTGAACCCCCATCCTATTTCCAATTCCCTTTGGAGAGGGGGTTCAAAATATTATGGCCGCGATATTTTGAACCCCCCTCTAATTTCCAATTCCCATTGGAGAGGGGGTTCAAAATATTATGGCCGCGATATATTGAACCCCCAACCTATTTCCAATTCCCTTTGGAGAGGGGGTTCAAAATATTATGGCCGCGATATATTGAACCCCCCTCTAATTTCCAATTCCCTTTGGAGAGGGGGTTCAAAATATTATGGCCGCGATATTTTGAACCCCCCTCTAATTTTCATTGCCATTGGAGAGGGGGTTCAAAATATTATGGCCGCGATATATTGAACCCCCAACCTATTTCCAATTCCCTTTGGAGAGGGGGTTCAAAATATTATGGCAGCGATATTTTGAACCCCCCTCTAATTTTCATTGCCATTGGAGAGGGGGTTCAAAATATCGCGGCCATAATATTTTGAACCATTGGAGAGGGGGTTCAAAATATTATGGCTGCGATATTTTGAACCCCCCTCTTATTTTCATTGCTATTGGAGAGGGGGTTCAAAATATTATGGCCGCGATATATTGAACCCCCATCCTATTTCCAATTCCCTTTGGAGAGGGGGTTCAAAATATTATGGCCGCGATATTTTGAACCCCCCTCTAATTTCCAATTCCCATTGGAGAGGGGGTTCAAAATATTATGGCCGCGATATATTGAACCCCCAACCTATTTCCAATTCCCTTTGGAGAGGGGGTTCAAAATATTATGGCCGCGATATTTTGAACCCCCCTCTAATTTTCATTGCCATTGGAGAGGGGGTTCAAAATATTATGGCCGCGATATTTTGAACCCCCCTCTAATTTTCATTGCCATTGGAGAGGGGGTTCAAAATATTATGGCCGCGATATATTGAACCCCCAACCTATTTCCAATTCCCTTTGGAGAGGGGGTTCAAAATATTATGGCTGCGATATTTTGAACCCCCCTCTAATTTTCATTGCCATTGGAGAGGGGGTTCAAAATATTATGGCCGCGATATTTTGAACCCCCAACCTATTTCCAATTCCCTTTGGAGAGGGGGTTCAAAATATTATGGCCGCGATATTTTGAACCCCCCTCTAATTTTCATTGCCATTGGAGAGGGGGTTCAAAATATTATGGCCGCGATATATTGAACCCCCAACCTATTTCCAATTTCCTTTGGAGAGGGGGTTCAAAATATTATGGCCGCGATATTTTGAACCCCCCTCCAATTTTCATTGCTATTGGAGAGGGGGTTCAAAATATTATGGCCGCGATATTTTGAACCCCCCTCTAATTTTCATTGCTATTGGAGAGGGGGTTCAAAATATTATGGCCGCGATATATTGAACACCCAACCTATTTCCAATTTCCTTTGGAGAGGGGGTTCAAAATATTATGGCCGCGATATTTTGAACCCCCCTCTAATTTTCATTGCTATTGGAGAGGGGGTTCAAAATATTATGGCCGCGATATATTGAACCTCAACCTATTTCCAATTCCCTTTGGAGAGGGGGTTCAAAATATTATGGCCGCGATATATTGAACCCCCTCTTTTTTTCATATTGGAGAGGGGGATCAAGATATTATGTCTCTGAGTTATGTCCCCCCCTCCCCCACAATCTTATTAGCAACTTAATGATTTTGGTATACTTTGTTACTGTTTAGGAGGGGGGGTCAAAATATCGCGGCCATAATATTTTGAACCCCCTTTCCAATGGGAATTGGAAATAGGTGGGGGGGTCAAAATATCGCAGCCATAATATTTTGAACCCCCTCTCCAAAGGGAATTGGAAATATGTTGGGGGTTCAATATATCGCCGCCATAATATTTTGAACCCCCTCTCCAATGGGAATTGGAAATTGGAGGGGGGTTCAAAATATCGCAGCCATAATATTTTGAACCCCCTCTCCAATAGCAATAAAATTTAGAGGGGGGGTTCAAAATATCGCAGCCATAATATATTGAACCCCCTCTCCAATAGCATTAAAAATTAGAGGGGGGTTCAAAATATCGTAGCCATAATATATTGAGCCCCCTCTCCAATAGCATTGAAAATTAGAGGGGGGTTCAAAATATCGCAGCCATAATATTTTGAACCCCCCTCTCCAAAGGAAATTTGAAATTGGAGGGGGGTTCAATATATCGCAGCCATAATATATTGAACCCCCTCTCCAATAGCAATGAAAATAAGGGGGGTTCAAAATATCGCGGCCATAATATTTTGAACCCCCTCTCCAAAAGGAATTGGAAATATGTTGGGGGTTCAATATATCGCGGCCATAATATTTTGAACCCCCTCTCCAATGGGAATTGGAAATTAGAGGGGGGTTCAAAATATCGCGGCCATAATATTTTGAACCCCCTCTCCAAAGGGAATTGGAAATAGGATGGGGGTTCAATATATCGCTGCCATAATATTTTGAACCCCCTCTCCAATAGCAATGAAAATAAGAGGGGGGTTCAAAATATCGCAGCCATAATATTTTGAACCCCCTCTCCAATGGGAATTGAAAATTGGAGGGGGGTTCAAAATATCACGGCCATAATATTTTGAACCCCCTCTCCAAAGGGAATTGGAAAAAGGATGGGGGATCAAAATATCGCAGCCATAATATATTGAACCCCCTCTCCAATAGCATTGAAAATTAGAGGGGGGTTCAAAATATCGCAGCCATACTATTTTGAACCCCCTCTCCAATGGGAATTGAAAATTGGAGGGGGGTTCAATATATCGCAGCCATAATATTTTGAACCCCCTTTCCAATAGCAATGAAAATAAGAGGGGGGTTCAAAATATCGCAGCCATAATATTTTGAACCCCCTCTCCAATGGGAATTGAAAATTGGAGGGGGGTTCAAAATATCGCGGCCATAATATTTTGAACCCCCTCTCCAAAAGCATTAAAAATTAGAGGGGGGTTCAAAATATCGCAGCCATAATATATTGAACCCCCTCTCCAATAGCATTAAAAATTAGAGGGGGGTTCAATATATCGCAGCCATAATATATTGAACCCCCTCTCCAATAGCAATGAAAATAAGAGGGGGGGTTCAAAATATCGCAGCCATAATATTTTGAACCCCCTCTCCAAAGGGAATTGGAAATAGGTTGGGGGTTCAATATATCGCGGCCATAATATTTTGAACCCCCTCTCCAAAAGCAATGTAAATTAGAGGAGGGTTCAAAATATCTCGACCATAATATTTTGAACCCCCCCTCTCCAATGGGAATTGGAAATTGGGGGTTCAAAATATCGCAGCCATAATATATTGAACCCCCTCTCCAATAGCATTAAAAATTAGAGGGGGGTTCAAAATATCGCAGCCATAATATTTTGAACCCCCTTTCCAATGGGAATTGGAAATAGGAGAGGGGGTCAAAATATCGCAGCCATAATATTTTGAACCCCCTTTCCAATGGGAATTGGAAATAGGAGGTGGGTCAAAATATCGCAGCCATAATATTTTGAACTCCCTCTCCAATGCGAATTGGAAATTGGAGAGGGGTTCAAAATATCACAGCAATAATATATTGAACCCCCTCTCCAATAGCATTGAAAATTAGAGGGGGGTTCAAAATATCGCAGCCATAATATTTTGAACCCCCTCTCCAATAGCAATAAAATTTAGAGGGGGGGTTCAAAATATCGCAGCCATAATATTTTGAACCCCCTTTCCAATGGGAATTGGAAATAGGAGAGGGGGGTCAAAATATCGCAGCCATAATATTTTGAACCCCCTTTCCAATGGGAATTGGAAATAGGAGGGGGGTCAAAATATCGCAGCCATAATATTTTGAACCCCCTCTCCAATGCGAATTGGAAATTGGAGGGGGGTTCAAAATATCGCAGCCATAATATTTTGAACCCCCTCTCCAATAGCATTGAAAATTAGAGGGGGGTTCAAAATATCGCAGCCATAATATTTTGAACCCCCTCTCCAATAGCAATAAAATTTAGAGGGGGGGTTCAAAATATCGCAGCCATAATATATTGAACCCGGGGTTCAATATTTTATAGGGGGGTTCAATATTTCGCAGCGATATATTGAACCCGGGTTCATAATATCGCATAATATATTGAACCCGGGTTCAATATTTCGCGGTATCAAAATATTATATGACACCGGTACATGTATTTACAATATATTTTGAAAATTGACCAAAAAAATATATCATGCAAAAACTTTTTATTGAAAAATTTTATACTGTTTTAACCAAGGAAAGAATATTCAGCTGTTTTCCTGCAACTATTCCAAATCAGAATGTGTTAGAAATAAGTAGAAATAAAACCAAGATTTGTTGGGAATACAGACCACGGTGATAGGATACTGTGGGTTCAGAACAGTAAACAACAGGATGTGATTCCCTCCCCTGTGGTCCTCCCCACCTCTGAAATTTACAAATTACATGATCTGGAAGTTACAATGGAAATATACATAGTGTCAAATGAATACAATTATGAATGCACTGAAACTTCATTCTGTAACAAAAGATTATCTCATTAGTATGGCGTTATTCTTATATACCGGTAGTACTTGACTTCATTTTCATTGCAAAAACAAAAGCCTATGAATACATCTTATATGCAACTACCAAGATTTTCTGTAACTGAAGACTGTTGATTCTAACCCTCCACAGACAAGGATATACCCAAGACTAAATTCAAAGATACAGGCAACTCTTGATTGGCTTGAACTTCAATCACTCAAAGATTTTGATAACTCAAAGTGAGCCTCTGGTCACGATTTTTTCCCCATTATAACTAAACAAATTTACTCTTGATTTCTTGAACTCTTGATCCCTCAAAATCAAACTGCAGTCCCGTTATTCATACTGTTGTTTTTACTCTCGATACCTCGAAGTGGCTGTGTATATGCAAGCTTTACCCAATTAACACCTATACTTAGTCGTTTTAACAGCTTCAGACGTTAAACGCATGACCAGTGTAACAGGATATTTATTCAGGCGACATATGTCCTGCAAGGTGATAATTGACAATACCATTACCTAAAATTGTAATTAACACCAGCCGTTTTTACAATAATTCGGAGATCCAATGAAAATGAGAAACTATGAGACAAGACAATAATTTTGAGTCAGAGATTAATGATCGAATTATAAAAATGAAAAAATGATGCATATCAGCATCACTGTCATTAATATGATGATTATTGCTGAACAAGTTCTTACAGAACTAAGTAGCACCACTGAGCAGTCTGTGAAAAGCCAGTACAGTGGGTACTCAGTTATCTATTTAAGGACATGTTGCCTACATTCAGTAGTACTGAGCAATCTGGTGAAAAGCCAGTACATTGGGTACCGTACTCAGCAATCTATTTAACGACATGTTGCCTCGCAGTACAGTAGTACTGAGCAATCTGGTGAAAAGCCAGTACATTGGGTACTCAACAATCTATTTAATGACATGTTGCCTCGCAGTACAGTAGTACTGAGCAATCTGGTCATAACATAATGCATAAAATAAATATCATGACTTTTTTCAATATTTGTTTCTATCTCTGTATATATAATGACAACAAACGTCATTAAAGCACATGCACAAGTTTAGCACTAAAATATCGGTAAATGGCTTAAGCAGGTAACACTTAATTTAAAATCTGTCGGTCAACTCAGAAAATTCCAAACTCTTGATTCCTTCAAGTTTTTCTTCGGTCTCACTGACTTCCAGCCATTGAGAGTCACCTGTAGCTCAAAATTGCAAAAATCTGGTCTTTGATGTATCCTGTAACATGTCTGTGTACAAGGGTTTGCAGATGATGACGATTGCTTTATCATCAATGCAAGGCTTACTACAGTGACAACATCTACTTAACTGTCCTGTGTATTGGTAGGATCTGTGAAACAACAGAACAGGTGCTTGTACTTACGCTGGTCTCTGAATTCTCTGGCTCGTCGAGAAGTTGAAGTACGCAGGCTGGCCAGCAACATATATCTGATTTTCCTATTGCACAGAATGACAATAGAGTAATGTTGCTTCAATCAAAGATTCTAAATTCCTTTTCTCACACAGATTGCTATCAGAAGTTTATGAACGTTAACTATTTTGGTTATCTGAATAGTATATAACAATTATGCAATTTAGAAAATGCAGCTCATGTTGCTTTAACAGGATTTGACAAATAATTCTTTAACTAACCTCTGCATAATTAACACAACTTGTGGCTCCAGAAATATCCTATGAAAGAAAAGACAATTAGATCTGATAGTGAAATGACATTCTAATATTGTACATTGTATTTAGTTCTAATATTGAAACATTACAGTAATGATTATCTATGTAAAAATCTTACTATCTTCGTGTAAATTTAAAGTAAACCTGTTTCATGCAGTAATATATACCATATATATCATTATAGCATATTAATATGCATAGCTTTCGTAAGTTGCTTATATGATTCATACATGTATATTCAAATAAACTATACTATATATTACAAGAAAAAATCATGTGGGAAACAGAAATTGACACTTTCTGCCATCTCACTGAATATAATTTCTGTGATCAACATTCAATAACTGTGAGCAGGGCATGACTTTTAATCAATTTTACAAATATTTGAACAACAACAAAGATCATCCCATAATTAATTTATTGAAAGAACACTACTGGCGTGCGACCATTTCTCGCCAAGTACCATTTCTTGCCAGTGCATTGTTACGTCATTTTTCGTATATAATCTTAGGTGTTAATAAAATGGCGTAACAATGCACTGGCGAGAAATGGTACCGTTTCTTGCCAGTGCATTGTTACGTCATTTTTCGTATATAATCTTAGGTGTTAATAAAATGGCGTAACAATGCACTGGCGAGAAATGGTACCGTTTCTTGCCAGTGCATTGTTACGTCATTTTTCGTATATAATTTTAGGTGTTGATAAAATGGCGTAACAATGCACTGGCGAGAAATGGTACTGGGCGAGAACTGGTCACACGCCAGTACAGTTGCAAATAAATATAAATAAATAAATAAATATTCAGTCAATTAAAATTAAATGACACATCTTCAATGTTGTAAATAACATACATAATAGACATTTGTTTGCTTGACATCCTACCCACACAATGATTTGTAATTTTTTGTAAGTCTAACATAATTGATTTAAGGGAGAACCAGAGTAAACTGGGTATGGCTAATCACTGGGTATTATTTTGTCACAACAAAGGCCATATTTTTTTATTAGTTGTTTGAGAATTTTTCTAAAAAATGTATTGGTAGGTCGAAATAAAAATAAAATATAAAGACGTATTTCCACAAAAAATTATAAATGTAATGATAAAATCATCTCCCGGTAGTAAAAAAAATATGGCTTTATTGTGAAAAAATTAAAGGCTGCGGTCATGGTACAGTAGATAACTGAACCATTGAGCTTCAAGCTAACCTACCTCAAATTCCACTAAAGCCTGGTGTTTTCTTGGCATCAAAACCACATAACTGAAAGAATAAAGCATACAATATCATAAATAGCAGACATCAACTCTTCTCCTCTGTCTCTTTTTTTTCTGTTTCTTTATTTAGGTACACTGAGCCTGTGAGAAGAAAGGAGCTCATCTTGTCATGGCCATGGCCTACAGAGTTGAGATGAGACTGCCTGTGCTCATTAAGAAACTGTGAGATGATCAATGATGATCTTTCTTGACTTTCAAACTGCCAAGAAAGGGAGGAAGCTCACATACCCACACCTGATAGACAATAGGATTTATAAAGAGTAACCACGAATACTAAAATACAAGAAATATTAAAAATGAACAAAATTAACACAGGAAAAAGATGGAACAAGAATTTGTTTTGCAAATATGCATATCTACACATTAAATTATGTCAACAACAAGTAAAAGAAGTTTCAAGGAAATTCTGTCTAGTACTTTCAGAGGAGACGCAATGACAAGCACTGGGTTGATGAAGGATAATAAAGGACAAATGGTTAAGTTTATAAGGGGCATAACTCCTACAGAGTTTGTTAGAATATAGTCTTTCTCTTGTGCTCACTTTATGCAACAAAGGTTGTGACAAATTTGATTGAATATTGGATTCCCATTTGAGTTCTAGTGAAGAGATAAAAAAAATATCAAACATTCACAGAGGAACAGATGGACATTGCAATTTATAAGCTCCCTGAGCTAAAACTGAAATAATCTTTGTAAATCAATAAGCATTTAATTATTATTTTTGGATATTTTTGGTCATATGATACAGTATGACATGCATATTTAGTATGGGGTAATTCATACTGTCTGCACAGTTTGTTGTGTCATACTATTTTAGGACAATGTTCTCATATTTACATTAATATGATTTTTGAAGTAGTTATAATTTTGTTCAAATTTTCCTGTTTGGGGGATATTTGAGTATAAAATTTCATGATTTACAAACATGATGTACATAAAACCATCAATTAAAAAAAAAAATCTTTGTGTCCTCTAGATTATCTTTAGAATGCATACATGTACCAATAATTGTATTATAATCCATCACTGTAACAACAGAAGAAGCACTGAGTTGTCACAGCTGGCTATGATCAATCATACAACGATTCATTCAGAACATTGGTAGGCAATATCAGAATGGCATTGCTTGTTTGATTCTGAAAACTTGTGAATGTATAGGAAATACAAATGCAAATGTATATGAAAAAAATTGATATATTATAAAGTATGATTTTCATTACCATAGATTCAAGATTGAAAGACATTAGGTCATAAAAAAGTGTACATATCAGTGGTGTCAGAAGCAAATTGAAAGTGGGTGGGTGGGGGGGGGGGCTACTGGCTTATCAAAAACCTTAACAAGCAAAAAAGAAAAAAAACAAAAAAAAAGTTCTTCAGTTAAGGTTATGTAAAACTTTGCAAAAATAGTGGTGGGTGGCTTAGCTAGCCATCCCCCCTCCCAGTTTTTTATTACATCAACATTTAGTAACAGGTTATGGGAATTTGACAGCCTTTCTAGTCAAGCACTCATGTAAAGAGTTTATATTATCATTCAAGGAAAAGTTAAAAAAAAATTTACACCAATGACCTGTTGTCATTATCACACATTGTTCTATTGCTGGTACATAAATGTACTTTCACATATAAATTGTCAAATCCACATTCTTTGGATAAAGCGAAAGGGGAGATTAAATCAGACAAAATCACTATCATTGTGACCATTTACCTGACAGATCCGAAGTGCTGGACTGAATCTTTGAGATCTTGTTCCAGTATGTTTTCAGCAAGTCCTCGAACATGTACAACCTGTGACGGCGATGGATTCAGAGGGTTCTCATCCTGAAGTTAAGACAGGTTTTTGAAATCAACATTCCATGTTATCCAGAATGTTTATAACATTTCATTTTACAGGCAATCTGAAGTATTTTTGTAATAATGAATTTGCAATCCTGTATCAGTATGCTCTACTCAAAAAATTATCTCAGCCTAGTAATTACAGTGTGAAACCTTAATCTTTTAGCTTATAGGATGAGTGTTTAATGTGTGACGGTCAGACCTGTTACAATACCGGTGTCATATAATATTTTGATACCGCGAAATATTGAACCCGGGTTCAATATATTATGCGATATTATGAACCCGGGTTCAATATATCGCTGCGAAATATTGAACCCCCCTATAAAATATTGAACCCCGGGTTCAATATATTATGGCTGCGATATTTTGAACCCCCACTCTAAATTTTATTGCTATTGGAGAGGGGGTTCAAAATATTATGGCTGCGATATTTTGAACCCCCCTCTAATTTTCAATGCTATTGGAGAGGGGGTTCAATATATTATGGCTGCGATATTTTGAACCCCCCTCCAATTTCCAATTCCCATTGGAGAGGGGGTTTCAAAATATTATGGCTGCGATATTTTGAACCCTCCTCTAATTTACATTGCTTTTGGAGAGGGGGTTCAAAATATTATGGCAGCGATATTTTGAACCCCCCTCCAATTTTCAATTCCCATTGGAGAGGGGGTTCAAAATATTATGGCTGCGATATTTTGAACCCCCCTCTTATTTTCATTGCTATTGGAGAGGGGGTTCAAAATATTATGGCTGCGATATATTGAACCCCCCTCCAATTTCAAATTCCCATTGGAGAGGGGGTTCAAAATATTATGGCTGCGATATTTTGACCCCCCTACTATTTCCAATTTCCATTGGAAAGGGGGTTCAAAATATTATGGCTGCGATATTTTGAACCCCCTCTCCTATTTCCAATTACCATTGGAAAGGGGGTTTAAAATATTATGACTGCGATATTTTGAACCCCCCTCTAATTTTTAATGCTATTGGAGAGGGGGTTCAATATATTATGGCTGCGATATTTTGAACCCCCCTCCAATTTTCAATTCCCATTGGAGAGGGGGTTCAAAATATTATGGCTGCGATTTTTGAACCCCCCTCTTATTTTCATTGCTATTGGAGAGGGGGTTCAATATATTATGGCTGCGATATATTGAACCCCCCTCCAATTTCCAATTCCCATTGGAGAGGGAGTTCAAAATATTATGGCTGGGATATTTTGAACCCCCCTCTAATTTTCAATGCTATTGGAGAGGGGATTCAAAATATTATGGCTGCGATATTTTGATCCCCCCCAGGGCCCTCTAATTTTTATTGCTATTGGAGAGGGGGTTCAAAATATTATGGCCGCGATATTTTGAACCCCCCTCTAATTTTCAATGCTATTGTAGAGGGGGTTCAATATATTATGGCTGCGATATTTTGAACCCCCCTCTCCTATTTCCAATTCCCATTGGAGAAGGGGTTCAAAATATTATGGCTGCGATATTTTGACCCCCCCCCTCTAAATTTTATTGCTATTGGAGAGGGGGTTCAAAATATTATGGCTGCGATATTTTGAACCCCCCTCTAATTTTCAATGCTATTGGAGAGGGGGTTCAATATATTATGGCTGCGATATTTTGAACCCCCCTCTCCCATTTCCAATTCCCATTGGAGAGGGGGTTCTAAATATTATGGCTGCGATATTTTGACCCCCTCTCCTATTTCCAATTCCCAATGGAAAGGGGGTTCAAAATATTATGGCTGCGATATTTTGACCCCTCCCCTCCTATTTCCAATTCCCATTGGAAAGGGGGTTCAAAATATTATGGCTGCGATATTTTGAACCCCCCTCTAATTTTTAATGCTATTGGAGAGGGGGTTCAATATATTATGGCTGCGATATTTTGAACCTCCCTTTAATTTTTAATGCTATTGGAGAGGGGGTTCAAAATATTATGGCCGCGATATTTTGAACCCCCCTCCAATTTTTAATGCTATTGGAGAGGGGGTCCAAAATATTATGGCTGCGATATTTTGAACCCCCCTCCAATTTCAAATTCCCATTGGAGAGGGGGTTCAAAATATTATGGCTACGATATTTTGAACCCCCCTCTAATTTTCAATGCTATTGGAGAGGGGGTTCAATATATTATGGCTGCGATATATTGAACCGCCCTCCAATTTCAAATTCCCATTGGAGAGAGGGTTCAAAATATTATGGCTGCGATATTTTGAACCCCCTCTCCAAAGGGAATTGGAAATAGGTTGGGGGTTCAATATATCGCGGCCATAATATTTTGAACCCCCTCTCCAATGGCAATGAAAATTAGAGGGGGGTTCAAAATATCGCGGCCATAATATTTTAAACCCCCTCTCCAAAGGGAATTGGAAATAGGTTGGGGGTTCAATATATCGCGGCTATAATATTTTGAACCCCCTCTCCAAAGGGAATTGGAAATATGTTGGGGGTTCAATATATTGCAGCCATAATATTTTGAACCCCCTCTCCAAAGGAAATTGGAAATATGTTGGGGGTTCAATATATCGCTGCCATAATATTTTGAACCCCCTCTCCAATGGGAATTGGAAATTAGAGGGGGGTTCAAAATATCGCGGCCATAATATTTTGAACCCCCTCTCCAAAGGGAATTGGAAATAGGATGGGGGTTCAATATATCGCGGCCATAATATTTTGAACCCCCTCTCCAATAGCAATGAAAATTAGAGGGGGGTTCAAAATATCGCGGACATAATATTTTGAGCCCCCTCTCCAAAGGGAATTGGAAATAGGATGGGGGTTCAATATATCGCGGCCATAATATTTTAAACCCCCTCTCCAAAGGGAATTGAAATTAGGTTGGGGGTTCAATATATCGCGGCCATAATATTTTGAACCCCCTCTCCAATGGCAATGAAAATTAGAGGGGGGTTCAAAATATCGCGGCCATAATATTTTGAACCCGGGGTTCAATATTTTATGGGGGGGTTCAATATATCGCAGCGATATTTTGAACCCGGGTTCAATATATCGCGGGGTTCAAGATATTATATGACACCGGCACCAGATACTGTATACAGGGTAATTTTCTCCCCGTGTAATTTTCGCCCTTCGAATTCTACACTTGCAAACAGTTTCGCCCCGTCTTGAATTTGCCCAGATACAGAACTGTAAAGTTGTGTTTTAAGAGAGATAATTTGAGACACTGGAATTTGCCCAGTCTTAAATTCGCCTGCTTACAACGAGGGCGAAAATAAAACGGGAGCGAATATTTCCATGTATACAGTAGCTCAGTTGGTAGAGCACCTGACTAGATATTCAAGGGGCCCGGGTTTGAATCCTGGTCTGGTCTGTCATTATTTCTCCCATCTGTTACATTTGGTGCCATGACCAACCCCTGGAACTGACAGGTTAACTCTAGCCTGGGGTGATCTTTGAGGGCGAAGATCATTTAAGGGTGAGCAATGTGATGATCAGACTGGTTCAAATACCAATGCCAGATAGCTCAGTTGGAAGAGCACCTGACTATAGTCTGTCCCAAGTTATTGCTTCGGAATATGCTTCCATCACTTTTTGATGATTTTTAATTAAAATACGCATACAGTTGAAATCGATAAAAGGATGCTCACTCCTCCATGGCACCTGATCCTACCTCTATCTTGGAGGTCCGTGTTGCTCCGCTTTGAACTTGTATTTCGTTTTATGGATTTTTGAGATGGTTGACGGTTTGTTATTGTCATTTTTTTCATCAAAGATATCTTTATTGAAAAATTATCTTTTTTCACTAAGAAAAGTTCACCGGAACGAAAACAAATTTCTTATGGAAATTTATAATGGGAAATGTTTACATCTTTCCTCCATTTGGAACTCACTCAGAATACCTCGCACAATTTTTCAACGTTATCATCCAGGCTAATTAATGGCTGATGCAAAGCAAAATCCCTGTAGACTTTATATCTTGGGATGTGTATTAAAACCTGAAGCGGCAGAGGGGGCATTTCAAAACAGATAATCTGAACATTTTTCATATTAGTGGATGAACGTAGTTAGAGCACAAAGGTATTTATGATTATCAAAATATCATGCAAAAAGTGATGGAAGCAAAAACTTGGGACAGAGTATAGATATTCAGGGGGCCTACTTGTCCGATCTGGCAAGTGAAAATTTTAATAGTAAATAAATATTTAATGAAAACAATTTAACAACGTAACAACAAACTTTCACTATACAACTTTGCATACAGAAACTCGGAAAGGTCTCAGTGTTGATTTTCGATAAGTTGTCCAGTATTAACGCTTAATCAATTATCAAATTTAATTCTACTTGCCCTGCCAGCTAAAATAAATTATACCCTCATCTCATAATTATGTTACAATCTTTTGATAAAACTGTATATCATGATGTAGTTTCATCTTATTTGCTTAAGCACAAAATTTATAAGATCAAATATATCTGTCGTACGACTTATCTTGATCACATCTTGAAACATATTGGTAGCAATGACTGCACTTTAAATGGCTTTGCGTGCAGTCTTTTCCGTTAATAGTTTGTTAGGGGAGAAGCATCCATCGAAAACTAAACAAGACATGTTATTAAAAGTTAATGAGGTTTAATATGCCAAAAATTCTGGTCCATCAATGTTTTATCCAGCAGTTGAGCTTACAAAATAGAACATATTTGGTCATCATATTTGTGAGTTACTCAAATAAAATTAACGAATGTGGTGTTGTCTTCTTACTAGTATATTGTTATTTTTGGGCTACCAATCTTTACATTTGGGCAAGTCAGAATTTCAGTTCACTTGCCCGAAAGTCTTTTATATTTTAGTTGATATAGTTAATTACTATAAATCAGGAAGCCTTAGGCCTAAAAAAAATAATGTTTTGTTTCCGCTTTCATGCTGAAAAAAATTAGGGTTGGTAGGTTGGAATTTGTTTAAATTTATTCAAATAATTTTTTTTACCTTCATTGCAGTATGTATACGTGCCCGTTTGACACTGAAGGGTAGAATATGAGAAATACTTTTAACCTTAAATGATAAGTTGAATAACAACCAAATTCTTTTATATATATTTATTCTCATTACAATACATGCTACATCAGTACATGTATATACAACAATCACCCTGGCATAGTCATTCTAACGAAGTTTATTACGGGAAGCCATTGTCTACTTTCACTTTAAAAAAAAACCAAGAGTTATCTCGCTTTAAAGAAAGTGGTATTTTGTGGTGATTCTGTGGATATATCGAAAAAATATTTACCGTAACAGGTGATCACTAATATTAAGGGCTGAGAGTTTTGTGAAAGTTGCAAACAATGCATGTGAGTTGGCAGAAGTGTAAGCTGAAAGTCGGATATGCAAGACCTTTCTATAAATATCTTCTCATGGATGTCACTTGACTATTGAGCTGGCCTCACACACAAAAAAAAACCCGATCTTATATATCAGGTTTTTCTTTGGATGATGCCAGCGTTGAGAGCATTCATAATATCTACTAGCATGGAAACATCCATCCATTTGAAAATAAAACGTAAAACGTTTGAGTTGCACTGATTTGAAAAGAAAAACTGCTAGAAGTGTTTCTGTGACCAATTTTTTTTTTCCAAATTGGACAAAAACAGAAATTGATGATCTTCAGTCAAAAATCCTTGAAAGAAAGTTTTGAGTCGGCAGTTTTTAAGCTAGGGTCAGTCGGGAAAGCGGAAACAAACCATTTCTTTTCTTAGGCCTTACTACATATATGTAGTATATAAAAATATGTGCTTTGAAATATACGCAAGGGGGAGGGGGCAGCAGGGTTTAAACTTAACACTCGCCCACTCGCCAAATGCAAGTAAAATTTGCTGTTGGCCTATAAATTTCAAAACATGTTCGCCCACATGGCGAATGAAAATTTTGGTAACAGAAATTCCATCGATATATTTATACGGTATATTATCGGGTTTGTTATTCCAAAAATCAAGATGACGTAAACGCTTCATCAAACTCCTATCATTTTGCTTACTGTAAAGCGTTTCAATGACGAATACTAAATCAAAATGGCGAGGCATACACACTGTTCACGTTTTTTTTTTTTAATATTGGAGAGATTAATTAGAAGCGGGGTCGGTCTGAGTCACAGTCATGAGATGGGTATTATAAACTTAATGAAAAAAAGGAAGATGCAGTTCAAAGAGAATTGGGTTATTGGGAGACCGTGGTTAACAGAGACGGGAAAGATTTGTTCATAGTTTCTAATGAAGCGACGTGAACTTTTGCAAAAGGTTGCATCCTTCAAAATTTAGATTTTATTGTTTAAAAACGAAAAGTCAAAGGTGCAAAAAAAACTGTGCTAAAATTTAAAAACATAGCAAGGCAAAGGAGGCAGTCAATAACCAGTCACTGAATAAAGATTAATCTTAAAAGGTTGTTTGCAGTTCAATTTTTTCATACATTTCTCAAGTTACAATTAATTGGTATGTGGGCTAACAAGTTTGGTTGTGGGCTCCTAAATTTGAAACTTTAGGAGCCCACATGGCTAGTGAAAATTTTAGTGAAGTTTAAACCCTGGGGCAGTCCTTCCTCAAACACCGGTGGCGAAAAAGGCCACGCACAATGCTACCGCTTTTTGGTTCTAAATCTACCTTCTTTTCACCACTGGAGGTTAGCATGTATGACCACAGGCACCTAAATTTTTATCAATCAGTCGCTCAAAAAGCCAAATATCAAAGGTTTTGACAAAACATTCTGCCTTCTCTATATTACTTTGTGTATTTATACCGAGCGCAGCGAGAGGCGGGCGAAGCCCGCCTCGCGAAGCGAGGATTAATGGTAACACGTATATATAAGAAAATCAGTGAAAAATGAGAGTTGAATCAGGGGTACTATGGGCTAAAAAATTTTCTTCCAACCCTGGGCGCCGCCATTTTGTGTTTAAAAAGTTAGTTCGATCTTTGATTGACTGGCACTTATCGATGTTTATTGCCCCTAAACTCGATTAAAAACTTTCAAATGTTTCAATTGAAGATAATTTAAATTTTAAAAAATTAAAGTGAAGCCCAAATAAGTTTCAATAGTGCTTCAATCAAGACACACGACTGGTTCTACGTATATCTTATCAAATTATCAGATGGAGAATAAAAACATTAACATCAAGGAACTGATCTTTTAGATACTGAATAAAGTATTCAATTTTATTACCGTTAGTCAACATATGAATTAAATTGATAAACAATGTAAGAAGAAATAAATTTTTGTCGGAATCACGTAACTCTCTTCGGCTATTTCCGAAGACAAAACTAGTACGTTTTACGTACGAGACATGACGTCATAATGTAGACTGAGCACGCGACGTTTAGTTTAACTTTGGCTAATGATTTGAGTAGGCAACCATGCGGATCCTACTGTGTGCGATTCAGATAAATTGTTGTACAAAAATCAAACTGCACTGTGTTAAATCTGCGCTCGGTCCAACGGTCACACCGTTTACATATTATATATAGAGGGGGTGTAAGTTTTTGATATTTGGCTTATTGAGCGACTGATTGATAAAAATTCAGGTGCCTGTGGTGGTATGAGTAATGACATTTGGAACTGATGAAACGAATGCCAGACTTCATAAAAATATTTGAGTGTGCTTTAACAAACCCTAACAAACCAAACAAAACAATCATTACGTATAATCATTCTATGATAAATATATGCATCAAGTGAGATGCGCTTAGTCTTACGTTATCTCGTCGCTGGCGTTTGGAAACATGACCATCGTAACCTGACGCCATCTTGTTTTGTGTCTCGCAATTTTCAATTTTTTGCCCAGCAGCCCGAGCCCGATAAGAAAAGAGGCGGAATATACCTAAATTAAATAAAAATACGTAAAACACCTGCAATATTGAAAAATTAATGCTCTTTTCTATTTAAAGTTGCAATATAAAATCAAAATTGTAAAGAAAGACATTTTAATATTGAATATACATGCACGGATCCAGAAATTTTTTCCAGGGGGTCCGAAGGATAATTGCCATTTGGGTTTTCCAGGGTGGGGGGGGGGGGGAATCCGAGGCGAATTTGCGATAATTTTACTATGTAAATTAAATAAATTTTCATTTTCCGGGGGGGGGGGGTCGGGACCCCCTCCGACTCCGACCCCACCCCCACCCCCCACTCTAGATCCGCGCATGAATATATATACAACGTTACACATAAAGTAAGAGAAAAAATGCAACAAGAACAGAACAGAGTAAACTTACAATTAAAGGCTAGGATATTGTGTGACTGGTGTTGAGAACACCGAAAGTAATGTGGTTTCAGCTTTAACAATCCAACGATTTATGAAAACGTATTTGTAATTGATGATCAATTTCGGTAAATATCAATAGAAAACCCGTCCGTCTTTTCGCCCCCTGCGGATCTATAATTTCTTGATTGTTAATAGTAATATAAAAAACGCTATTTCAGAGGCGTATATATTACTTCATTGTTGAAATAATTCTATATTATGTGACGATACAAGTCACAGCTGTGAGGGTTAATAGGGAAAATTAATAACTTTGTGCTGCTTACAGATTGCTCTGTAAGAATTCGAATATATACTCTTTTTATATATATATATACGTCGCGCACAATACTGGTGTTACTTTTAAAAAACGTCAAACGACGCACAAACGCAACGTCACATTTCAAAGAAATTCAACTTTTTATCTCCTATATCTTCTTTGCGCTCTCATTATACATACAAACAAGTTTTGAGTTTGCATAAACATTGTACATTGTAAGAAATATGATAATAAATGTATCCGAAATAAGATCACAATATGTCTTTAACTCGACCGATATGTAAGAAATATAATTAACAAATGTAAAAAGTGTATATCTGTATATCTTCATTTCAATAACTCAGTCATTGTTTAATGTGTGTGTGTGTGTGTGTGTGTGTGTATATATATATATATATATATATATATATATATATATATATATATATATATATATATAGAAAGACTGAAATAAATTGTTTTCTTCGTAACTTCGAGTTCTAATTTCGAGGGGAGCTTCACTTTCAATTAGTGAGCTGAGCTTCAGAGTAACACTTTAAAGGTTTTATAAAAGAATAAAAACTGATGGTCATTGGTCCGAGCGCTCTATAATATGCGTCTAGTAGTCTCAAACACTTCGAAACTATTTGGCAGATTTCAAATTCACGGTAATCTAGTGGTCAAAATATGGATGATTTGTAAAATATACGACTTGCTTTGGTTTACAGAGAGTTGAAACAGTCGAACAAATGATCAACATTGTACGTGCAATAATCAAATCCTAGCAAATCTTAGGAAAAATAGACAAGGCATTTTCTGTTCATATGTAATGATAACGTAGGGGGGAGTCATTAATGTTCGGAAAACTTGAAGTACGTGGGAGTAGAAAATTATTTATTGCACTTTATCGGGAATGTTCAACTTGTTTTGACAAAGTGAATAGCATACAAAAGATGTTTATAAAAGTCGATTTTATCCAATAAATGAAATGGTTTTACTTATTTACAGATATTTAAACAGTCAACAAGGGTACTACATGTACTACACATGTTTTCCATTTAATTTCGTATTTTGTTTTTATTTTTCAGAAAAAGATTGAATTAAAAGAAAATACAGTTATTAAATTTTTTCCCCTTTATTTCTTAATATGGGTCTACATGTCTACGAGGTTTTACAAGATATGCTAAACACATTGCACAAATATACTGATGAATGGAACTTATCTGTTAATGAAAGAAAAACTAAATTGTAATTTTTAGAAACGGAAAACGTGTTAAAGATAATTAAAATGGGAATACAATAGCAAATACGTAGAAGAAGTGAATCAATTTAACTATCTTGGTATGTGGTAAACAAAGCAATGTTCATTATATCTAGTAAAATGAAAGATTTGAATTTTAATGTTGAAACTCAATTTATTTATTTTTTATACCTATGTAAAAAGTGCGCTAAGCTATGGTGCTAAAAGAACTGCGAACGTTAACGCCCGTTTTCCGCCTACATTTTACATCCAAATATTTTGGAATGTCTGTCAGATTTTCAAAAACAAAGTTATCTACTAAAAAGTATAAACAATTCCTAATTGATTTATAATAAATAAAATTTGTAGTCAAATGATTATTTTTTAAACGAAAGTTTTGCTTTACGGAGGGGGGGGGGGGGTTCTAACGAAATTTTCCCTGAAATCGGTCTCTATGATGGAGGAAAATATTATTTAGCGGCCGATATGTGCATAAAACTGAATAAAATGACGTGATTTCTACGGCGAACCGTACGCGCATAATTTACGTTGCCAAATGTGTTGCTAACGCTGGGGGTAATAGAACGTATTATCAACTGTGTCTAAACCAATCAGATCTTAGTATTTAACATGTAAGTATAATAATAAAAAATACAACTCCCGAAAACCAAGTGTCTATAAAGTTATTCAGTTACTATCTACTTCAAATACTAAAGAATTGTGTAATTTACGGAAATATTTATTTATATTATGCAAACAAGCATCGAACATGTGAATAATTAAAATTGATTATGTACACTTTGTTATCCTACTGTATTTAATATGTATAATTATGTTCACATGTATAACCTATGATATATTGTTATTGGTTCACATGCTTATACAATATCTATAAATGATTTTGCAAATAATTTGAAAAATATTTTGAAAATATAGTTTTCAAAGACATTAAAAATAATAAGGAAAAAGGTAATGGAAAATTGTCATTCTACAGCCAATTAATAAGTACACAATATCTAAACAAGCTTAATTTAACCATACATGTACTTAATTTTTTCCATTTCCTAGAAGATTCGATCGTTCTTTTTTGAGTCAAAAATCAGTGTCCTGTATCCCCCTTAAAAGTGCACACAAATTACAGATGGTTGGCAGATATTGCGACGTCTTCGCTAGCCAAGGGATTAGATTGTTCACTTTTTAATAACGCATGCATATACATGTATCTTATTCTTAACCCAGCAACTGTTAGGCCTAAATCAACAAGAAATATTTGTAACTTCATAAGTAAATCTAACGTTATGTACTGTAATTATATCTGTATATATACTGTATGTAGATGTATGACTTGTGCCACATATGTGGCTTTTGTCAATAAATTGAAATTATTTTAGTAGGAGTTTTTAATCCGCAACTGAATTATTACAAAAAATGTTATTTTTACCTCGATTCCAAATTAAGATCCACCACTTAGACTAGCTATGACGTAGCATGACATTGCACCTATCTACGAAAGGTCACTGTCGAGGTTTTTGACCTCCCAAAGCATGTTTGTTTGTTGATCTTGCAATAACCGTGACAAGAGTTAAATTATTTATGTTAGTGTCACATTGAAAGAGACGAAAATATTCAGATCATAAAAAAATTAATCAAATTCATATCACTGCAAAGGTTCCGGTATCGAATCAGCTGTTGCAAGTGCGGTATTACGTGACACATTTCTAATTTTAGTTGTTTACTTTTTGTAACGAGCGCCGACCTCACCAAGGGAGAAATAGAAGACGGAATATGATTGGTTCGGCAATTTGACCTATATTTTAGGTAAGTTGTTTACAGGTTACGGACAAATTTGTAATTTCTCTTTTTATTAGGAATCATATTTTCAAAGTTTAAATTGAAAATGATTAACATTAGTTTTTTGCTTATTTTGAGTACTTAATATTTGATATTAAATGCGTACTTTCTCCGAAAATGCTCGCAAAAGTATTTGACACCAGCTGAATTGCAATATATTTGAGCCAATGAAATCGCTTGTAAGAAATTTTATGTTAAATTTGGGTCAGTGCTGGTTGTGAATAATTGGGTCACTCAGTCATGGAGAGTTCACATACACGAGATAATTGACCGACTGTCTAAATTGAAGTGAGGACCCGGGGACATAAACACCCTCCTTCTCAAGGTTCCCCGTCTTACATCCACCCAGGTAAGTCTGTTATTTTTATGCAGGTAACGAATTGGCTGCGTAACCGGTGTATTCTGTGAATATTTTGTGATATGGACAAAATAACTTGGGATAATGTCACGTCTAATCATGTTTAATGTTAATTACAGACAACAAAGAAGTTGTTTACTCGTTTTATTAACATTTTTATATCATTCCGAGTTTACTCTAAATCGGTAGCCATGATTAGCCGGCGTTTGCACAAATGCATTTTAATAATAACAACCTTTAATATCAATGTGCATTAGACCAATATTGCACGTCAGTTTGATGTTTATTGTAATTTTATGCACACAATCTTAAACTATATAAGTAAATTACATTAGCATATGTACATATTCTTGTGTTCATGGTGGTGTCGCTGATTTCTAGAAAACGTAGATCTGGAGGTTATTGCATAATCAGGGCTGGGGGTGGGACAGTGATGTAATAATGACTGCACACTGTGCAAAATAGACAGACATTTAAAGGAAGTGTCTACTAGTGTCTGTAAGTGTTACTTTAAAAAGTGAATTGTCGATTTTGAATCTTAAAAATATCATGGACATAATATTAAAAATAACCAAAGGTCTGTGATGGGTTTTTCCTCCCTAAAATTTCCTCTGTTTATGATAGTGATGAAAGAATCATAGATACAGGTCTGTCTGCACACTAGTGATTGAACATGGTGGTTACTTGTGACTGCATTGGACATGTGTTCTTTTGTTTTCAAGACATCTTCACCCTTATACCCCTAATAAACACCTACGTCTCATGCTTCATGGCCCAGTAGCTCTAAAATTACAAGCCCACACTTGACCCAAAATAGAAACTTTAGAAAAAGATATTGAGTCATGTAACAAAGGGAAGTGGCAGTCTAACTGAACTATTTTTTGATTCGCAAATTCAGCATGACTTTACTCCTATAATGATTGTTGAATAACTCTTTTTTGGTCAGAAGTTCAGGTATTTTGAAAAGGTTTTGAGTAAAGGTGCAGAGTCCCTTTGAATACACTCTGTAACAAAATCTTCAGAATCTTGATTAAAATAGTGGTCCGATTCTATAATTAACCTAAAAATAGTGGCCCGATTCTATAATTATCCTAAAAATAGTGGCCCGTTTCTATAATTATTCATAGTGGTTGATGATGATAGATATATATAAGGCAAGCCCAAGTACACGAAAGAGAAAGTGTCAAGGGAATCCCAACTTACATGATGTAATGACTTCACTTGCTACATGTACAATTTGAATCAAGTATGGTGGGAATAACAAAAATACATGGGACTGTAAGGAAAACCAATGTTTAAGTTGAAAATACTTGATTATTTAAATTAACTAAGTAAGTGGAAAACTTATTATAGATAGTCTGAAAGTTTTTTTTCTTAATTCATTTTTGTGACAATATTTCACTATATGGCTGTAGTTTTACAACACAGCTAATGCCAGAGTTTTAAAAAAGTTTTGTCAATCAACCATCTTATCATACAAACTTATGAGAGGGGTCATCAAGAATATGCTACATTCCATAGTAAGAATCATGCATTTTTAGATGATCATAAACAGTTCTGAAGTGCATGCAGTGGAGTCAATTCAAAAGTAACCAAATCAGAGTGAAATTGTACAAACTTTAATACTTTTTTAAAACATGAAATGACAATTTTTAACAATTGAAGTACAGTAAAATAAGTTTTGTTTAAGTGTTTACCAATATAACAGACTTGCAGATAAATTGATGGTTATATACATAGGAAGCATATTTATAATTCCATGTAATTTTTCATGGTTTTAAAAAACTATGATATGAAAAATTTGAGGATACTAAGAGGGAACTGGTGACAAAATGTATGCAGATTTTGTATATCTTAGGTACCTTGGAGTATAGGATATTGCAAAAGAGAATACAAGTAGTCAAATGGAGAAACCCCTTAAAATATTGTTTGTCCTTTAAAAAGCTACAATGGGGGGGGGGGGTTATGATTGAGCAGTTTAGAGCTGAATGCAATTAGTACTGTAATGATATATAAAAATGAGTGTTGTTACCTTTACTAAAAGGATTATGTAGATATCCAATGTCTTAAAGGGGATATTCATGTATGTATTATATAAAGGATGCTGCTCTTTAATTTATCAACATTTTATTCATATTTCAATTTTAAAGTCAGGGAAAAAGAAAAATGAATTGATGTGAGTGATGTTAACTTTAAAGAGCTTGTGAAGAAAGATTGATATCATTAAAGTGTATCATAGTTCACAGAAATGTTTATCCTTGTACATACAAAGTCACAATACACCTATGTCAGTAGGTCATAGGGGCCATTTTCTGTGCTTGAGCAAACAAGGCAGGAATTTGTGCAATGTGGTGGAAATTCTGAGAAAATTCAACCAAACCCTAGATCTCTTTTCTGGTTGTTCTGTTTAAGGAAATAGAGAGTACATGGCTGTAGTGTTATGTTCTAGCTGTCTATACCAGTATCAGGGATGTCCATCAAGATCATCATGGATGTTGTTTTATAGTTCTTGATAATTTGTTGATAGTTGTCTTATTACTCGTTTAATAAATGATATATCATGCATATTAAGTGTATAGTTTGTGAATATCTAAGTAGAGACAACAAATAACCAAAAGGATTATTGGTCCAAAATGAGACCCACTGAATTTTTAGATATCCCAATTCATGGCAAAAATTCAGAAATATTTATCCAGTAGCTGGTCTGTTGAATAATTCTGCATTTCTCAATAATCTTGACTGTAAAAAAAATACCCCCCCCCCCAAAAAAAAATAAATAAATAAAAACACCAAAAAAAACCACCAAGAAAAAAAAATGAATAAAAAACAAAATACAAGTAAATGATGATTTATCAATTGAACACTATATAGGTAGCATCTTAAACATTATAGATTCAAAGAAGAGGTAAACAAATAAAACCCAGCTTGCCCTGTTTCATGGTTGAATGTCCAAACTTTCTATCTTAGTCATCAGACATGGAGGTCACTGACTTGAGTATTTATGCGTACATGGTATTGAAGGTGTACATTTGTTTTGTGTGTGAAGGAAAGCGTCTGAATATGCCAATATTAAAGTTGACTTCTTCATGCTTGGTATGGTAAAAAGCATGAACAGAATCCAAAGGCGCCCGCAAATCTCAGGTTGTAGACAGGGATTAGGATTTAGAAGAAGGGAAAATAGTCCTTGACTTGTTAAGCAATAAGTACAAAAGCAGAAGATTTGTTCAGCTGTGGGAACTGTATAGTTGCTCTTTGCATGAAGATGTTCATGAGGTTTTTTGTAGATGAAACTGCTGTCAGCAAGGTTGGCAATCAGGGTTGCAATAAACAAAAAGTTAATTGCTCTTGGAGGCATAAATCTTCTACATGTTAAGTTTTATGGGAGGTATTGGGTGGATCTCGCTGAAAGCTGGTAGACATTGATATAAGGTGTTTATCCTTTGCTCTGAACTCTTGATTTTTTACTACTGACTCATAGATGTGCAATGATAAAAGAGCAAATAAACTGTGAACACAGATGTTTTGATGTCTCCTTTCCTGGCCCTCAAGAATTGAAAATTAAAACAAAAGGAATATTTAAAAATCTTGCAAGCAGAAATAATATCAATTGAAATTTAAGTTATAAACAATCTAAGTACCGTAGTTGCATGGGTACAAACAGTATCCCATTCTGGCATTTGAATATTTTTCTTTGAGGAAAAAGAACAAGTGTAAAAATACTGGTTTTTTTTTGAAACAGTAATAAGTTGATATATTGTAACTAAGCAGTTGCTAGAAACAATGCATGTGCTGACTGCACTTTACTTGCAAGACAAAGAAGTTTGTTTATAAAGACCAGATTTTTTAGTTTAAGTTGAATGTAATCCAGTAGTTTGTAAGAATAGCATGTGGGTTTTTGCCCCTATGGAATGCCAACAATGAATTGAATTTTACAAATCTTTGGCCATGCCACATGTGCATGATCATTTAAAGAACAAACAATTTACTTTTAAAAGTATTAATTGATCCACAAAATGCATGCATGCACTTTTTGAAAGCATGTTCATGAAAAAAGCCCTATTTGTTTAGAATATGAAAGAAAGATAAAATAGATGCTGAGGCATTTGTAAATAACAACAGTCACATTTGAAACGAAAACAATACATAATATGTTTAAGTTGCTTTGCCATTTTTCAATTTTTTTTTTATCTTAATGTCAGATTGGTTCATCCATACATTACAGATAGTTAATCGATGCTCATGAATGTACTTTAATGAACCTGTAAGCAAATTAACTATTGTGATGTCATATGACCATTCTAATTTCGATAAATTTTCTGTTGTTTACATGTTAAAGTTGTTGCCTATTGTAATCTATTGGTTGGAGAGCTTGCTTTTCTGTCTACTAACTGTAATACATAGCTGAGAAGTGCATTTTTTTACTGTATACATCTACCTTATCATTAACATATTTTCTCTCTCCCTTTTTTAGCAGCTGTAGATGGTGAATCGAGGGATTCCTAACATGGATTGAAACTTGATCCGTAAGTCACTTAATGCAAACAGAAGTCATTTATAGACTAGTAGACACTGAAGGTTTTGTACTTTGGAAGCCGGTCGGTCGCTTTGTTTTCCTGAGTAAGGGCCTTGCAGCAATAAGTATAGAGAGTCACAAAGTGAAAAACAAAGCTATAAAATTGTTTGAATAACCTGGTTGGTAACACGTGTTTGGGGTGGCCATGTTGCATAACATACATGCTTGTGAATTTGACTCAGGTGGCCCCATTTACAAAAAATGAAGAGCCAATAAAAAGTTAAATAACATGACCTGGACATTTATAAAGGAGATCTGTCTTTTTAACTGACAGGATGAATTTTTTGGTCCGCCTACCATTGCTTATGAATTATTCTATGCTAATTAACTATACAAATATACATTTAATTTTTATTTCACTTGTGTGTTATTGTTTATTTTATAGGTGAAATGGTCTAACTTGAGTCCTACCTGGATAAAACTTAACTTAAAGACATATTTCAGCATAATATGACAACGATGGGAAAAGAAGCAAGTTTGGATGGATTAGGTAATGACAGAGAAATTAAGAAAGCAGGCATGCATGAATTGATACTAAAATAACATTAATCGACTAGAGATATCGTTTGATCAGTATATTTGTGCATACAGAAAATATTGTTTACCTGCATATTTTGTTTAGAAGGTTGTTATACAAAGGGAGTCAAAAAGCATGGATAATTATGGGGTTGCATTCTTAAGAATTTTAAATATTACATAATGTTACATAATAGTAAGTTCAAGGCCTTGAACCTTTTTTACAAAACTGAAAAGGTTATGAATTGCTGTGCTAATGCATTTCTTACTAATTGATATGTTTTTGCCCATTACAAAGCTTAGAGCTTATCTGTTTTTATCTTACGATATATATTTTCAATTAAGTTTTGTTGGATATCAGTTTCTATTGAATCAACAAGAGTACTTGTATTTACTGTAAATAACTTGCTCCAAAAGGTTAACCTTTAGCTGAATTTTTGGTCATAATAAGTTTGATATCCTTGATGTACAATATATATAGAAATTGAAATAAATGCAAATTTAATTGTTTTCCAGGGGAACATTATACCCATGGCAATTTATACATGTATATTCTCTGATCTGTCTTCCAGAGACAAAAAATATTCCTGAATGAATCGTTAAAGATTATCTTCAAAAATAAACTCTTCAGGAAGAAACATATAACACCAATTCTAAATTATTCAAGTTACCATATTTCAAATTGATTTACACGTAGTGCTGCTAGAGGTGATTGAACCCATGACCCCATAAAGGCAAAGACTGGTCATGTTTAGCTTTACGATGTAAAATTTATATACATTAGATGCAATCTTTTAGAAAGCGTTAGCAATTCAAAGAAAATATGTACAAAAGTACAAAACAAAACAAAATATCTTTTAGACAGTAATCTTCCTCACTGAATGGGTGGATCAAGCATCTACAAACTTCCGTTATCTCGAACTAGACGAGACTGCTTAAAACTTCGAGGTATTCCAGATATTGAGGGTAAAATACTTGAAAAATAAGTGGTTGGGACTTACAAATCACTTTGACATATCCATTGTATTCGAGATATCAGTGTTCGAGAAATCTAAGTTCAACTGTATATAAAATTCTTTATACATGTAAATATACAACATTTTTTGAAAAATAAAGTTTTCTTGTTATGTCACAAATGAGATTATTTTATTCTTATGCCCTGAAATCAGCTGAATCATGCCCAAAAAAGTGGTATTGCCCTCTGGAAGCAGTTATATATCACAGGAAATAGTTATATTGCCCTCCCGAAACTGTTATATCACTTTACCATGCAATTATTCTGCATATTAATTATATCAGGTTTGAAATTCAAAGAGTCAATTGATTTCGTAAAAGTTCCTCGAAAATCAAAATGTCAGGACAATGTCTGCGACTCTTTCCTTTGAATTCAAAGGAATTTGTTTAATTGATGAGAAACATAAAAGAGTGATAGACGTCAATTTTTACAATTTAAGGGAAAAGGAAAAAATGGCCTGTCTCCCGAAATTTAATCAGTCATTAAAACAACTGCAGCGTTAATGTACATTATCGTTATATTTTAAACTTTAAAGTAGCGATCAACTTTTAAAAAAACAGTATACATTGATTTGTAAGATATGACATATATCACTTAATTACCAGTATATTGTTATTGAAATAAATATGTCCGTAAACTGATTTTGATTTTTTTAAAACTTGGGTGACAATACATGTACCAGACATTGGTCAAGATAACACTCCAGGGCTTTACTGTCGCCTCGGGGCAAATATTCTGGTATGTCGCCCTCGAAGCCATGTAATACATGTATTTGTATAATGTTGTTGTTTAATTCTTCTTCACTGTTTCAGCAGAGTAAACCAGCCTCTTTGCTGATATATAATGAATATCAAATTAATGAAAAATAATTATTTTATAATGTTCATTAAGAGGTAAGGGGCATTTCTAGGCTATATACTTTTTGGGAGTTGATTTTAATCAACTCTTCTATGCAGTTACTCTGGCAAACCGAAAGTGAAACAGTGTTTGGACCTATAAGCACAAATCATCACCGCTGACAAGAGTTAGTTCTTGAAATAATGGATAAATGCGGTGTAATGTATGCTGAACCATTGTTTTTCAAGAAAACATATTTATAAATACCTTGAAAAACAATAGTACGAACAATTTAGATATTTTTTGTAGTCGTATGTATTCCTACGCCAGAGCATTCAACCAGACACTCGGCTGTCTCCGTAAATCTCAGACAAGCAGAGAGTCTCTCTTGGTAGTCGGAGATTAACGGAGACAGCCGAGCGTCTGGTTGAACGATACTAGAGTTCAATATTGCTTGAATCCAGACATGTGTACAATTTTTTTTTTTTTGATAATAGTTTGATGGAATTAATAATATCTTTAAATACTAGTATTACACAACATGATTCATATGGGGTTTTCTCGAAATTCTTGTAGGAAAAGTCAGAGAATTCATATTATAAAAATGTGCGTAATTTGAATAGAGATTAGAAATCACTTGTCATGCTAAATAACATATCGTTGATTCTAAAATAAATAATAATCAATAAAATCAACTCCCGTCAGTACTTCAGTACTTTGATTTCTATTTAACTTCTGTATAAAATAATGATACATGTAATAAACTGTTCAATCTTTACATCTTTGTCCCAATGTAGTGTAAACCAATCCATGTGATGATATATTAATACCATATATCTGATAGTTATTATTTTATCTTGTCAATTTAGAGGTCATGGACATTTTTTTGGTCTATTTTTTTTGTCTTTTTGACTGCTCACTTTATCGATACTGTAGCACCGTTTATTATTTATTTATTAAAAGACGACCAATGTACATACATTTGATAATTTAATTAAAATTTTTAAAATACAGTGTATAGTGAACTGAGTGAATTTTTTTTAGATCATTTAAAAATACCAGCACAAATCTAGAAAGACAAGCAAAATTAACTTACCTTGGAAAACCTGGCCAAGAAAATCAGTATGACACAATGTGCCTTTATTTTCTTCAGATCTTAAAGATGTTACCTATCTGTGAAAAACTTGACAAAAATCCCTATTTTCCAAACAATTAGACATAGCAACATAGAACTGAGATTGTTAATTTGGTCTGTGTTGCTATGGTTATTGTTATTTCAGTGTCCCAATTCTGTGTATAGATTAACGTCATATTCATTAGCAACCTTATTATTACCTTGAGTATTTTAGCACATAATTTCTGTGGATCACAAACTACTTCATATGCCATAGTCAACTTGTGACAAATTGATGCGAATTATTTTGTCCTGTATACAGTGAACAAAACAATGGCGGTGTTGTGAAATTGCGGCCAAAAAATAGTGATTTTGTTCTCTTTATTCATTGTATATTCAGTGGAGATAAAAAAATTCATGGAAAATGTTTAATTTAATTCAACTTTTGAATCAGATGAGAGGATTGGGGAAATGTAATGAAGAAGCAGGTACTTTAATAGTTCTTATGAATTTATGTTCACAGTTATCAAAATTAACCATTTTTTTCATGTTGAAACTTTAGTTTCATGGTTTGATTAGTTCTACACAAAACTAATTTAAAGCTATAATTTTGATTTAATTTTGAAATTCTTATTTTTAAGATAAAACAACATTTCAAAATTCAAATAATGCTTGGAAGGGCAATGAAGTATATAAGTATATATGACTATATATAGAAAACATATACTGTAAAAGTGGTTTTTTAAGCTGGTAGTTAAGTACGCGTTTTCTATATTCAAACAATACACGTGGGTATTAAATACGCGGAAACGTGAGTTACCACTCTAAAAATAGGATTTTTTACCATACGCACAGGGATATTTTATGCGGTTTTCAGCTTATTGCGTAACTACTGTAATTTTTCCCATGTGTAAATTACCACTTTTACAGTATTTTAGCATGTGCAGGACATAGAGGACTATATTTGGTATGGTCGAATATTTGACCCCAATTTTAACCAATTTTTAAATAGTATCGTATACAAATCAAATCTTCAAAAATCATTGTACAGAGGATGCCTATCACTTTAATATTGGTTTTAGTCATCATTGCTCATTCGGTGTTTATCTATGACGTCACCTAAATGACCCAATTCCCGCAATTTTGCAAACAAATGAAAATATTGCCATTTTTTCTTTATATTTTGCATTCGGAAGAGTAAAGCTCAACTCTGCTCAATTTTAACATATGATTTTGTTCATATGGTACTGGAGCAAGTTAAAAACCATCAGAAAACACCCATATTTTGCTACAAAACATCAATTTATCAAAATAATACAACCTTCATGACGTCAATTCTACATTATGACGTCACTGTGGTGATAACCTTTTACACAATTAATCTTCCACCTTATTTTTAAATTTTAAATCTCTTTTTAAAACTTTAATTTTGGGGGCGAAAAATGCATAATACATGTACCGCACTTAGTCCTTTGATGATATAAACTCTAGGCTTGAGTATCGCCAGCTACCTCACGATATGATATGTATCACGATACATGTATATCAATGCGATACATCATGTATCACGATATAGTTGTCAACTATAAATAAACTGGTATCTATGTTGCCTACCTCTACAAGAAATAGTACTGAATGAAGAAATATGTCAAATATTTACAAAATCAATCGACAAACTGTAGATATAAAGTTCAATTGATGAACAAATTATTTCTAACTTTAATTGAAATTTCTTAATGTCTTCCTGTTATGTATACTATGTAACTATTCTAGAAAGTCAATGAAACTTAACTCATTTAGTGTATCACGATACACATGTGACGATACGATACGCGTATTGTGGGCCCTTGCGATCAATACGATCAATATATTGCCGTATTGTTACACCTCTAATAAACTCCGATTATTAAAAGCTGTCAATGACTAGCGAGATTTCAGAGCTTTGCTTTACAGTGAATGGAAACTGATAATTAGATGCTGTGTTTAAAACCAAATCTTAATTTCAGATTAATATGGGTGTAAAACCAACAGTTATTGACATAGAACCTGGCATTTTTTAATATCAAACTTTAATCAATATTTACAGTGAGTGTATATTTTCCCTTATGTTTGCACTGGTAAACTGTAATGTTCAATTTCCTATATTTACATTCAGTGTTTATTTCCCCTTGTTTGCATGGAAAATCTGCGACGTTCAATTTCCTGTAAAAAACTTTGCCTATTCGCGGTGCATGAGCACAAATATAAACGTTATCACGCGTTTTGAATATATTTATTATTGTAAAATTAAATAAAACGTTCAAACGTATATAACCAATTTGATATGTACTTATGAAAAATATTTGTGAAATCAAATCTATCCATTAATAAAAAAAGATTTTTCTCGAAAAAGTTTCTGGCACTATATTTTTAGTCGCGAAAGCGGACAAAATAACATGTTGATATGGCTGTTTCATGTACGTTTCATATCCCTGACTAAAAGCGTATACAATGGATTTATTTTCAACGATACACAAATACTTCATACAAATAAACATCAATATGAATATATATATAAGCATTGAATGCTTATTTTTGGATGTTGTTGGTCCTATAACACACCAAGGCTGTGCAGTCGACAAATTATCATCCTGCACAAAGCGCGGTATTCAATTTGTCTGCACAGCCTTGGTGTGTTAAAGGACCGACGACATCCAAAAATAAGCATTCAATGCGTAATTACCGGTAAATGTATCATTACCGTAAATCTGGAAATTTTTACGTCGATTAATTTTTGCGAATCCGAGTCCTAAAGCTATAGATTAATTTTTAAAAAATTTTTGCGAATTGTCATCGGTACTAAAAATAAAAAGCTCTCAAATATTAAATGTCACACATATTGACATGCACTATGTTAGCTAACCTTTGGATATCATATATTACTGCCGCCTCTAATTTTCTCACAAATCATATATGTTTACCACTTTCATTTCTGCAATTTACATGTGTATCTTTTTTAAATTACTGATATATACTATAGCAATGCTAAATAACAGCAGCAAATGCAACAAAACTACCTAAAGGGATCTTGATACTGATTTATAGTGAGATAATTATCCCAATTAGCAGTTCACACCTTCCCATGCGACGGTTTGTGTGCACTACGGAAGGTCACGTGTCAAAAACAGGTGATGTTTTTTCTGTGTCGAGCAAGTGAGAATGAGAGGAAAATGACGACATTCACTGATTAAGCAAGAAATTCAAAATACTGTAAAAAAAAATTATATTCCGTGAATATTGGTGTCCCGCCGGTACTCTTTGAATGGGTAAAAAAAAATAATGATACATTCTGCGTAATGCCGGTACATATCATATATAAATGAATAAATCACACATGCACTGTCATCAGTATACATGTACATTTAAGATAGACATGAGGCTGCCAGTCAATCAAAGATACCGATTGTGAGTGAAGCCCTTCTTCACACCCTGGTTATAGCTAGGGGGTAATTACCTGGTTATATAAACAGGTTTTTTAAATGACTACTACTTACGGACACCTGTTCATATAGTAAGGAGTGGAGACCAGCCTATGTAAAAATTTTCTTTACTTGTTTTTTTATTGTTGATTAATTTTTAGGAAAAAACATTTTGTGAATGCAGAGCACGCGTAAATTTCCTAAAAATTTATCTACAGTAAAAATTTTTGTGAATGCAGAGCACGCGTAAATTTGCTAAAAATTTATCTACAGTAAAAATTTCATGAATTACGGTATATATTTACACTTGTCCGGTTGAAAACGATTAGCACACTTTATTTCCACAAGTTTATTTTAAAATTACATTTGCATACAGAAATGAACAACTGGTTCATGACAACTAATTTCAGTGGTCAGAGATTGCTTAATTATTTCATGAATATTTATCCTTTAATTAGCCTATGAACAAAACCAGATCAAACAAGTTGGTTCTAGTTATGTATTTATTTTTCCTCTGTTACTATTACTATTTTCATATTCATATGAAATACAAAAGATGCATTTTATTAATCAGGCATGGATCATGGTGACTTTTTTGAAAATGCACACAAAAATGAACATTTTGGAGTTCATCAGGATTTTCAAAAAATAGAACCATTTTAACAAGACCTTGGACTTTCATAAGGACGTGGCTATCTATTTCTTGCGTCAAAACAAGTTAAAAATAATGCGGTTTGAAGCAAAATATGCACAGATTGCGTAGTCTTAGCTCAAAAGCCAGACAAATCTTGTTGATTTCAAAGAGCCATGGCTGATTGGCTAGCAATGAAATAGACATGCCTACATCACATTGCTGTTTGACACAACTACCCAAAGTCCAAGCTCTTGTTAAAATGGTTCTATTTGAAAATATAAATACTGGTATTGATATGAACTGTATTTTCCATTGTTCTGCTGATGTTGACTTTTTGTTGTCTCTTATTGCAGAGTTTGATGGGGACACTGTACTGTGTAGAGTATGTGGAGATAAAGCCAGTGGGTTTCATTATGGAGTGCATGCTTGTGAAGGATGCAAGGTAGGTGCATTGGATATGCTGAGTTGGTTTTTTGGTGATTTTACTAAATCTCCGAATCTTAGTAAATCTATGACAGTGTAGTCAATCTAAGACAAGTCTTACTTAATGTACATGCACCCACAGTTTAGGATTGCACTAGAAAACCGAAATAAGCAATTCATCTTTTCAATCCAAATACTTTTCCTGATGATAGTTGGCTGTATATTTGTCAATATCTTTTTCTTTTAATTCTTATTTGCACTCTCATTTAGAAAAATAAGGTATGATCAGTGGGATTGTTAGCTTCAGGAAAAAAACCTAAAGATAGATGGATTTCATCTTTCATTCTTAACTCAGAACCACAGAACCATTAATTTGTAAACCCTCCTTCTTTAATTTACAAGTAAACAAGATGTGTGCTATCACCTTTGTTAACCTTTATGTTCAAAATCAAAAATGGTGGACATATTTTGAACATCATAACAAGGCACTGAGCATTTTATATACATATGATTGGTAAGTAGCTCATTGGGTCAAGTTTGGGACATTGTATCTCAGTTGAGTGATGTGGCCCATGGGCCTCTTGTTCTTGATATTGATCATGTTGATAGAAAAGACAAAGTTAGAAATGGAAAAACTTATACTTGCATTGGAGTTACATTATGTATGCATGACTTTTGTGTGACATAATTTTCCATTGCATATGAGTTCTAACTGAGTAGAAAAGCTTGTAGTTAAAATCATCCCTCAAGTGTGTTAAGTATGTGACATTATGAATAGCAAAACACTTTATATATCACTTTATATTGAGAAAATGTTTAATATCACATGTAAAAATTTGCAGGGATTTTTCCGTCGCAGCATACAGCAAAAGATACAGTACCGACCATGTCTTAAAAATCAACAGTGCAATATCATGAGGGTCAACAGAAATCGCTGTCAATACTGCAGGTGTGTACTGGTCAAGTGGTTGAGATTCTTTCTCCTCAATCATTGGAGATGGACTTGTGATCAAATACTGTCCTCTTAAAAAGATTACATACACAGTCAAACTTTGTTATCTCGAACTAGATGGGGCTGTTTAAAAACTTCGAGATATCCGAGCATTTGAGATATTGAGGGTAAAATACTTTAAAAATGAGTGGTTGAGACTTACAAATTACTTCAACATATCCAATGTATTCGAGATATCGGTGTTCGAGATATCGAAGTTCAACTGTAGTTCTGTATTCTATATCGCTTAAATTGTTTTGTAGCTTACTGACTGGTAGAGCAAACTACACAATGTTTTGAAATAGATTAAGCATGACCCTTTTCAAACTTAAATGCAATTGCTAATTTTGGTTATCTGCTCTTCATCTCTTTATCAAAAAAGAGAAAGGCTGGAAATGTGAAAAAGATTTAAGAACGCATATGCCTCGCTGATAGATAAAGTAGATAGTAAAAAAAGACTGCCAGTAGGAAAGTTGAGCTAGTGTCTCGTGTCATAACTGATGTTTTAAGCTACGGTCATGACTTTTTGTACAACCCTAGGTTTAACTGATCGCAAAGTAAAAAAAAAAACCTAAAAATATATTACTCTATCATACACAAAACAAGTGATATGATTTATTCCAAAAAATTGCAAATTTCTTTCACTCCGTTTACTTTTCAAACCCTTTAAACATACAAGTTACATCAAAAGCATTTTCAGAGGAGTGAGATTTTCATCTCCATTAAGAGTGACTAAAGCAACATGGCTATATCTTTGTAAAGGATTGAATTATAGATTTAAAACAAAACATCAACAATCCAGAGATGACGTCACGGTACGGCGACTCTCCTTACCTAATGTTCTTTAGAAATTTTATCTTCAGAAGTTATTAATTTTTGCATTGAAATTATCAGATCTGAATTAAAATAGGTAGATGTTTCAAACTGCATATCTTTGTCGCTTTACGGAAAGATTTTATAATTTTATTACATCTGTGACATTACTTTTAGCTCAACTCTCATACTTTTGAAAAAGTAAGTGCTTCTACTGATTATATAATTATGAACAATTTGCTACTTTCTACCATCAGATTGAAGAAATGCATTGCAGTTGGAATGTCTCGAGATGGTAAGAGAATTTAAAAATCTTAATTGATTATTTAAATTCTTTAAATGTTGTGTAAATCAATGTAATAAGCATTTGAAACTGGCAAATAGAGAGTTTTTGCAATTTGCAATTGGTCTTTGTCCGTCATTGTGCATCGTTCGTTAACATTTTTACATTTTTAACTTCTTGAAAGCTTCAAGGCCAATTGTTACCATTTTTTGTATGAAACATCTCTATGGTAAGAGAATCTAATTTGTGAAATTCATAGCTTTATTACCCCAGGGGCCTCAGAAGCGGGACCAAATATGCCCCCCAAAAAAGCCAAATTTTCAAAAATCTTCTACTCAATCCACTCCCACACATGTGGGGGAAAAACTAAATGCATGGTTATGATGCCCATAAAGCTCTCTACCAAAATTGTGAAATTCATGGCCCCTGGGTCAGGGGTTCAGACCCTAGGGTTGGGCCAATATGGCAATATAGTAAAAATGTATTTAATCTTTTCCCATTTATATTTGAGAAAAACAAAAATGCTTTGTTATAATGTCCATGAAGCCCTCTGAAATTTATGACCCCTAGGTCGCTGTAGGTTTCAACCAATCGATAAACAGAGTGTGTCAATTTCAGTCCTGTCAGTTTCAGCCGCTGTAGATTTTGACCAATGGATAAATGTGTTGATTTCAGTATGGCCGTTTCTTTAGAGCTATGATAACTATAAGTTTCCGTAAGAAATAGAGGGAATCATACTCAGTAGATGTAAATATAAAAGATTGACCATTAAAGACCTGCAGGTCTGTTTACAATTTTTGGCAGCTGGAGCTAAGGTCTAGATAATCTGAGATTCCTCCGACTCTTGAACCACACACATCCCACCCCCATTTTCATGAATGAATCTTTTTCAAACATCAAATAATAAAAGTGGGGTAACAGTCAGAGGAGTCTCAGATTAGGGTTAAGACTTCAAAATGAAGCTTATAATGCATAAATGAGACTCTGACATGTCAATCTAAGGACTATGGTGCTCAGGTGACCATTAAAGCCTGTGGGCCTCGTCTATTTTACTCTTTAATGTCTTATTATCACCTTTTTGTTTTCAAGTCTCTTGAAATATTGAATACAGATTTTACATTTGTAACTGCTGGGTTTTTTTTCAAGTCTTTGATCCCCAAGGGAAAGTTTTAGTGCCCAATCTGAAATATATAGCAAAATCAGTGGGGACAATTATTGAATCACATCAAAATGCTGTAATCATATTACATTTGGCTATATATTTAATCTTATTTGATGAGAGACTTTTCTGCAATTAATCTAATACATGTAGCATTATCGTTTTAATTTCTAGTTGATATGTGATGTGGACTAATAATTATGTTTTTTATTCCCTACGATACATTATCGAAACAACCATATTTTCTTTGACAGCTGTACGCTTTGGCCGAGTTCCAAAGAAGGAGAAAGCTCGCATCATTGAACAAATGCAGAAGAACACGATGCACTCACAGACAAGTCAGATGATGACGATGTTTCAGAACAGCCGGGATCTCATTCAGGCAATCGTTACGGCTCACCACCACACGTGTGTCTTCACCCACGGCAATGTGCGGCAGATGAGGGAAGACGCCATCAAGAATAACAACTTTGTCAACTGCCCTGCTCAAATGGTAACAACTTCCATATTTCTGTTTTATAAGGAAAGCATTATCGTAACAATGGTTAAAATGTAATTAGTTCTCTGGTAAAACTGCGAGACACGATAGGTTCCCTCTCCATCTTCCTCCTGTCTGTCCGTCACAGCACCATACCTTGTTCCTGCTTTATGGTTTTAAGAAATGATGTTTCAAGTATGAATATAGGTATGTTTGATGTACAAGTGTTATAACATATAATTCTTACATTTGTCTTGTTTTTCGGTTTGGGTTTGTGCTACTCTTAATATACATTTGGGAAATAGTGTAAACATACATGTATTATATTTGGCGTGTACGATATTTGGCGGAAAATGATTTTTTCATCAATTTGCTTTGATTTGAATTAACGTATTTCTGGATGCACCTATTCTTATACATACATGTATATGATTGGCATTTAGCGGTATACGTGATTTAGTGGAAGCTGCTTTCTGTTTACAGTATCCTGTGATTATCAGCTTTACCGTTAATGAAAGCTTTTATTATGAAGCCATGCACAGCGTATTTGGAAAGATAACATCAAATACGTATGTTTTCTTTCACATCATCAGTAAAGTTACATTTTTAGCCGGGTTTTCCAAAGGAAAAATCCAGTTATTGAAATGGTGAAAATGGCGGGCGGCTGCCAAAAGGGTACCCCCATTGTACAGATAACTCCTCCAACAGTTTTCAAGATAGGAAATTGTTCTTTTGCAGATCAATTGTACATATATCAGAGTTGTGCATATTGCTAGGATTTTGATTTCTGATAATGAATGAAAAGAATACCAGCTGTTGAACTTAGTTATTTTTCGGCAAAAATATTGCATATAGAGTACCCCATTTCTCTGGATAGATAGTGTTCATCAATTTCAGGGTTGACATATGGGTTATGGATACTGTTCACACAAAAGAAAACCCAGTTTTCTCTTGTTTAGCATTGATACAGTACAGTCAGGCAATGTACAGTATACTTTCTACATTCATAGTAATTTGACATGTTATTTATAAACACATTAGATAATTATAATTATTGTTAAGATATTCAAAAACACTTAAACTTTTCCTGCATTGGAGGCAGACATGTATTTTCTGTCCCCCAGTATACAACATTTTGTTTTTATTATGAGCTTTAAGGTTCTTTTGGACTAGAAGGATGTGGATTGTTAAATGTATGATCTTAGTTCCTCCAGTCCTCATTGATGGGACCAAAACTGCCAAAAATGAAACTCAAATTTCAAAGTTCTCTATGTGGGAGGAAGTAATTTTGTCCATGAAACCCTTTTATGCCAAAATTGTATTATGTATTTAGTGGAAGGTTAGACAAGGAGTACTACCATAGTTATAGTTTATGGCTTATGAATTGTTAACAAGACCTGATGGCTAAATTTTTACCACCCATCCTCCTTAATTTGTAATTGATTGGTTAGCTTGAAAACAGTTCAGATCTTTATTCCCAGTCTATAAGCATGGAAAAACATATTGTACATGTACTAGTATACAATTAACTGGTTGCTGATAGTGTCAGCGTATTGGCTTTTTGTTTGTCATACTACGTGTTCAGACACCTGCATCAACATACCGGTACAGTCCAGATGTTCTTAACTTCCTTCTAACTACGTTGGTAGATATTGATTAAAAAAACACACTCAGAAATTATTTGCCATTGCTTATGAAGAGAAGAATGAAAAAATATAGAATAGAGAAAGATATATGTATTATCTTTTCTTCAGCAAAGAAAATAAAGCTTTTATGATTGAATATCATACTAATTTTCATCAAAATTCCTTTCACAGATGTTAGAGCTTGCCACAACTAAATATCAGACACATTGATCTGTATCACACTACAACATACTTGTGCAGTTTAAATAAAATGATAATTGATTGGACTTTCTGAATTGAAAGGGCAGTTAGGGAGACTGTGAGGGCCAACACAGGGAGATTGTGAGGGCCACAATTAGGGAGACTGTGAGGGCCAACACAGTAAGGGAGACTGTGAGGGCCACAGTTAGGGAGACTGTGAGGGCCAACACAGTTAGAGAGACTGAGAGGGCCACAGTTAGGGAGACTGTGAGGGCCAACACAGTTAAGGAGACTGCGAGGACCACAGTTAGAGAGATTGTGAGGGCCAACACCCTGTCTATACTACTAAATTCGCTAAAGAAAAAAAACAAAACGCAATTGACCGTACAGTTGTCTAGTTTACTGAACTAATCACAAATGACGTCTATTAAGCACTTTAAGGAGGGATGGGACTCTTCCATTTTGTGACATTATTTTGTTTTGCTGATTATATTTTGGTTATGATGTACTTTTATCCACATAAATATCTCAAGGTGTCCCCATACCACCTTAAGAATCTCTTGCAATTTGTAATCCACATTAAATACAGTTAAATTTGCCAAACTCTTTTTTGTCTGGGAGTAGGAAAAAGTCTATATAATGGCCACACAACCATTGAGCTTTATTAATGTAACTCCTTATGATCTGTTTCAGGCCTGCCCTCTGAATGGTAACGTAACACAATCGTCAGAGGACACACAGGGCTGGTCGGATATGTCCGAGTTCTTCACGCCTGCCATCAAGTCCGTTGTGGATTTTGCCAAAGCTATTCCTGGATTCTGCTTTTTAAGCCAAGATGATCAAGTGACTCTGTTAAAGGTAATTTAGTATACTCTGCAAAGGTTAACTCCATTTAATGCTAGACTGAATAATGTGGGAATTTGAAATGAAATTATTTTGATGGAATGTCTTTGTTTCATTTGAGATTTTTGTTGTCTACATAGTGGTTAAGTGTAAAAATAACAATTGATTAAGAGAAATTGCATGACAGGTTTTTTTTATAACTCTATAAATGAAACTTGAAATGTGTGTAGTTTTTCAAATTTAACATGGTAAAACAATAATAACTCTGAAATCATATCTAAATATACATTGTATTTTTTGTTTTGTAGGCAGCTACATTTGAGGTTCTGCTTGTGCGTATGGCGTGCCTCTTTGATCCTGAATCCAACACAATGATGTTCACTTGTGGCAGAATGTTCAAAAGAGAAGTCTCACAGGTATTATAAACTACTGAAATTGTCATATAAGTGACAAGTCTACTTAATCATACAAATGGACAGGGCCAACATTTTCTGGAAAAAAGTTTCCAAAATTATTTTGGTCTCATGTACAAGACAGGAATATTAAGTCAAGATCAGACATTGCTATGACAAGGAGTGCTGAGACTTACTCCGTTTTTTAGATTCTGGACTGTGTTCAAAAGTGACAATATCACTCGTCTGTCTTTTATATGCACTTGAATTTTTTCTTGATGAGATTCAGCATTCCCCCCCCCCCACCCCCCCCCCAATTTTATTTTTTTGGATTCCACATAATCACACATGTAAATGCATGATAAGAAAGGCAAATGAATGATTCATATACTTGACCTTTCACACTCTGAATATGGTCGATTTAAGTTAACATGATTTTTGTCATCCATAAGGTTATTACATGTACTACTCTGCGTAACCTATTGGCTGTTTTTTCACTTGATTTTTATCCCTAAAATTAGTTACCCATCATAAACCTGTAATACACCATCATTTAAAACAATAAGTAAAATTGTTTGCAAAAAATGCCATTGACATATCATTTTTTTATTCAACATATGAAAGCATATTGATTATTTGTAGACATGTGATGTAGTAAAGATTTATGAAGATTCTCAGGTGGAACATTTCAGCCATTGGGCATGAAATAAATAGGTGATAATAACCCTATTTCATCACTTGCTTCATTTTCATCATTATCATCAATAGACCAGAACTAGACTATATGGTCTATATTAGCCAAATAGCATAATTAGGGCTGGGCAGGAAAAATTGGATTTATTCTGTTGTATTCTGGTGAAGTGATAATCATGCAATGACGAGTAGAAATAAAGATGTGGTGACACAAATTTCAGCTTTATTGTTGTATGTAAGATAAGCCATGAAAAACATGGATACAAAAACAAGATAATAGGGCAGACTTAAGGTGGACTAACACACCTGGAAAAAGTCAATTTAAATTAACAGTAAATTATTTGATTATGAAAGGTATAATGATAAATAAACTGTACATGTGTCAAATAAGCGAAAAATTTGCAGTTTTGAGATAAAAAATTAATATCAAATTAATATCTAAAAAATTCAATTCATTAAGTAACAGCAAAAGAACCGGCGAGATTCGAACCTGGGATGTATGGATCACAAGCCCGACACTTTATCCACTTGGGTATGGCGTACTGTGGAATCATTTATCGATAATTTTGTGGAGGTCAATTTTCGTGGATTGTGGGGTTTTTGCTTGTTCATGGGGATTTAATTTCGTGGATGAGTCAGTTTTCAGTTTCAGTAGGTAAACCAAACCTTTTATAATTAGTTTTTGTTGAGGATGTAAATTCGTGAGCGAGGGCTACCCATGAATACCACGAGAATTGAGCCATCACGAATTCTAATGATTCCACAGTAAGTTATATATTGCCGTTGATAAAATCCTTTAATAATACAAAATGTACCGGTAGTTTCGATCAGAAGTCAGCCATTTTGTGATGATGTGTTATTCCACCTTAATGAAAAACTTGATCTTTTCATGTTCTTATTTAGTTTTTTATTTGTCTGTCAGGTTATCATCGAGATGCTATTTTGCAAACTTGACCTAGAATGTAACATGTTTGTATCAATAATAGTTATAATTGTTCCAAACAAGGAGGGAATAAAGAAAGATGAGTTAAACAACCCCTAGATGAGTGACATAATAGATATTTATCTGAATTTTATATTAAAATACCGGTACTTGTTTGTAAAGGAGAATTTGTACATCACTGCACTGTGATCAATAAGTTTAAACATGAAAAAAAAAACCAATAAGCTTTCTTCACTTTTAAGTGTTGTTTAGCTGGTACCCTTATTTGTCTTGTCATTGTCAATATTAGTATTTGGTATATAACCTTTTTTCTTTAGACAACAAGCAGTGCTGGTTTCTTGCTTGACTCCATGTTCGACTTTGCTGATCGCTTCAACAAATTAAACCTCACGGATGAAGAAATTGCTATATTCTCTGCCATTGTTCTCCTCTCTCCAGGTACCGTAGGTTTTATTCCAGTGAATAATTTAAAATTGGACATGGAAGCAATCTTGGCAAAAACACTAACCATCCACAGAGTATTTTAATGCATTTTGTATTTTATGTAAGAGTTGAGTGCATTGCAAGTAAATGTTAAAAAAAATATATATATATATCTATGAGACAGAGCTTGAGTGGAGAGTAAGGATGTGTATGAAATTATTTTACTGAAGATATGGGTTGAGCATTGTTGTGAAGCTGAGCAAAGGGGCCCACATGATTCTTTTTTGTACATTGTAAGAAGTGCACCTGTCTTCCTTTGAACATTTGACCCTCTATACATTGTATAACTGTCATTACTATATTTTCAGATCGGCCTGGCCTGAGAAATGTGGAGCAGTTGGAAAGCTTCCAGATGAAGCTGACTGAGTGTCTACAGTCCATGATTACAGCCAATCACAAAGAAGATAACACGCTGTTTGCCAAACTCTTGATGAAAACAACGGACTTACGGACTCTCAATACTCTTCACTCTGAAAAATCAATTGGTATGAAATTTATTGCTAAGCAATTTCATTCTGGTTGTAATGCCCTGTTTGACTATTTGAAAAAATATATAGTTTTTATCATATAAAGATGTTGCCTACATCACAATAAGACTAACATCAAACATGTGTCAGTCCACTTAAAGTTACATTTGAATTTTGTACAATTTTAAATCATTTTAATATTAAATTTTAAGAAATGAATTCAATAGCTATTCATTTTTACTCATATAAACTGAGTATCAAAAAATACGAAGACAATGTGGGTGTCTTTCATATATTTTTCATTAAAGTCATAGCTAACAGATTAATTTATGCAACAATACTTATTTTATTGATATACGAAGTTTCATTCCATTTGATGAAAAGGTATTTTTGTTACCCGATTTTTAAATCAATATGTTTTGTCACCACGGCGCAGGGTAACGTTGAAAACATGACGTCAAGATGAGGCAAGCATGGTTAATAGAAATATCCAATCTTTATATCACCCTTAGTCTTTTGTGCTTTTCACCATACAATTTAAATCGGCACTATATTACTTGACATTTAATTTTTTCACAATTGTTCGAAAAACATAAGCTAGTTCTTCGAAGTTTTCTTATATTGTACCGCATGTCTCTGCGTTTACAGTAAGAAAATCCCTGAATGTCAGATGACGTTGTTTACTTGTTGATAAAAAATTTACAGATATTCTATTCTCTTTCGTACTGTTTGATATTCAAAATACATATACTACAACCCCCACAAAATGTGTTAGAGTTAAAACACAAATGTGCAAATAATTTTTTACTTATTTTCCCCACCATTGAGCATTTTCATAGTTTTCCCGAGTTAGATCCATATTGTTTAAACTTTTCGTTGCGCCGTGACGTCCGGCGACGTCAATGTTTTTAGTTAACTTTAAAGAAGACTTTATGTCTTTAGTTACTTATATCTGTTTAACAAATCTATATATCCCGTCATTATTTGGTACATAGAATGTCATAGCAATTTTTAATTTTAGGTTTCAATATTAGTGGGTTTTGACGCCCAATTTATGGAGATATTACTTTCAACATGATATGGTTTATTGTTGACAGAACACAAAGTTTGACGTTGCGCCGTGACCTCATTTCTGCAGGATTAGATTCTGAATAATTCTTAGAAATAAAGGAATATACGAATTTTTTTTATTTTAAATTGTTTGAAACAATTGCTAGATTATGTCTACCAAATTTAGTAATAATATGACGTTAATTAAATAACATAGCTATGGTAAAAGTCTTCATATTTTTTGATTGGCCCTCGTAGTTTACACTTTTTAAGCATTATATAAAATGCCACAATCCAGTTGATACAAGTATTAATTGGGTAGCTATTGATTTCATTCTGTTATTATATTATAATGGTATTGTTTAATTGTGAAGATTAAGTAAGGTGCTACAAATCAAGCTTGCTAAGTCTGATAACTTTGTTGTTTATGCTTGAAGATTCTATTCTTGTTTTGCTATTAATGATTATAAATCTTAAACTATTCAAAAGGTCAAAACGAGAAAAATGGATCAGATAAATCATTGGACCAGACTTCTGCCAACATGGATATGAATGATCAAGTGGATTCATCAATGTATGTCTTGTTATTTCACTCATCAAAATCATTCATGATATAATATTTAACAACAAAAATCAAATGTGAAGTATGGTAAAAGGTTAAATACAAGAAGGAAAGAGATGGATTTAAAAAAGCTTCATTTCTTGAAATTTTGAACTGGTTTTTATTAAGTTGCTTATCATTACAGATCAGAGGGATCAACTGTATCAGATAATTCTTCCATCCCGACGAGTCTATCGGGAGCTACTGGCTACGACTCTGGTATCTTTGAAGGAATACCCATAGTTCCACAGCGCCACTCCTTGGAGACAACACATCCCCACTTGGTACTTAAAACACCATATGGAACTTTTTATCGAGAGGATTCACTCGGATACTATGGCTTGGTATCAGATCAGCCAATCAGAAGGTGTCATACACTGGAAAGAGACACTCTCTCCAGGCCTCGACTGCACACAATCGAAGAGCGTAGACGATACACGCTGGACAAAGAGTACATGGACAGAAAGGTTCACACCCTCAGTGAGAGATTTCAGATGGAAAAAGCGGCACTGCGTGGAAACAGCATGCCCCCATCTCTAGCAGGCAGTGCCGCCTCAAGCCCAATTCCTCCACAGTTCTTTCTGGACACTAGAAGTCCAGAGCTAAAACCTGTCACTTCTACGGAATCTCATAGTGCAAATAACAGCTTAAGAGGAAGCCCCATGTTCAGTTCAGATAACTTTATTCCCATTCCTTCAACGTCTCCAAAACCAGGATCCCCAAATTTCAGATCTCGCTCAGGATCCATGGGTATGGATGATTATTCTCAATTGCGTCCAAGATGTTACAGTTTCCATATGAACAGTGAGGGTAAGGCGGCCCGCGACCCCTCCAGGGAAGCTCTGCAGGAGAGTTACACAATGTCGGCAGAGATGAGGCGAGGCAGTGTGGGGGCAGTGTATGGACTCCATCACAAGAAGAAGTCCTTGCTGGTGGATCGCCACCCTCGCTATCTGTCACGACTCTCCGACTCCATCGTTAAGAGAGTGGATAAAATTAAGAGCCAGGAGACTAAGAAGGTAAGGAACACTTTGTTTGAACTTGATATGTTTTATTATTCACTAGAAAGCTGAAAATTTCAAAATGTTTGCAGTTTTGTTTTTGTAAATTCTACCTTTAGTTATTTAATAGCCCCAACATGTGGACCAAAATCAGTGTGATTTAATTTATTTAATTTTTCAAAACTTATTCACATGCTTTCAACATGAATTTACAAGAGTAATTTGTTTCATTGCAGTTTGTATGATGATTTGATTGAATGTTGGCGGTGTTTTCTCATTTGAATGATAAAAATTCTGATTGCAGATGTCAGATTCTTATGAAAATCTCCCAACTGTTCAGCTCCCCGTTCAGCCGGAGCAGGTGACTTGGCTCCCTCCCTCCACTTCTAGTCAAGTGTCTGCTGCAGCAGGAGCTCCTCCTACCCCAACTGTAGACCAGGAAAATCCAGATCCAGCCAGCACAGACCAGCGACCTCCTGGCTCCCCTGTTGCTATGGACATGGATGACGATCAGAGTGTGGAAAATCAAGAATCCAGTTCTGTTTTCCACAAAAAGTTTGACAAACTGAGGAAGCATTTGATTCTTACGGATAATGAAGAGTCTGAGAGGAAGTCCAAGGAGGAAGAAGAAGTGATGGTGGATGAAGACACCAATGCCTCTACTCAAGACAACTTCATCAATGAAAGAAATGATGAATCCCAATCAATGGATGACATACCAAACAAGGACTTGGAGAAGTTACGTATTAACGATGACATCAAAGATAAGAAGGCCAAGTCTGCAGTGGAGAGCCATCCTCAGCTTCTGGCACACCTAAACTCCAGCACTCCCAGTTTACAGATGGGCTTCTTGAAGCTTCCACTTCAGGTGTCTCCCAAACAAACAACGACAGTTTCATCGTCTCAAGTCTTGCTGAATATTCCCAAAGTCAGTGGCAGGCCATCTACTGTCGCCAAAGAACTGCCCACTCTTGCTTCTCAGCTAAACAGTGCTCCCCTTAGCCATACTTCTCCCTTCAGTCGCGTTGTGGATCAGAACAACCGCAGAGACAACATGCACTCGGAGACAATGAGCCACCTGAAAGACAAACTCATGCGCAAGTACGACAGTATGGAAAACTTGGACAAAACTGGTCAAGTCCCACCTCATCAGTCCCAGCAGGCCAGTGAAAACGACAAGCACCCAAAGATCTCATCCTCAGCCTCTTCCCCAAACATCTCTGCCAGGCTCTACCCACCAGGCATGTGTTCTGACAATATCAGAGGCATGTTTTCTCAGACAGGCATGCCTCACATGCATCCAGCCTTCATGGGATCGTCTGGATCCGGATTTGTTCCCAGGATGTTCATAATGCCTGGTTACAATCAGCACCTGGCGGGAATGCAGCAGTTAGCACAGATTTATGCTAAAAGTGTTGATCAAGATAGAAGGTACGTTTATTATTTTTTTAATTAAAGTGAACAATTACTTTAATGAGTTTTCAGAATGATCTAAATGGGGTCAGAACTAGGAGATGAAATTTGCTTTTGTAATAATTGATTTCCTTTCTTTAATATTCAGAAAGGACCAAAGCCATTTGCAAAGTTCTGATGGAAGTGAAGAAGGAGACAGGAAAACTCATGAGGGAAACTACGGCCCAGAGCCAACTTTAGAGCAAAGAATTAAAACGGAAATGAACTGAAGTTACTTTTAGTAAGTACTGGTTGTGTGTGAATTGCTATGGAATTTTAAAAATGCAGTGTTCAGATATTTAGAAATTACATGGTTTGGAATAAAAGTATCACAATAATGTCTAATGTATTTGAGAATTTTGGGATTTGGTTTATTTTCAAATTCAGTCAATTTCTGATAAAAGTAATGATAACTAATATTCTTTGACTTATCTCAAGTAATGTATCATACTTTGATATGTGATTTTTTTTCTTCAGCAGATGGAGATGTCTTGCAGATCACCCATGGAGTTTTGTCATCACCACCACTTTTTCAAGAGCTTCTCTGTTTGACTTTTTGTCTCAACTTTCATCAAAGTGCTAACTGGTCCCCCTTCTTTTCTTGGGATCAACTGGTATCCATCCCCTAAATTGATTCAGCAGTGCTGACAACTATGTATTACATGTAGTGTAACTTAGATACCGACTGTACATATGTGTTTAACAGTGAGAATGATCTATTTTTGGAGATTTGTTACTAGGAAGTTGGTTAGAGCTGGTACTCTTCTATTTGTTGTCCACTCTGTATTGTTATCTTTGAAACTCCTCACTATCATTTTACCCTTTCCCTGGATCTCTATGATTTTTTAGCTCCTTATTTTAAAGACTAATATAAACTTGTTGTTTTGATCATTTTTTTTTCTGCCTAAGCAGAACTGAAGATTATATCTGCCACTTTTTCCTTTTTTTTGTATTTTTTTTTCTTGTAGATGATGATTACTTGTGTATTATTAATTAGTGTGTCAGGTAGTGTTATTTTCGAAAGTGACACACATGTTGATCACGATTATGATTTTCTAGCAATCAAGATGTCATTGACATAGAGTCTATATATCTGAGGTGAATGTTCAAGAACTTGTGTGAAACAAAAAATGTTTTTTTAATGAAGAAAATGTTTTGATTTCTGTGGAATTTGATGAAACACTCACCGAGAACCATTGACAGAAAAGACAATTTTTCTTCTGTATATGCCACTCAGAAACTACCATTGTGTTTATCTCTTTATGGCTAGCACATTTGAAGGTAAAAATCTACAACTCAACTCGAAGATACAAAATGTCTAAAGAGATTAGACATATTTACTTTTACAAGCATGACTTGGCACTATCTATTGCTCTGTACATATGGCACTTTGAATGGCAATTGGTGCTTCTGTACTTAAGCCCATGGAGAGAGGAGAATGTGAAACTGTATCGGGACTGTGTATTTAATAAGTATTAGTCGTGATAGTTAGTATTATTACTAGCAAATGAGTTTGATTGAATTAATTTCTGTGCTTAAAAAAGTTAACATTAAAATTTCAATATTTTCTATTCTTTGCAAAAGCATCATTCCTTTCTTTTCTGATTATGTTTGAAGGGGAGAATATCATGCCTCTTGATTTCGTATTGCTATATTATATTCACAAATTGTATTTTATTCTCTTTTGAACAGAAAGTAAGAAAGAAATAATAGCTATATATGTACATACATGAAATGTTACAAACATTTCAAAACATAATTAATATATACATTACTCCTTTTTTGTACAGTTGATGGTATGTATCTGATAATTTATTTGTTGACATTGCGTTCATATAAAATGTGCGACCTTTTGACCTTGCCATAGAAATACTATATATTAGTCCATGTACAGTTGTCTATATATGTACATATCTCATTATATATTGGTGTGCCCATCTATTTTCCATTTTGTGCTGTGAAACCATTGTGATGTTTTTTAACCCTGCATGCATTGCTTATACAATGAGATTTATTTATATATGCATGTACAATATGTATACATCTAACAGTCAAATTTGCAATAACATATTTCTTTTGTTAAATAGATTTCTGTGATTAGAGCTTATGATAAACATGCTAAGAGATTGTTTTAAAATGTAACTGTGGCCAAAAAAAAATCTGTGTTTAATGAAGCTTTGTCTTTTCTTAATTGGGGTTGGGGGGTTGAATGTTGCATATTATTCAAATTGCTTAAATTCTTTCAAAAACATACCTAGGGTTTAATTAATTAAAGGGACATATGCATATGTACTCTCATTTGCATATACACAGGCTTTGCAAACAATTTTTAACCCAAATAGGTTCTTTTTTTTTTGGCGAATAGTCAATAATTTTGTAAATACTGTATAGGGTACCACATGCTTATCTCCCCCTGGTTTTGTGTAGAATGTCTTGTAAATAGCAGTGTTCTATGTTGTAAACATATCTAAGGATAAAATATTTGGAGATATAAAATGATAGAATGTGTAGGATATCCACTGTTTGTGTGAAAAAACTCAACAATTTAGTGCAATAATGAATTTGAAAGTAAAAAAGTACTTTACTTTTCATTTATGAAAATTTGGTCATTTCTCCCCTAAAAATTCTCTTATGAAAATATGCTGTGCAAAAGAATATGTTGTTGCTGAAAATGTCATTGAAATAAATATCAAACATTTTAATTAAACTAGGTTGTATCATTTTGTCTTGGTGAGTGGAATGTTTGAAAAAATGGAATTTTTCTAAAATGGACAGGGCTTGGGTTACAATTTCAGCAGTTGTATGAAATCTGAATCAGATTCACGAGATCTTGAATAAGAATTAAATGATTAGATGGGTGAATAAATCACCTTGTTAATTACCAATGTATTATGCATACTAGCTATTCACACGCACACAATTTACTAATCATTTCCCCCCAATTTCTTGTGCACATGCAGGGTACACTATTATCATGAGATCAACTCATTAAGTTCATTAAAATGTGCATTACAGCAAAAATGATATAGGAAGTATAAGATATATCATATGTTATTATTTTCATTATTTAAATTGTGATTCAAATTAATATGGTATGGTTAGTGCTTGTTATTTATTTAAAGGAGGCAAAATAAGTTTAGTTTTTGAAGTTGATTTTGCGAGATAATTGGTTTGAATGAGAACAGTATCCATTTTAAATAGGTATTGATAACAAATTAATTTATTTCTCAACATTGTTCATGTATTGCTTTTACATTTTATTAGCTCTTCTTTTGTTTTCACTTTCATTTGACACCTAGTTTCTATTTTTAATTTTTTTCTCCCCTTTTAATGAATTGTTATTTTCATACTGCAGCATGCATAGAATAAATATAAGTGTGATTAATGATAAGGAATGATTTTGTTTTGCTGTAAAGAGTAAATGTTACTTTCTTGTGAGTTTATAAAACATATTCTTAACTGGAATTTTATTAGTGATAGTTAAGGTACTTTGTTTTTTTTCTTCAATTTTTTCATCATGTTACTTGAAGCTCATACAATGTACTACATTTGTCGCTCTTGTAGGGTGTAGTAATTTGTCTGTTTATTAAAGTTCAGAAATAAATTGTTGTTTTATTTTGATTGGCTAAACAATGAAGAGAATTAAGGGGGAACTTGTTTCGCTAGGAAAGACTTGTTGTAAATTGGACAAAGGGGCAAAATATCGTTGTATGTTACCTAGATGAAATAGCCAGTTCACACAATTGCCTTTCGTCACATGATGCAGTTTTGGCACGTTAGATTTCTCCCACTTTAGTTTTGTTGCATCATTTCTGTGCCGTTGAATTTTCATGTTCCTAGTATGTGATGAAAGATCATGCCAAGTTTCTTTTTCAGCGAATATTTTTGCTAATCAAACATGCAACCTAAAAATTAGAATAAAGTTTTATTGAAAACTTGGATTAAATTTAATTGCGAGTTTTATTTGGTCATCGTCGTATATTTCATAAAGGCTAACCGGTTTTAGCCTATACATCATTTTCTAGGGGTGGGGGGGGGGGGGGGGGTGTATGTAAAACTCAAATGAATAAATAAGAGTAAAATGTTAAAAGGAGAGTATTCTTGGAATTTCTTATTTCTTTTGGCATATGTTATGTTTAAAAGCTACAAACTCTGATCTTATTATTGTGGAGTTTAAGAAGGAATGCAAAAGTTCAACATGGGGAAAATCCTCTCCTCATAAATTACAATGTTACAGATTATATATTAAGAAAATGCCCATATATTGTGTATATTATAAACGTTTAAAACTACGACCATCCTCTGATAAGTGGAACCCAGAAAAGGTTGCACTGTTCAACGCTGGAATTGTTTAAAATCTTATCGGAAAATAATCAAAATTTTAGGAAGAAACAAATAGGCATTTGCATCATCTTATTCGCTCATGTTCTTTGTTTATAAAGAAGGAATGCAAATGTTCAACATAGGGAAAATCCTCTCCGCATTAATTACAATGTTACATATTAAGAAAATGCCCAAATATTGTGTATATTATAAACGTTTAAACATACGACCATCCTCTGATAAGTGGAACCCAGAAAAGGTTGCACTGTTCAACGCTGGAATTGTTTAAAATCTTATCAGAAAATAATCAAAATTTTAGGATGAAACAAATAGGCATTTGCATCATCTTATTCGCTCATGTTCTTTGTTTATAAAAACCCCAACCTCACCCCCAACCCTCTCTCGTTGGACCCAAAAGGAGTTACTGTATAAATTAACTTGAAACTTCAATTTAAATTCCACAAATTAGCTTCCAATTTCTCTCTCTCTCTCTCTCTCTCTCTCTCTCTCTCTCTCAAGAATGCTTTGTGCCGAGTTTGGTTGAAAAGTACTAAATACATGAAAGTAAATGATAATGTGAAAAATTATAACAACGACAAAAAAAAACCTGAAAACAACGATGACAACAAATAATATCGGACACATCTCAAGCATATGAGCTAATAAATATGCCAAGGTTCATCCTGATTTGAAGTTTGTATCAATTAATTACCAAACCTTATAATAAAACAATTAAATGATGTGTTTTTGTTTTAAGATTTACTAGAGTTGAGTTTAAAACATTAGATGGCTGGGTTTTTGCGTGCTACCGGCATTTATAACGATTTTTATTTTACAAACTTTTTTTCTGAATTATCAGAAAATCTAAAGAAAAGTGTAAATTGCTTTTGTTATCCGGGTTTTTCAAAGGAAATATCCAGTTACTAAAATGGTGGGCAGGCGGGCAGCTGCCAAAGGGGTACCTCTATTGTACAGATAACTCCTCCTTACTGTTTTCAAGATAGGAAGTTGTTGTTTTGCAGATCAATTGTACATATATTAGAGATGTGCATATTACTTGGATTTTGAATTTGATAATTTATGAAAAAAATACAAGCTTAAGCACTTAGTCATTTTTTCCCATAATATTGCACATAGGGTACCCCTATTGTATGGATAACTCCTCCTACAGATAGAAAGTTGTTGTTTTCAGCTCACTTGTACCGGTACATACATGTATATCAGAGATGTGCATATATTGCTTGGATTTTGATTTTTGATAATTTATGAAGAAAAAAAAATACCAGCTGTTGAACTTCTGCATATTTTTGCACAATATTGCAAATAGGGTACCCCTATTGTACTGATATTTTCATTAAGATAGGAAGTTGTTAATTGGCAGATAAATCGAACATATATCAAAAATGTGCATTTTACTCAGATTTTGAATTTTGATAATGTATGAAAAAAAATACCAGCTGTTGAACTTAATTATTTTTTGGCAAAATATTACAAAAAGAGTACCCCAATTTTCTGTATAGGTAGTGTTTATCAATTCAGGGTTGACAAATGGATTATGGATACTGTTCACACAAATTGCTGTCACATTGACAGCTTTTCTCTTGTAGAAGTTGATGCGGGTTATGTAATTTTCCAAAATGTCCAAATCCAATGTACCTGTATATACCGGTATAAATCAGCAAAGAATGAATTCTATAAAGTATTTTCTCCTCTATTTCTTAAGAAAACAGATTGTGATTTATAGCTCTATGTGGAAACCAAAGAACTGAAATCTAAAAGATCCAGTTCTAACCACTTTACCGGTCGAAACCTTCAGCAACCTAAGGAAAATCATATACAATTTGCACTTGTTCCTGAAGAACGCCATAAGTCTGACCCACAAATTTCAAAATATGAAATTTTATGAAATTTTACTTTTTATGCGCAGGTTGCTGATAAAGGAATCTAATATGTCATAATAATATACATGATTCATCAGGTATAATCTAATTCATTTTATAAAAGTTATGAAGAAATAAATTAAGACGAAAAGGCCACACGTGTGGGTGACAGATAAGTAAATCAAAGATTGAGAACAGTAATGAGACAAGCTATGTGTAAGCTAGCATCCGGCATCTGTAAAATGTATTTTGCTTTGTGTATTCAATTGTATTGTATTTTGTAATATTTCTTTTATTGTACAACTTTATACTTCTATTAGCTGCAGAAATGTAGCTCTACAGGAAAGGGTTAATGGACAACGCGGATATTACTTCTATGCCCCCAAGGGCCCTAAAGTATATTTTTTTTATCCTGCTCTGCTCAGTATGTAACCTTTTTGTTCCTGTTGATGCAAAAAAGTTTGATGGTTTTCAGGTTTTACCCAGTTGGCCAATTCGGATATGGAAAGAGTGAAAAAATTTCCCTGATTTCACTTATCAGAATCAGCAAATTCAACCCCTGTCTTACTTTTGCTCTTGTGCACTCTCAACAGATAATGAAAAGAAAATGTGCATTCTTGATACAATTTTAATTGAGTATTTATCATTTTTCAACAATGCATACACAATATTCATTCATAATATATAACATTTTGGACAACAATCACCCCTTAACATAGATGTACAATCTGACTTGTATCACATTACTGCTGTGTAAAGCTGACGTCACAATCTACTAGCTCGGAATCTTGCTACTCTAAAAAATCCTGAAGTGAATCTTTCAACAATTGATTCTAACAACAGTTACAATTAAATAATGATAGTTTTATATAAATACAAAAATCGGCTTTTAAAGCACAGCATTACAACAAGTACATAAAAGTATGGTAACAATCTTGTACAATTTAATGGTTACTTGTTTTGTTGTTGCCAGAGGACATGTTCCAGAGCTGGTAGACTTAGATGTCAGCATTACCAATAGTACATTTTGTATCAGACTGTTTTCTTATTACTGTTTTGCTGTAGTAAGCATTGCCTTAATGTAAGAAACATGGATTTGAAGTAATAGAGAATACCCAATATCACAAATCTTGGATCAAGATAAGAAACAAATAGAAGTAACAATATGTTCACATGTAATGTGTACAATGTGTCCTAGTTAGTTAAAGCAAACATTTTGGGACAATGCAATATAATTGCAAGGCTAAATTAATTTGTTTAACATTGTATTATTCATTTATGATTTCACCTATATTTGCATCTACATGTAAGAAAGCAATTTGCAAGGAGTTCTGTAATAGAAATATAAGCACAATTTCTGTAGTTGGTGCTGCTTAGCATAAATCTTTTGTTGAATGTTTTTAAGAAAATATTTATTTCCAGTTTGTATTTTGTATCTATCATGCCATCTCATCTTGACACAAATATTCATCCATTCTAATTAGCATATATGTCTCTTTCTCTCTCATTAGCATTAAAAAAAACAAACTTGACAACCAGGCACAAACCAAATTAACTTAAAAAGAAACAACAGAAAAGAATTAATACTGAACATAACATGACAGATCATAACACCAATGTCTCTATTCCTCAGACAGGACAGCTTACAAACATTTTCATAACCAGTAAATAATAAGTAAATGAACCTTTGTAAAGGCCATTTTTTTCATGAAATTGTTTTTAAATTTTATTTGAAAGTTTTCATGAAAGAAATCCGAAATTTCTTGCTTGAAAAATGTTAGAAATACTACAAAGGACGAGGAATAGAAAACAGGTTATTTTTCTTCTTCACGGGCTACAAGTCATAATAACAGGATAAATTAAAGATCTATATGGTAATTCTCGTTATCTCATCATTTCAAATGGCATAATGGACATACATATACATATAAAAAAGGACAACGATTACACATTGGTGAATTCTAGTGAGTTTTACCCTTTTGAAAATGCCCTCCTTCTTACTCCCTAGGAGAACAATCATATTTCTACATCACATGTTTAAAGAAAGATATTGCATCTTCACACTCATGCACACTTACTAGACACATACACCCGACGACTTTTGTTGGTCTTTAAATCTCAAGCATGGCCAATGTAGATAAAAGTGGACATAAATCAAGACTCAAGGAATATTGATGTGTTATGCTGAACAATCTTTTGTTATTAAATGTCAGTTTTATGATCTACTTTCATTTCTCAAACACACAACAGATAAAAATTAGAATTTTAGAAACTTAATTAAACCCTATTTGACATTATTGTAAAAAAAACAACTTCACAAATACCTGACATTTGACAAAGACTGGCTATAATTGAATGAACTGATGATAAGAAGCCAGACAAAAGAGTACAAAAATTGACTTTTTTAACATTTTACTTAAGGAAAGATTTCACTCAAGGAAAGATCTCTTTACATAATAATTTCAACTTCTTAAAAGGTTGAATTTGACAAGACGTAGACTTTTTCTCCTCAGACTAACATTCCACCCCCTCCTTCACTTCACCACACAATACAATAACACTGATCACAATACAATAACACTGATCACATTGTACGCTTGCTTTCCTCTTTGGCTCTCTTGAAATTTTTTAACTAACTAAAAAAACTGAGGTAATATCATATTGTGTAGTTATTACAGTCTTAATTAAAATACACAGGTATGCAAACATTCTCGTTAATGTACAAAGTAAGACGCAAAAAAAAACAATACAGGCCATGTGATGTTTGGTGTGAATACAAATAAAAATTCTCGTTAAACAAATCAAGTAGGATGGTTCAATCAGACTCTCTCAATAGTTTGTTCTGACCATGTTGAATCCTTCGAGTGCACTTGCTCTACCCACGAGCAACTAACACAAGTAGATGACGACCAACATTTGTATGGTGACAGACACAGTCAACCCTGCATGGTCATCCCCGGTGGAGGATTTTCTTCCTTGGGTGAGGGGATTCTTTGATGGGCAATGAAAAGTCTCCAGATCAGAATTGAGGTCAGAGTGCCTCACACTGTTGACGTCCCCTTGAGGATTCTGTGACAGAGGATGAAGAGTTCCCAAACAATGGACGATGTCATAGCTCCTCGTTTGATTGTGTTAACTGAGAATTTGGAGAAGAGGAGGTAAAAGTCTGAGTTTGAAATGAATTCTGACCAGAAATTTGAGATGAACTTAATGCTCTGTCATAGGAGGAGAACTCTATTGTTCCTTCTGAAATGTAAAAATAAATCTTGGATTAGCATTTTCGTTGTCAACATTATTTGTTATTCTAACAATTTGTATTTGTTTCTCTAGATTGACTATATTATCTTCCATGCTCTCTGATATGTGTTCATAAAATGTTTACAAAGATATTCAAGTTTTTGGCCATATCAACCATGTAAAATAATATAAAGTTTTAACCATCTATCTAATTAATTGTTTCACTAAATAATGGTTGAAGCCATTTTTATCATAAGGAAATGAAAATAAAATGCAATCAAGAGCATCAAAACCTTGTTTCAAAGTTTCTGTATTAGAAATTACTTGACACTTCTAAAGAATATTAGAAGACTGAAAATCCATACCATTGCTACTTAGATCTGTGTTGGTGGCCTGATCCCGCATCCCATGATCCCGACTCATCACGCGTTTCCGCCGACGCTTGGGTTTCCCAGAATTAGCACCACCCTCACTTGTTGTCAAACTGTCACAAGAATAATGCACTCCTATGTCCCTGCTACTCCCCTGAGGGGACATTCCCATGTGGGGATCACATCCCCCACGAGAATAACTTTCCTGCTGAGAGTCTGAATTGAAATCACTGTTAAATCCTGTTGGCACATGGCAATGGGGGGAGGGGGGACAGGCCGGTGCCTCGCCCCCTCCCATGGAGTCTAAGGTCTCTATGCACTGTTGGCTATGATGAGAAGTACTGTGTACTGAACCGTCCATACTGCGGTTGATTTTATTAAAATTATTATCACTTTCATTGTAATGGCTTGGTAGGTTGCCATTCGGCACAAATGTTGTTGCCTGCAAAGGAAAAATAAAATTGTCTTTGTTAACCAGTTCTCTTCATGTAAATTTAAAAGGTAAATATCTCTATATATAATTTTCAATAAATCAGAATCAAAATAAAGTTTCTACCTTTATTTATTCAATGCAATTATGTGCACTATCAGGTAATGTTATTCTTAAATCAAATGATAAATACCTGAAAATTGGGTCCACCATTATGGTTGGTGACATCAATATCTGACAATGGATTAACACTAATGTTCATTCGGGTGTAGGCATTTCCAGCATGCCCATTGGGTATTGACCCATTTACCCCATTACACCCAAACCCCCCTCCGTTGGGGTATTTCTTGTGTAAACTGTCCGCGTAGATTCTCTGAGACGAGTCCTGGAACTTTCGACACACTGCGTCATTCATTGCATCTGAAAACATAGGCTTAATTCTTTAAAAAATGATATAAAAAATGAAACCTGAATATAGCTGATAACGGTATGTGTCAAATTTGAAAAAGCTATACATGTATCTATTCTCTTATTTTATTAATACATGGGGTAATATATTTGAAATAATTCAAAATTACAATGAATATTCAGTCTGGAAATTTTAAGTTTGAAAATGACTTTAACAAGTAATCAGGTCATTTTGTTTAAAGTAAACAGATTATATTCCACCCATCACTCCCTGTAAATTACCCATCATTCTCCTCTGCTGTCTCTGCTTCCACCAGCACATGAACATGAAAATGATGAGAAGCAGCATCATGACTCCCAGGACTATTCCCAGTACCATGTACAACATCTCGCTGCTCGACTGAGTATTATTCCTCTCCTGCTCCTTGGCATCTACACTGGGGCGAGATGGAGTGGGTGGGGCTTGAGAGGGCCATTGATTGTCCACGTTTGGGATTGGTTGACCATTGTTACCAATGGGAGGAACAAAAGGGTTACCTACAAAGCAGTGCAAAATATAATTTGTTGAAATCACAGGTAAGCATATACTTTCCCTAATTTTTGTTTGACGCAGGTTATGTAATTTTGCTGCATTGCTTGCTACCTTCAAACCAGCATGAATCATGGACCAAATAAAAATTTTGTTTAAATTTACCACCATAATTACCGGTATTTTATAGAAAGATTTTTGACTTACCTCCCTTTGTTCTCATCACCACCTCATTGCTGAGATCGCTGTAGCCAGCTGTGTTGAAGCTCTGGACTTTGATAGTGTACTCCGTGGCAGGTTTGAGGTCCTGGATCATGTAGGACCTTATAGTAGGCTCCAGTAGCTGCAGGGCAGTGAAGTTGTTGGTGGCACTGTATTCTTTGTAGTGCAGAGTAAAGCCTTCAATTGGGGATTTCTTTTTGGGTACATACTGTCAATGGCAAATAGTTATCATTTATTACATTGTTTGTGTATACGCAATACATATATATATATATAAAGAAAAAAAAAATTTACTTTACTTTCAGTCATCTGTAATTAATGGTTGCCACTTGTAAAGCCATGAATTTATATCTTTATTACTTTTAATGTACTTATAGTTTTAAACATAAGCATCGATAAATCATCATGAACTTACATTCCATTTAACATTGAGCCCATGCATTTTCTGGAACTCAACAGGTTTGACCTCCACAATAACAGGGGCACCCTCAGGGGCCTGGGGTTCTGAGTAAGGGGCCGTCTTGAGGGTGAACTTTTTGGAGGTGGGTCCATGCTTGTTGTCATTGTTTGAGTACACAGCAGCAACTCGGAACTTGTAGGTCCCCTCTGAATCACAAAAATCAATACTTAAAGTTTCATAAAGAGATAATTATCCCCTAAATATTGCAATTATTATAGAGTAACTAGATCGTTCTCGTTGCTCGCAACGAGTGGGTCTTCCGTCCGATTTTTTAATAAATGAGATAAAACTCATCGTTTTAAAGATAAAATTGTGAGTCTACGCCAAAAAAAACGAAAAACATTTTTGTGGCACGCGGGGCTTGAACCCGGGTCGCCTGGGCACTGTCCACGACCATAACGACTGAGCTACTCGGGCTCTCGCTTCAGGACTTTGACGCTTAATATTTCGAGAATGCGTTGATCGATTTTAAAACAAAATACATATTCTGAATCAGTAAAAGGGTCACTATCAACCCTGCAGAAAAATATTTTAAAACAAAAAGGTTGAAAAAATCGATTTTTGAAATTTCCTTCCGGTGACGACCGGAAGTGTCGGCGGACATTCTCTTGACCGAGGTACATTAGAAAAAAGATAGATCTATCATCTCTGAAAATTACAGCTCTAAATCTTTACTCGTTTTTGAGAAACGTCGCAGACAAAATCGACTTTTAAAAATCGTTAAACGACAATAATTTCCGACCGGAAGTGAATTTTGAAAAACTGTCGCAGCGGTATAAACTTCAGTTGACGAGGCATTATCCCTGAAAATTTGAACGAAATCGAACAAGCCATCTCCGAGAAATCGCCTGCACAAAATTTGTAAGACAAAAAAAGAATAATAATAATAATAATAAGAAAAGTGAAAAAGAAACAATAGAATAATAGAAGGGTCTTCCGCTGAAGACGGAAGACCCTAATAATAAACACATCCAAATATCAAATGTGTAGATAGCAAATAGTATTGAAACTTGCACAGCTAGTGGCATGACCCATTTGCTTTGCACTTTTCTTTTAGGTAAAAACATGACTTAACCTTAAAACACAAACTGGGTGAGCGATGACTTGCAAATTGGAGTTAATTAAGAGTCTACCAGCTTTAATGTTAATTACATGAATCAGGTTTCTTACTGACCCAAAATATGTCTATCTCTATTATGTAATTGACATACAAAGGTAATTAATATGTCCCAATTAAAGACAATGATTTCAAATACTCTTAAATATAAAAAAAAAAACCTCAAAAACCTATAATTCTCAAAACGCTCCCTATCCTCCTCTACCTCACCTTGCTTTAGGTGGATCAGTTCATACATTCTCTGATCACCCCTCACGTCCGTATCTTCCGTTTTCCACGGGGTCTTTTTAGGTTTGATGGCACGGTACTGAATGCGGAAGAATGTGATAGACAGGCCATCGTTACTGGGGACAGTCCAGTTCAGTTTCACCGAGGTGTCTGACAGCTGGACCACATCAGGGGCACTGGGAGGGACTAATTTCACTGAAAACAAAATAGCTAAAAATAAACTGACAAATAAAACATCAAACTGAGAAAAATATGCAAAGTTACAGATTTGAATATATAATACAAGATGTACATGTATTAATGTTTTGTATGTGGTTTACTTCATTTCATATTCCTAATTCAAGGAAATTTATGATTAAAAAATAGTCATATGTAAGATGGAGAAAATAATTTCCTATTATGTTCCTAGCACAACCAGCACATTAAAAATTCAATAGGAATATGTGCAACTGATAAAGTGATACCTTTAAAAACGTGATATAAAAATTAAAACATAATACACGTACTTCATATACATATTTCATATCACAAGCAGTTTTTTCCTCGTTTACCTGTGGGACCATCATTTGAAGGTCGTCCTCTATTTCTTTTCTTATTCTTCCTTCGTCTCTTCTTTTTCTGACTTTTCCTGCGTTTCCCGTTCCTGCGATTATTTCTGTTTCTTGAGGTTTTGGAGCTACTACCATTCATGACTCCACCAGAAATTTCACCACCTGAAATTGGCACAATGACAATACAAAAATAATTCCTTTTAGAAATAAATAAACACAATTTTGTTGCTTTAAAAAAAAAAAAAACTTTTTTTACTGACTCTACAACTTTTTTTTTATTTCTTTTTAAAATTTTGTTTATGAATCATTGAGATACTTCAATAAGTTTAGATGAAAGGTAAGTGGAAATATTGCAATGAAAATTAGACATTTCCAATTCTGACAGAATTATCCAAACAATAGAGCATGAACATGGTGGATTAAATTCCTTCAACAAGGACATCATTATTGACCTTCCGCAATTGAAATAAAATGCTTATTTTAATGCAGATAAAAGTGCCTTCTTCTATGACAGCTCCATGTCCTAAAGAGATTGAGACAAGTCCTACCTGGCAGAATTTTGCTGATATTATCTGGCACTTCATTGTCAACAGCAGGTTGGTCCCCAATGACCTTGACCTCAATGGCAGAGTAGGCCATTCCTGCATCGTTGCTGGACATGCACTGGTAGATCCCCGCCTCAGATTTCCGAATGTTGTTGATGGTGTGAGTGGTCACTAGGAAAAACAACCCACAATTATTTATCAAGTTTAAGAATGTTGAAAGGAATTATTTAAATAAATTATTCATAAAGTTTAAGAAAAAAGTAGTTTCATTATTTTTTAATAGTTCTAGGATAAGGGGATAAAATGAATGCTTTAAATATTTACATATGGCCAAATTTTCAACTAGTAATGGAATTATATATTGCATAAAACATAAATAAAATTTAAAAAATCTCATTAAAGTTTGAGATATTTTCTAACAATTGAAAAAAGTTTTATTGTAAATTAATATCTTTAATTTTGCAACTAGCAATCCAAGTGCAATATCACAGATTTATTCAGGCAAAGCGAGCAGTTTCCTTGTGCCAAGAAAGTGACAATATATGGACAAAAAAAGTATGTCTTCAAGCACATAGTTCACATTGTAACATAAGTTTCTTTTTGTTAAATGTCTATGATCTTGATTTCAAAGGGACTTGCACACGTCTTTGACAAGATAACATTTCAATCCCTTCTTTAAGGAGGTGCAGCCAGCTTTCATTCTTATTTAAGCCCTGTATTTGTTTAAAACTTTCCAGGTGTTAAAGTTATTTGATAGTAGACTCGCAAGAGATATCCCAGTGGCAAATCAATACAAACGTCATTATCATGACATGAATGACAACTGCGCCTAACAAACTTTTTTCAACTCTCATTAGGAAGGCACAGTGCATGTCTATTTAAAAGTTTCTTTGCCAAATTGTTTTCTGTCTTTTTTTTTTTGTTGAATTGTCTTTTATTAATTAGTGCCATAATGATATATTGTGTTCTTAGGTTAATATTTATGATTTCAATGAACTACATTTACATGTACCTTTCATTAGCACCTTATATTCAATAACATCTTGTCAGCTGGATCATAAATACATAATCTGAATTTTTAATTACTTAAATGTCACAATTAAATAAGGTTTACACCCATTTTCCTTTAAATGAATTCTGTCTAGATTTTGATATCCAAATCTAGAGTAGTGGTTTGTTGAAAAGTAAAAGTAGAGGCCTTGACCTTTAACTAAAGGATCACATCAAAGTCCCTTACCTCCATTCTCCGGCCCAGTTAGTAAGTTGGTTGCAGGAACTGCATTATGGTACCAAATAATCTCTGGCACTGGTTTGCCCTTGACCTCACATGTCAGCTGGACAGAGTCACCAGCCTTGACCTCTAACATGTCTGATTTAGTGGTTATTACTGGGGGTTCTAGAATAGATGAGGAACAAACAAATTCAACAGGTGAGCATCCAGACCATCTTTTCTGGGATTTTCTCTGCTGATTCCATTCGGTTTACCTATGACCTATGACCTTCTTCCCATTTATATACCCAGCATCCACTTATCAACAAATAAGCTAAAATCTCAACTATAAATGATCTTTCTTTAAACTTTGTTATCAAAATCTATTTCCAGTTCTAAATAGTAACTAACCTTCTATATTTAACTCCATGGCCTTGACCTGCTGTGTACCAATCCCATTGTTGGCTGTGCAAAGGTATGTTCCTTCATCAGCTTGTGTAAGGTTAAAGATATGAAGGTTTCCTAAAATAAAATAAAATGGGAATGGGTCTTGATATTCTGCAAGCATTGACTGCTCATACATTTTAAGGTCTGTTGTCATTATGAGAGAGAGAGAGAGAGAGAGAGAGAGAGAGAGAGAGGAGTATGTAAACACTCATTCTGGGTCCAAAGAGTAACATTACTTGCACATTCCCTTCAGTACTTTTTGCCAACAGTTACTAACATAAACATGACAGACAGCAGAGCTATTGTGGGTGTCATTCCTATACACGCCACTCAATTCTCTCAGCCCCATACTTCAAATCATTTTCCTTAACTTGTATGGTAAATACCAGGGCAACAAGTAAGTGAAAGGCGCTATGCCTTAAATTCATTACCACTTTTGACTGTGTGTCTGTCTGGGGCAAGGCGACCACCATAGCGGTCCCATGTGATGTTGGGGGGTGGGGAACCATCAGCTCCACATTCCAGCACGGTATTTTCTCCCTTGCCAGCTTTGATGGTGGTAGAGGATAGGATGATGGCTGGCTCCTTTTCTAGAGGTTTAACTGCAAAAAACAACCAATAAATCAATGTAATGTAATATTTTTGTTCTCATAGTTTTTACAGATTTCGCAATGTGGTAAAACAAGAAACTTGGGAGCAATACTGCAAATCTAATCTTCTGCCTCTATAAACATGCCTTATCTTTATGAATTTCATCCATAAATTTTCAATTGTATCTGCTTGAATTTCAAAGGGCATAGCAAAATACCATAAACTTTTTTCTTTTTCTCTCTCTTGGCAAACCCTCAGCTTTTCACAGCAAAGTTGAGAAACTGAGGGTTGCAGACGTCCTTCATTCATCACTGCCTATGTGAGCCTGACAGAATGCTTGCACCCAAATTGTGACCATCCATTACCAGCACAGAGTGACAAGCCAAATTATCCTCTGCATCTCCTGACTGAAGTCAATGTTCAAAGACCTCACAGCGACTCTAATCAATTGCAATAATTACCCAAACAAATCACCCTCTGCAATCTAATTATAACAAATCCCAAATAACAATTGATGCTGGCATATAAAGGGTCAAAGTATCAATTGCTCATCAAGAAAGAATTATTCATCTGCCTTTCTGTGCAAATAAAGGACTTGTTGTTCCCTCAACTACCAAAACAAAAGAAATTGGAGAACATATGACACATATGCAGAAAAATCAGGGACTGACCGATTTCTGTTTAGACCATGCCAATTTTCATGCCACATTCTAGTACAAACATGGATATGTACAAGTTAGGTAAACAAGGCTGAAACAGGGGACACTTCTGACAAATGTCTTGTGGACCGCACTGGACATTGAGGTCATGGTACAATGGGAGAGAGTGTCCTGCCAATCAAGCTCTGACAGAATAGGGTGGCAACTGAAGACCAGGTGTTCAGCTAAGATTAATGGCAGTTGGCTTTTTTTCCTTCCTCCCCTCTACATTAATAGCAGATCTTGTATTAGAAATCCAATAAATTTTTAAACACATCAAAAGATTTAAAAAATTTCGACTGCACCACAATGTTGGTAAAGACTTGATGTATGGGTTCTGGTGGCAAGCACCTGAGTCCTTTAATTCTTCCCCTTTTCCTCAACTACTGCATTTTAAAAGGATATCTGCTTTTTTCAAAAAAGCAAAGTACAATAAAATTCTTGTTCACAGTTTATCCAAACTTTCCAGTTTTGCAACAAAGCTTACAAGTTCACAAGCTGCATATCAAAGAAGCCGGTAAGATTTAAACAAGAAGGAAATAAACACCCTAATCTGTGCAACAGATACAGAACAAAGGTCAACAAGTAGAATTTATCCCAGATCAAAATGGAATCAACAGCTGTCCTAACCATACAAGAAACCTTAAAAAACATTTCTTAACTTGCACATCTTGTTTATAAATCGCAACTTTCCATGAAAGTCTTGAGTTTTCCTATGAAATTGGTTTTCTTTTTTCTATTTAAAAGTGGAAAAAATGTTCATGCCCCCGTGGCTGGACCCCTTTTTCAACATGGCTGGTAAACTTTTAATTAAAATGGTTAAAGAAAATAGGCAAGAATCTGCCAAGTTAGAAGACAAATGGGAAAACTGAACTCCTGAGGCAATTGCCTTCAAGTTTAAAAGTCTCTTATACCTAGTAACTATGGAAATCATTACCAAACCATCAAACTAGTACTCAATGGGAAAATGAAATACTCTGTACAAATACATCTGTTCATTGTAAAATGTTTATTTTCAACAAGTCTTCAGACTAAAGCTCATAAACAAATTCATTGTCTACCTAGGGCACATAACTCTTTTCCTCCATTCACCAAACTTTCCAGTTAGATAATTTGCATCCTTTTCATCTCATGTTGCTTTTAAAGTGATACCTTTTTACTCCTTAACTTGTCAATAAATAAACGAATTCTAAAGTTGGCTTTAATTTGATTTGTGAGATTTTTCTTAATCTAAATTCTTAAGAGTACATCCATCTATCTTCAGTTGATGTGTGAACCAACCTATGTTTTCCTCACAATTCCTAATCTTTGGGGTTGTAAACTTATCAGAAAGTTTTCTCTTTCCAGCTAAATCAATTTATCCTGTGCCAACTACATAATTACTGTTTTCAACTTGCTTTTTTCCTGCAACAGGTTATTCAACTCAAATGACCCTTTCTGAAAATTGCGAGTTTGAACTAATAAAGTAAGCAATGAGTTATTACCTCATTTTCTAACCTTTCAAAATGCCCATGTACCAAAGCAACTTCTGACTTTATATCTTATAAATGATGCACAGCGTTTTCAATTAATACCAAAAAGTTCACTCCAATCATTCATTTAAAACTTGGAGCAGTATAAAGGCTTTCAGGGTAAGTTATATGAAATCCTAGACCACAATTTTTTTCGAGGGTGATTCATAACACTGTCTCTCCCACTCCCCTCTTTACTTGTAATAAATGAAATGTGTCAAAAATTTGCCAGTCGAAAGAAAATCTAGACCCCTATCAAGTATAAGACACCCTGTGGGGAACCTCATTTAATGTGTTTTGCATGTTTTCTCTCCCATTCCCTGATGATAGAAAAGAAAGAATAATTCATAAATCACTTTTGGAACAGGAGGCCCCGGGAACAAAGAGATAGCTTGTTCTTCCAGAATGTGCCCTAGACCCATTAAGAAACAGAAATGTGATCTAAAATAGAAAATGATCACTTTGGAGCCAACAAGGCAACCAGCGGAAAACATTTAGATCGGGATCGCTGCATAATGCAATCATATTTTTTCTCCACCTCATTTTCTTCTCCCTCTCTCCCCCATGCATTATTTTCATTGGCATCAACGATTTGTCAATAAATTAATTTTTTCTCCATACATTTGCAACAAGAAAAAAAAAACACCCTGAAAGCAAAAAAAATGGCGTACAGGATCCTTTGGCTGGTAACTGAGATTGCCGATTAGGTCATAAAGAAAACCTTATCGTTTCACAGCAAAGGGTAACTAGTTATCTCCAGGAAGCCGCAGTCTGGGTAATAAGTGAAAACATATCGGCAAATTTTTCCTCTCTTCTCTTATCTTCTGTATTAATTATCATTCTTCACACACATGTCGCAACAATACAAAACATGCATACCTCTGTCTGATGATTTTTCATACCTAACATGCCAAATCACTTATCAGTGTTTTGTAGTACAGTACCTATTTTTATACCCCTCCCCCTAAACCTTAACACACTGCACCCTGATGAGGGAGGGGAAGAAATGAAGGTACGAATGAAATAAAATATTTTTTTTGTTTAGCTTTTGATTTGTTTTTAGTTGACAAATTCAAGCTTAAAAGTTTACTTTTCACTTAAAAAATTGAAGCATATCATAATGATGGAATCATTAAACTATCCTGAAATAAATTTGTAACTGAAGTACACATAAATATTTATGAAATTTCTTACAGAGACTACAGGTGTAAAAACCAGTAATATCTAAATTCATCCTTCACAACTTGGTAATTTGGGCCATATGCATATTTTTTCCTCTCACACATGAGCTTGTAACAAGCTATTCAAAGCAGAAGCACAAACGCAGAACTGAATAAAGTCCTTCATCAATTTTTATTTTCATTTCAAACCAGGACAACCCATTCCTCATAATCACACTTGGAGTCTGACTTTTATGATCTCTTAACATTCACAGTAATATCAAAGAGTTCTTTCCCTTTGCACTGCTCTTCTGTGAGTGGGGAACACTGAAGTCAACTTTATTATAGTTCTACAGGTGTCAGATTTAAATGCTACTAAGTAATGAACATCTATAAATGTCTTACACAGGCACATCATATTTCTCTCTGATAGAAATTAATTTTGTCAAAAAATAGAATCTGATAAATCTTCATTGTGCATTTTAAATCTTTATATTAATCATTTGCAAGCACACACAATTTGAAGCTACATTATGTTAATTAACAATTCATGCAGAAGGCAACTTATTAAAGATTCAAAAAGCACTAAACAATATGCAGTCTTTTAGGAAAGGAATATGGTAATTAACCTTGGAGTCTAGAAATAGTTTTTTTTTTATTGTCTTCTCTTTCTAGGTTTTTAAAAGAAGTCAAACTTTTGATACAGACTGAAACTTCAGATTAAGGGTTTTTTTCTATTGAAGTCAAAAGGTCTGGCCCCAACATCACCAACAATTTTAAATTGCTCTTATAACTCATTTCTCAACTCAATCTTTAAAGGTCAAGTGATTAAATTTGTGGATGATAATTTAGATGAGAAAATATGTTGATCAGACCAGGTTTGTCCTTGTCCTAAAATAATTCTGCTACTGACACAGGTTTGTAGATAGAATACCCTGCCACCAACTGGCAATTTGAAACCCTCAAAACATATTCTCAGACTGAACAAACTATTTTGAATTTTCAAGAGAGAGAGAAAGAGTAAAGACTTGAAAATGCTGTATTTTTAAGCTTTTTGTTACTAAACATTGAGATCATCAGTGATTATTTACCCTCCATGGACTGCACGACTTGGAGATGGATGATGTGATTGGCTGTTCGGTTCCGTCCAGTCACTGGGTTGACTGCCATACAGTGGTACTGTCCTGAGTCGGACAGACTAGCATTGTGTATCAACATGCTGCCATCAGCAAAGGCCTGGAACCTCCCTACAAAGACAAGCCAAACATATCATTGAGCAAATTCTTATACAAGCAATACAATTGTTTTATTATAAGTAATTATGTACCGTGATATTGTTTCTATTGCAAGTCTCTTCTTTGTCAGATCCCAATATCATGCATGTTTCCCATGATATTGAGCAACATTTGTATTCATAAATCTGTCACTAGGAGCATGTTTTTCAAGGGACTGTTCTGTATTCAAAATATATTGTTTGTTATCTTTACTTGTATTAATTACATGAAGTAATAAGCATTAATGCATTAAAAACTTCTACCACTATGAGCTACATGTATTCTCAATTTGTCATTTGGACAAATATATATTTGATGACTCAGACACTTTGCATGATGCCATTTCATCTCAAGCCCTGTCACAAAATGCAATGTATAGGCACTTTCAACACACTTTTTAGATGTAAATGAAGATCTCATATATCAAGTGATCTTGATATTTGCATATTTCATCCAAGAACAAAAGAAATTACTGTTCAATAGCTTTGTATGCAGACATTTTGGGGGAATCTTGTAAATCAGGTAACTACCCTATATGCTTTTAGGTCAGGAGAATTCTAGTAAGAGATATTTTTATTGAACTTGTATTAAAGCAACAATACAAAACTTTTCTCTCATGATGTGATTCTATTGGAAGTGCAATACATGTAAACATCCAAATGACTTCAGATCCTAATACACATGTTCAAATTCAAACTCAAAATTATCACAACTTTGTCCATGTTGTTGCCATGTTAAAGCATGCAAAGAAGTTGTCAAAATTCATCTCTTTCCCCATCAGTACTTTTAGATATCCAATTTCAATCCTTAAAGATAAAAAATGCAATCATAATAACACATTGGCCCCTTTCTGTTATCTGATAGGGTCAGGGTCTTGATTTAATAAATTTAAATATTATTCTAGCTGATTTTTTGGTATTGAAACTTTTTTTAATCTGATACTACGATCCTTGCTGGGGGAAACCATATCTAAATACTCTGACATCATTTTTACACCAGAGTGTTCAAGATCAGGGCATCAGAAATATTGCCGACATCATCTTTTATGACAGAACTGTGTTTTTATTCTCTGAAGCAAAACTGATCTCAGTCTTTATCAGACTGTGCGCTCTTTTTAACTGAGATGCGACATGAAATTTTATTACTTGATATTGTTGCTGAAATATTCCAGAGACCTAATCGATATTTAGTTACAGCGTTAAGTATATAATGTGATATTAATGATATATATATTATTTTTATAAATTGCGGAACTGCCAGCATGATAAGAAATTTCCTGTCAGGAGCTATGCGTTTCCCTGGCAACCCTCTTAGTTTTAAGCACCTCCAATTTTATCAGCACACTGTTTTAATATGTATCATATTTAAAACTGCGCTTCAAGTAGTTACCAAAGAAATATCAACATATTAACCAATTATACTGCGCATGCCTTTGGTTTTGGAAGCTTCTAAACTTTGGTTTCCACATTTTCCCCCCCAAACGATCTATGTGTTGAGTCTCATATGAATTTTATTACTATTTACACAACACTGCTAGTTTGGTTACACTCACACAAACACTCATCCCCCTATTAAATATATTCTTCTCTCATCTAGAGCACAAGACTTATTAAACGTGATATAAAAAAAA